>JAMPIV010007426.1:130000-313221 GCA_024509875.1 Oreohelix idahoensis | reverse complement strand
ATTCGCACAGAGATACAGAAATACACTTTATTCGTAAGATCGTGTTTCGTGTTTCCTTCCTTTATTCACAACTTGTATTTGACTTTCATACTTAATTACTGAAAAGAGGCTTTATTAATCAAGGACCGTTTCTATTAGCTTATTATTTTTTAATTTCACAAAAGCTATTTCATGAAAATGTCAACACAGTGTTATTATACAACACATTTTTTTTTATTAAATATATATCAGAGGAATACAGTCCACTTTCTTTGGATGAAAGAAATAATGAAATGAGAAAAGCTGAAATATTTTGTGACAACATTAAAGGTCGACAGAAAAAGTGATTATCGACAGTGTGGTGGATAGTTTGAAGGACAGTGGACAGATTGCAAGCAGGAGGACATGCACACCATCATAGCTATCAGACGCTTGGAGCTGTGGGTTGGCCATGTCCTCAGAAGAGACCCCGATGCCATCACAAGAACAGCTATGCTATGGACCCCCGAAGGAAAACGAAAGAGAGGCCGACCAAAAACAACCTGGCGGAGGACTGTGGAGGCTGAGATGCAAAGAATGAACCAGAGTTGGGGCACTGTACGAAGGATGGCCGCCGACCGAGCAAAGTGGAAGCAATTTGTTGTTGCCCTACAAGACGCCACTAGGCGTGATGGCCACTGACTGCTTTGACGGTCGGCGGCTAAGGATCAAAGAAGAAGAAGAAGATAAATGATAAGATTTCAGTCTGCAAGTTTGAATGAACTGTCTCTCATCAGATTTAGTCCACTAGAAAACCTTAATTCAAAGAGGATTCTGGTGAAACTAAGCGAAGATATTTCTGGACGAAAATTCTTTCTCAGAAAATCCCACAAAGGACTATGTAGAGTACATAAAGTTGAGAAAGGAGATTTGGTGCCCAGCCCACATTAAAAAATATCTCGACCCAAGAAATTTGATTACGGCTCAGCACTCAAGGTGTAGATTTATTAACCAAAATATGCAGCCCACTTAAACATTACAAGACAAAATAACAACAGACTGTTGCGTTAAATAACAAATGGTGATAGATTCTCACAACTGAAAAAAATGTTCAAAATTTACAAATTATAAGATTTGTTAAACTACTGTTTCTGAGAAATGTCAGAATAAAATGGTCATCATGTGAACTGAATGAGCTTTTCTGTGGTGGTTTTGCTGGGTATTTAAACTACACATCTTAGACTGGAAGTAGCTGCAGTGATGAGTGTGCTTCTGCTGATAGAATTTATGATTCTCTTGTTGCATAACACTGGCTAACAAAAAAAATTTTTTTTTTTTCTTTCTCTAACATTTCTATGTTTTTCTGGTCAATTTTAATGCGCTGTTTTTAAATCTGCAAACCGTTTTTCTCTATCAGGTCGGGATCTCTATAAATACGCAATTGAAGTTTTTTAACAACACATACAGTATTACAACATCATTCGTACAAGAAGTATAACAGTTATGTAGGCTTGAATTTCTCTGCAGTCGACCTTCGTCGGTGAATGGCATGTGGTACATCGCGATGAAGCATCCAACAATAATCGGCAAGCATGGTCACACTCCACCGTCCTTGATAACGTGACTCCATTACGGCGATATCTTGATGGAATCGTTCTCCATGTTCATCGCTGACTTCGCCAAGGTTGTCAGGGAAAAAGTCAAGATGCGAATCGAGCAAATGGATTTTGAGGGACATGTTACAGCCCATAATACTGTATGCATCTATGCACTGCTTAACAATATGCACATAGTCGACAGATTTGTGATTTCCCAGAAAGTTATTGACGATCGATTTGAATGCCATCCATGCGCGAAGTTCACTACCATGTAACAAGTTCTCGAATTGTTTGTCTGCAATAACTTTCCTAATCTGAGGTCCTACAAAGATACCTTCCTTTATCTTTGCATCGCTAACTTGCGGAAACTTTTCTCGAAGATAAGTGAAAGCTTTGCTCGTTTTATCTAACGCTTTTACAAAATTCTTCATGAGCCCCAACTTTATATGTAACGGTGGTAAAATGATGCTGTCTGTGTTAACTAATGGCTCGTGTATTACATTTTTATGCCCGAGCTGCATACGATCCCTGATAGACCACACCTTTCTTGTATAATGTTCCTGTCTGTTGCGGCTGTCCCATTCACATAGGAAGCAACAAAATTTAGTATACCCAGTCTGCATGCCCGTGAAAATTGCAATGACCTTTAGGGCTCCACAAATCCGCCATTGGTAGTCATTGTACTTTATTTTTGCCAAAAGTATGCCATATTGTCATAAGTTTCTTTCATATGAACAGAGTAGGCGACTGGAATTGATGAAAATAAATTTCCGTTATGCAATAACACGGCTTTTAGACTAGTCTTGGAAGAGTCGATGAAAAGTCGCCATTCGTTAACTATTTGCCATGATCGAGGTGAACCATTAGACCGTTTACATCGTTGCAATAGCAAATGTCATCATCCATCTCAAAGTATTGAACAAGTTCTCTGTGTCTATGACGAAATTTAGATATCGGAGTATTGGGCGCTAAAAGATTCCATTCTTTGAGTCGCGAACCGAGTAATTCCGCTTGATAGGAGCGAGATCACGTATTAGATCTGAAAGTTCTGAATGGTTAATTAAGTGAACACCATCATTCACCGGTATATAATCCAAGTCAGAATTAGTTTCAAAAGCAGGTAAACTATCACTTTCTGATGGTTCATTCACGTCCAAATCAAGCAGAAGTAACAACCAGTAGCGTGATTTGTCGGTTCACGCCATATTACTGGCACTCCAAAAGGCATCGACTTATGCTTCGGCGATTTTCGTTACCAACCTGCCAATGTATTTGCACAAGTCGAACAAACTGCATTTGGCTTCCAAGATTTATTTGCATCATCAACTTTCGATTCGAAATAAAGTTCATATGCTTTCTTTAGTAATGAAGTAAAGTTTTTCTGGTGAACACGATCGGTAAAATATCCGCACACGTAACAGAACAGATCAGCCGAATTTCTACAACTTCTAGAAGCCATATTTCGCTCAGAATTATTTCAAAATACCTTGTACAGTAACTATTTGAAAAATAGCGTAACATATGTCAAGCATCTTTTAGCAGTATAAAAAGTAGAATTATTTTGCATTTTATTAATTTTTAATAAGTTATATAGTAAAAATGAAACGGAGCAGATAACGGTTTCCCAAAAATATATTTATTCACAAATATCTTAAGAACCCGATGTGATAGAGATAAACGGATTTCAGATTTGAAATCAGCGCAAGAAAATGACTTAAGAACACTTATTCTTATATAAGAAAGAAAAATGTTGTTTGTCAGTGTAATAGGCTCAGTTTGTCCCAGCACTTCAGGACCAGTACTGCAAGTAATTATCGTAGGATTTCAGAGGGTAACAGGGGACTTCGAGCTCATCATCAACTGGAATGGATTAAGTAGGCCCTCCAGAACACTGCTTATAGTTACTGGATAGACTCTGGACAAGACTGAGTAAGTCTCCTGGTAGGACTCGCTCGAAATGAACCAAAGTTGAGTTAGATGGAAACTTCTCCTTTGTATTCACCATTATCAGACCACTGGTTGATGTTTCGTGGCATGGCTCACCCGGCTTGGCTAAGCCTTAGACAATGATTGTCCCAAATTCACTGCTCATTTTGGACGGTTTATTTTCTGCTTCCTTTTAAATACAAAAGAAGGACTGACCTATTTGTGGCCATATAGTTCCATCCACACCATTCTTGCGTGGCTTGGTGCCAAATCACTTCTGCCTGGGGCCACACCAGATGTCCGTTTGCTAAAACTGCCTTTATCGCTGGTCAACAGTTCACGGGTAAGGGAGTTGATAGAAACTTTGCCAGGTCATAAAACTGAATAAAGCAACAAGAGTTAGTTGTGGAATGTTTTTCCCCACTTTTAGAAAGATGGGAGAATTACTGATTTTGAAAACGTGATTGAATTTCTGGTAGTAAGAGTGGAATTAGTGACCAGGTATGGGGTAAATAATGAGCAAATAATGAGAAGCGAAGGAGAGGCATTAGCAATACAAGACAGACAGTTTGGCATGGTAAAAACATATTTTAAAAGTCAACAGCAGAACAGATGAACAGCAATAAAATCAGAAGTTGTGAAAATACACGATCGCCTATGCCAGCTGGCAATACACTTGAAGACAAAGAAGAATGCATTGTTTTGAATAGCCTCATTTACTCATGCATGGAGGCATATCTGGAGTCATCTTTATATGACCACCAGTTATACACAATGCTACAATATGCATATCTGAAAGTGAACCTCTGTCTGTGAAGCTAATTACACCCTCATTGACTCTTGAAATCATCCACACGCTTCCAAGGATTCCCCGTGGTGAAACTTGTTGAGAACCCAGCATTACACACTAAGCTTGGAGAAGTCACTTGAGCCCCAGATGTAATTCTTTGGCTTTGACCCGTTTGACTGCATGCAGGAGGATCTCACTATGGACCCAGTGATGGGCAGAGGGAGCTAAGAAGTGGCTCTGTGCTCGACGTGACAATTCCTTGCGAGAGCCCAGAACCAGAGTACAGTATTTTAGCTCTGCATATTTGGAGAGCCCCCTTGGATGGCAGAGAATGCACAATGTACCACGCACGTGTTACGCCTAGCTTAGAACCAGATGTGAAAATCCTTGAAATGCAAGTCAAACTGGAGAAACCGGAGTTCATGACTTCATTTCAGCAGGTTTCAGAATAGCAGAAAAGCCACAAGAACAGGCCTTGATCTACAGTGTAGAAAATACCATGGAGTCTTCAGCTTGGTATTGGCTGCAAAAGAGCATAAAGCTTAGTGTTCCAAGTTAAACAACAACAATAACTTGAGTATCTTTTCTTATATTGCTACTTAGTCTATGGCTATCCTAGTGCATACTACAGACACTGATGTTTAAATACTGGTATAAACAAAGTTACATTTGCTTTTGAACATTAGCAAAGGACTCAACAAAGCAAAATAGTACAGAAAAATATAATTTCAGTTTATAAACAATCATTTCTTGTACATGTGGACATGCCACCCAGTCATGTCATGTCACAATATATTTTGTAAATATTAATGCCACTTTACAAAACTAGACACTGCACTTAATGATAAAATCAAAGAAAATTGTTTTTCACAAAATGCATAAATGTGTAAACAAAACACTTGCATGCGCACAGACTTGCAAGACAGTCTGTAAATAATAAAAATGCCATTCGTGCATATATTTTAATAAACTATATAAATTCATACGAAGACATTTTGATTTTTTTTCTGGTACATGGTTGTGCAACAACAGTATGTAAAAAATGTCCTATGCATTTCCCTCATTTTTGTTTAAAACAGAGAATGCAACCAAACGGTTAAAATTGTAGGGTTGGCCTCATTTCCAGCTGACATCTTTTTAATAATCCACTTATAATGTCAATTGGACAAGGCAGGTTAAAATTTATAGGAAATGTTACAAATTTTGTTCCCCCTCTTATCTATATACTTTTGTCTTTTGAGTGCTGACAATTACCTGTGTAAGATATTGTTGATGCTGTTAATGTGTGACTATATAATCTCAGTTTTAATAACTAACATCATTATCCATGTTTTTGTTGTCCACAAAGCAATTTTTATTTTCTTTGATATTCGTGGGCTATAGTGCTAATGGCCTTATATAGATGGTTTCTGGCTAACCTGTTTGTGCAATAATCAGTGGCCACTTATCTTTGTTTGATATAGACGGTTTCTGCTGCTGGTTAACATGTTTGTGCAATATTCAGTGGCCACTTATCTTTGTTTGATATAGACGGTTTCTGCTGCTGGTTAACATGTTTGTGCAATAATCAGTGGCCACTTATCTTTGTTTGATATAGATGGGTTCTGCTGCTGGCTAACCTGTTTTTTGCAATAATTAGTTGCCACTTATCTTCGATATAGATGGTTTCCGCTGCTGGTTAAACCTGTTTGTGCAATAATCAGTAGCCACTTTTTTTGGATATAGATGATTTCTGCTGCTGGCTAACCTGTTTGTGCAATAATCAGTAGCCACTTATCGTTGTTTGATATAGATTGTTTCTGCTTCTGGCTAACTTATTTGTGCAATAATTAGAGGCCACTTATCTTCGATATAGATGGTTTCTGCTGCTGGATAACCTGTTTGTGCAATAATCAGTGGCCACTTATCTTTGTTTGATATAGATTGTTTCTGCTGCTGGCTAACCTATTTGTGCAATAATCAGAGGCCACTTATTTTTAGTATAGGCGGTTTCTGCTGCTGGCTAACCTGTTTTTTGCAATAAGCAGTGGCCACTTATCTTTGGTATAGATGGTTTCTGCTGCTGGCTAACCTGTTTTTTGCAATAAGCAGTGGCCACTTATCTTTGGTATAGATGGTTTCTGCTGCTGGCTAACCTGTTTGTGCAATAATCAGTGGCCACTTATCTTTGTTTGATATAGATGGTTTCTGCTGCTGGCTAACCTGTTTGTGCAATAATCAGTGGCCACTTATCTTTGTTTGATATAGATGGTTTCTGCTGCTGGCTAACCTGTTTGTGCAATAATCAGTGGCCACTTATCTTTGTTTGATATAGATGGTTTCTGCTGCTGGCTAACCTGTTTGTGCAATAATAAGTGGCCACTTATCTTTGTTTGGTATAGATGGTTTCTGCTGCTGGCTAACCTGTTTGTGCAATAATCAGTGGCCACTTATCTTTGTTTGATATAGATGGTTTCTGCTGCTGGCTAACCTGTTTGTGCAATAATCAGTGGCCACTTATCTTTGATATAGATGGTTTCTGCTGCTGGCTAACCTGTTTGTGCAATAATCAGTGGCCACTTATCTTTGTTTGATATAGATGGTTTCTTCTGCTGGCTAACCTATTTGTGCAATAATTAGTGGCCACTTATCTTTGTTTGATATAGATGGTTTCTGCTACTGGCTAACCTGTTTGTGCAATAATCAGTGGCCACTTATCTCTCTCTCTCTCTCTCTCTCTCTCTCTCTCTCTCTCTCTCTCTCTCTCTCTCTCTCTCTCTCTCTCTCCCTCCCAAAGCCTACAATGGAATGGGTGGAATAACACACTTGATGAGGAACTTAGTTTTAAGATTAAGCGTATTTACAGGTTAAGGATACATGCGCTAGTTTTTCCCGCAATTAAATGCGCGCGAGATATTTCCCCCTAATGCGGGATGGTAATGTTTACATAGACGAAGAATATTATTTGTCTGACGGTCGCTGTGTCTCGAGATGTTTGTCTATCAACAGTGTCCAATTACGTCTGATATTATGAACAAAAATGTGTTTGCACAATGGAATTCTCGTACTGTTTAGGGGATATCGCTTAACACAAAGGCAAGTTTTTTTTTTCCTAATTAATAAAGAGTGCATTATGAATGAGAACGCGAGTCGTTTCACCAAAATTGGCATGTCTCGAGCCGAGTCGAGTCGAGAATGCTTAAACCGCAAGTTGTCTCGAGTCGCTGTGGTGATGGTGACTTAAGTTCGACTCTAGTCAACAGAACTGGTATATTTACAATCAATTTATAACAGCAAATACAGGAACTGTCAATTGTTAATAATATATGTTCTGCCAATTTACATTAGTGCGTATATTTTATTTCAGTTTATAATAGCCATTCCATTTAATGACACGTTATAATAGATATTCTATTTACTGACACTTTATAATAGCAATTTTATTTACTGACAATTTATAATAGCAATTCTATTTACTGACACTTTATAATAGCAAGTCTATTTACTGAACATTTATAATAGCATTTCTTTTTAATGACAATTTTTAATACCAATTCTATTTACTGACAATTTATAATAGAATTTCTATTTACTGACACATTATAATAGCAATTCTATTTACTGACAATAATTAATAGCAATTCTATTTACTGACATTTTATAATATCAATTCTATTTACTGACAATTTATAGAAGTAATTAAGGTTACTAACACCTTAAAATAGCAATTCTATTTACTGACAATTTATAATAGCAATTCTATTTACTGACACTTTATAATAGCAATACTATTTACTGACAATTTATAGTAGCAATTCTATTTACTGACAATTTATAATAGCAATTATATTTACTGACAATTTATAACAGCAATTAAGGTTACTGACACTTTAAAATAGCAATTCAATTTACTGACAATTTATAATAGCAATTACATTTACTGACACTTTATAATAGCACTTCTATTTACTGACAATTTATAACAGCAGTTCTATTTACTGACACTTTATAATGGCAATTCTATTTAATGAAAATTTATAATAGCAATTCTATTTACTGACAATTTATAATAGCAATTCTATTTACTGACAATTTATAATAGCAATTAAGGTTACTGACACTTTAAAATAGCAATTCTTTTTACTGACAATTTACAATAGCAATTCTATTTATTGAAACTTTATAATAGCAATTCTATTTACTGACAATTTGTAATACCAGTTCTATTTACTTACACTTTATAATAGCAATTCTATTTACACTTTTATAATAGCAATTCTACTTACTGACAGTTTATAATAGCAATTCAACCTACTGACAATTTATATTACCAATTCTATTTACTGATAATTTATAATAGCAATTCTATTTACATACACTTTATAATAACTATTCTATTTAGAGACAATTTATAATAGCAATTCTATTTATATACACTTTATAATAGCAATTCTAATTACTGACATATTAACCGATTCCGTACGCAAGATCTAATAATAGACGCAAAGGCCGAACGCTGTAGACGTAAGATCTTTTAAAAGACGCTGATTTATTTCATTGTTTTTTTCTATTCTGATATTTTATACTGCCCGGAATTTGTCTCGAACGGAAGTAAACACAAAACTGGGCAAATTTCAACAAGCTTCAACGTCTTTTATTTGCGTTTGAACAGATTTTTTCACATTTATCTTCATCTTTAATCGTGTTTTGTCGTATCGCCATAATGGCCGAAAAACACACAGGATATGTTACTAATATGTGAACAGTGAACAAACTGTGTGATCAACCATAACTTTCTTACTTTTTCTGTGTTTCTAAATGGATTACCTGCACAAAGAGAGCAGTGAAACTGTATTGTGATAACAATTTATGTTACAAGCCTTACGTAAGTCGAAAATTTTTGTTCAAAATTTCAAGTTATCTTTTTTCCGTGTACATGTTATCTGTTATAACATAAACATAACATAAAATTAGCTAGAAATTCATATGGATTTATATTGTTCATCCAATGTACTTTAATTTGATATATAATATGTTATACTTAACTCATGATTAGACACACATTGTCAGTAAACGTAAATTATGTATGTGTAAATTTTTGGGGCTTAAAAATAATTCCGTCCACAGCTGAAAATAATTACGTACGGAATCAGTTAAAATAGCAATTCTATTTACTGTCAATTTATAATAGCAATTCTATTTACTGACAATTTTATTAACAATTCTTTTAACTGTCAATTTATAATAGCTATTCTTTTTAGTGACAATTTATAATAGCAATTATATTTACAGACAATTTCTATTTACTGACACTTTATAATTACAATTCTAGTTACGGATACTTTATAATAGCATTTCTATTTATAACACTTTATAACAGTAAACCCATTGACTAGGATTTTATGATAACAAATATATTTACAACTGCAGTAGGCATAAAACATTGCAGGTCAACTACCAACACCTCCTCTTTCGTGCCTTCGAAATGTCCATAGAAGGTAAAAACCCCAACAATAATTTATATTTATCATCCACAACTTGCTTTACAATAAACCAATTGTCATGCTGGAACATACGCTAGGCTTCGGTTACATTCGATTCTTTACTCTGCCCTTGGTCTCTCAATCTGTTCTTGTCTTCTTCTAATGAAGTATCCAACCAGGGCCCCTAGCAACCCTCCAGTTATTATGGTTCTCCAGCTGACGCCTGCTGCACCTATCGACTGCAGAGTGGCCACCATACCTGAGCCGTGCCCTGTTCTTGTTGTCAGGGACATAAGTGTGGAGGCAAATGATTGTGGAGCGATTGCTGGTGATGAGAAGGTAGTAGTGATAACAAACATCATGAAAACAGCGAAATTACGGAAGGTAATAGTAATAACAAAAACCATAATAAAAGTTAGTCTAAGGAAGGTATTAGTCATAACAAAAATCAAAATAAAAGGGAATCTAAGGAAGGCAGTAGTCATAACAAAAATCAAAATAAAAGTGCGTTTAAGGAAGGTAGTAGTAACAAAAATCAAGATAAAAGTGAATCTATGAAGAGTAATAGTAATAACACAAATCAAGATAAAAGTGAATCTAAGAAAGGTAGTAATAATAACAATAACCACTATCACAGTGAATCTAAGGACGGTAGTAGAAATAACACAAACCTGTGATAACAGTGAAAATAAGGAAAGCAGTAGCAATAACAAAAGCTATAATATAAAAAAGTAGTAGCAATAACAAACAAAAAAAGATAAAACTTAATCCAAGGAAGATGGTAGAAATTACAAAAGCCATGATAAAATTTATTCTAAGGAAGTTATTGGTGATAACAAAAGACATAATAAAAGTAAATATATGGGAGGCAGTAGTAATAACAAAAATTATTATAACCGTGAACACAAGGAAGGTAGTATTATAACAATAACCATGATAACAGTGAATAGAATGAAGATAGTAGAAACAACAAACATTACAAAAGTAAATCTAAGGAAGATAGTAGTAATAAGATAAACTAGGATAGCAGTGAATCTAAGGAAGACAGTAATCATCACAAAAGTCATAGTAAAAGTGAATCTAAAGCAGATAGTAGTGATAACAAAAACCATTATAACAGTGAACCTAAGAACAGTGGTATTTATAACAAAAACCATGATGGCAGTGAATCTAAGAAAAGTAGTATTTATAACAAAAACCATGATGACAGTGAATCTAAGAAAAGTAGTATTGATAACAAAAGCCATGGTATCAGTGAATATAAGAAAGGTAGAAATAATAACCATCATTAAAGTGAGTCTAAGGAAGTTAATAGTAATAACAAAAACCTATGATAACAGTGAATATAAGGAAAGCAGTAATAACAAAAACCATGATACAAGTGATTCAAAGGAAGATAGTAGTAATAACAGACGCAGTGATACAATTTATTCTAAGGAAGGTATTGGTAATAACAACAGGATCCCGTTACACGCCTATTGAGGCATATTGGGTTTTACGGTGTTAGGCCCGTATTTTCTTAACCATCGGCACACTAGGGGTGATGTGGTGAGCATCACGCCGGCCGCCTTAACCTTCCCAGAGTTGTTCTGGTACCCAATTCATGAGGATGGGTCGACCCCGGAGCCGTTTAAGGTCTACAAAATCCCACCTCAACTGGGGATCGAACCATGGACCACCGTGCTAGGAAGCCAGTGCACTAACCACCGCGCTACTGCGGCTCAACATAACAAAAACCAAGATAAAATGTATTCTAAAGAAGGTAGTAGTGATAACAAAAGGCATGGTAAAAGTGAACCTATTGAAGATAGTAGGAATAACAAAAACTATGATAACAGTGAATACAAGGATAGTAGTATTGTAACAATTACCATGATAACAGTGAATCTAATGAACATAGTAGTAACAACAAACACTATAAAAGTGAATCTAAGGAAGGTAGTCGTAATAACAAAAACTAGAATAACAGTGAATACAAGGAAGGTAGTATTATAACACTAATCATGTTTCTTAGTGAATCGAATGAAGATAGTACTAAGGTGACCAGACGTCCCGGTTTTTCCGGGACAGTCCCGGTTTTCGACCATTTTTGATAATTTGTCCCGACTTTTTTTCGATGCAATCCGGGACGTCAATGTGTCCCGGTTTTGGACGAATTTGGCATAAATCTCACAGATTAAAAAAAAAAATTATTATTATTCCGTGGCTGACTTGAGGGAATTTTTAATTATTAGTGAACTGGCGCCGAAACAGCACAAGAGGTTGTCAGGACCGCGAATTAGTTTTGTAGTTCCAATGTGATATTCGCAGTTATTTGAAATTTTAGGTAGTGGTAAAGTACCAAGATTTTGCGTACGGTATACGTTTATTTAATTTAAACGGTGAACTATTTGTGCATATTTTGTTATTGTTGTAAGAAAATGGTACCAAAGCGTAAATGCAGTTTCAGTGAAGATTTACAAAAGGAATATCCGTTTATTAAAAAGATTACATCAAACTTCAATGTACGATGCAATATATGTGCCTCCGGGTTTTCGATAAGCCATAGTGGACGTGGTGATATTAAGAACCACATAAGCAGTGAGAAACATAAGAGAGCCGCCGTTACAGCTGCATCAAGCTCGTCGTTAACCACTTTCTTCAGAGCTGATAAAATTGGTGACCAAGAAGAACAATTAGCTGCTATAGAAGGCGCCTTTGCATACCATACAGTGTTACACAATCATACTTTCAGGTCTATGGATTGCACATCAAAATTACTTCAGGTTACTTTGGAGCCAAAATTTACATGTGCACGTACGAAAACAGAAGCCATTATTCGAAATGTCTTGGCACCCCATATTCTAAATGAGTAAAGGTGTGACCTAGAAAAGTCTACATTTATTTCTGTACTGACAGATGCATCCAACCGCAAAGAATTCAAGATTTTTCCTTTGCTTGTCAGATACTTTGATCACAGTAATGGAGTGAAAATTAAAATATTAGAGTTAAAGTCATTGCCAGGTGAAACATCTGATATTGTAAGTAGTTTTCTCAATGACTACATAACTGAAAATGGTTTAGACAGGAAAGTAGTTGGATTATGCGCAGACAACACAAATTCCAATTTTGGAGGTGCTGAAAGGAAAGGACAGAACAATGTTTTAAAAAAACTGCAAGAAAACCTTGGACAAGGTCTTATAGGAGTTGGGTGTGCAGGTCATATTTTCCACAACACTGTTCGAACAGCTGCAGATGTACTGCCTGTTGATGTCGAGCTGATTATTGCTAAAATTTATCTACTCTTTAAATCATACACAGTACGAGTTGAAAGACTCAAGGAGTTTTGCCAGTTTGTGGAAACAGACTTCCAGATGATCTTAGGTTATGCTCAGACTAGGTGGCTTGCTCTGCTGCCTGCTGTTGAAAGGGTTCTTTAGATGTTCCTGCCTCTAAAATCATATTTTAAATCTCAAGACAGATGCCCAGTTTGCATACAGACATTCTTTGAAAATCCTCTATCTGAGGCATGGCTTGTTTTTGTTCACAGTCAGGCCTCTCCATTCCACGAAGCAGTGCAAAAAATAGAGGGACAGACGGTCACTGTGTTTGAAGTCATTGACAGCATCAACAGGTTGAAAACTATTTTGAAGTCCAAACTGGAAGACTGTTTCTTGCCATCAAGAGTTAAGCTAATCCTTGAAAAGCTGGAAATGAAAGGACTTCCAAAGGAGGATGTGAAAAAGTTTCATGCTAGCGTTTCTTCGTTCTATGAAACAGCTTTAAATTATTTGAATACATGGGCTGCAAACAATTTTCAAGACCTAGAATCCTACAGCTGGGTAACGCTGAACAGAATACCAATTTGGGCAGATATTGAGATATCATTATCACTAGTGATTCAAACATTACCTTCAGCCCACTTTACAGAAACCTGAAATTTATGACGAATATGTCTATATGAAGCAGTTTGTTATTTCTCAGAAAATTAGTGAATGGAGTGCCAAAAAAAAAAACATTGCCACCACAACGTTGGATTGAAATGGTTTCCCACTTCAAAAACAATAATGTGACATTTTCAAATAATTTGAAGTTGGCAGAGTTTTTTTTCAGTCTACCTGAAACAAATGCTGCCACAGAAAGAGTGTTTTCTTTAATGAACAGCTTATCGGCAAGTGATAAAACACAGCTAGGTGTTGAAACTTTGAAAGCTATGTTGACAACCAAAGTGAACTGTGAGGAAACATGTGTCGAGTTTTTTAAGATGCTGCTTGCAAAGAAGAACCTATTGATAAAAATCCACTCATCTGAAAAGTACAGTAACTCAGCCTCACCTTAAGTAAGGATTATTGATGTTTTTCTCTCTTATTAGTTTAAGTAGTTAAACTTATACAGTAAAATGTATGTTATTCAATGTTATTCAATTGTATATATAAAATGTATATTATTTTAAATTGACATCAACTTGATTTTTCCGGGACATGTCCCCACTTTTGACCTTTTCTTTACCCTTTTGTCCCGATTTTTTGCATTGAAATAGGTCAAATCTACTATTTTGTCCCGGATTAGGGTTTTGAAAATATGGTCACCTTAATAGTAAAAAAAAGGTAAAGGAACCCGTTACACGCCCATTGAGGCATATTGGGAATATGGTGTTAGGCCCATATTATCTTGACCGTCGGCACACTAGGGGTGATGTGGTCGGCATCACGCCGGCCGCCTTAACCTTCCCAGAGTTGCTCTGGTACCAATTTGGGGCTGGATTGACCCAGGAGCCGTTTGTGGCCTAAAAAATTCCCGCCTCATCTGGGGATCGAACCATAGACCACTGCGCTAGGAAGCCAGTGCACTAACCACTATGCTACCGCGGCTCCACCTTAATAGTACAAACAACAAACACTATAAAAGAGAATCTAAGGAAGTAGTAGTAATAACAAACACTGTGATATAGTTGCAACACACACCGTGATACAGTAATAATATACACAGTCATAACAGTGGAAGATATTTACGTCTTCTTAAGACATGATGTACAATTAATTTAAGTCGCTTGCTTCAGAAACTTACTTTTTCCAAATCCTACAGTGCTGATCACACAAGGAATCCCAAACCACGTCAAGAAGACACCAACTAAAGCACCAATACCTACTGGGTCCGCATCAGCAAAGTCTGGGTGCAGGCTCAAGAAAAAGATTATCACAAGTAAGCTTGTATGTTGTGTGGTCATGGCTTCCCAGTGAACATTTGTTGTGGAAAGAGAGGTTGAAAAACAAGGGTAAGCAACTGTGTACCTAAGTGGTTTTTATCAACAATTAAATTGTAGCTTCCCTTTAATGTAGCGCGGTATTGCATGTAGAGGTGGGCAAATTGACACACTCAACTGTTTCGAAACAGTTAGCGCAGTGATTTAAACTGTTTCGAAACAGTGAGTCGACACAACGACACAACGACACAATTGCCCGTATCGGGGAGAAAGAAGTCTCTTATAGACAGTACCGGCGCGGGTATACATGAACTGTGTGAGACACTTTCCTCTGTTTTTACTGTCGTGTGTGAAAATCTATGGCGTTTCGTGTGACCACAATTCAATATTTTTACACAAGTCTTCATTATGATGTAATAAAACGTAGATATGATGATAGCTGCAGTATATGGGAAAATAATAAAAAACAACAATAATAATAACAGTAATAATAACACATGATATCAAACTAGAGTAAGCTAGATTTGGTAGACAATGATTCAAATCCACACCGAGTACACATATCAGCAGAGCTAATAAAGTGTATATTACATTTATACGAACACACTGACACTTTCAACTTTAACATAGCGCCTAAAACATTGACAACTGCAACACTGACACAATTTCCAGTGTCTATAACTTCTCAGCCAAAATAATATCACTTGTAAAATCAAGTCATCATAATACATCCCTGAAAAATATGACATGTTTGATATTCCATACTAATGTTCCGAACGGTTGATTCAAATTTTACATAGGCTCAGACAGTGTGTCGCTGCAAAACAGCGAGGCAGACGAAAGAAACAAGCAGGAAGTGTCGAATCGCTCGCTGTTTCGAAGCATTGTTTCGACACATACCGTCATACACACACTAGCCATCTCTAGTGCCTAGTCATACTTGAAGTTGACGAACCCTTGAATAATAAAATACCAGAACACACGTTACATTTTACTTTGTTGTCTTTGATCTTTACAAAATAATCCCAAACAGGGCTTCTCCCCGCCATAAATGAAGATTAAATGAGGTTGAACACAAGTTTTAAACACTATTTTATGTATAAACAAAACACGTTTTCTTACGAGAGCGCCTGAAGTCAGGAATCAAGAGTACCGTAACATGCGTATAATTAGCGCTTGGATGAAAAAGAACTATGGAACTGTTTCGAAACAGCAGACTACAAGTAAATTAACTGAAACAATGAGACATGAGTCGTGACACCCTAGTATGCAGATTTACTTATTCTCGTTAGTACAAATCTATGGTATTTCGTGTGACCACTGTTAAGAATTTTACACAGTCGTTTTCATTATGATGATATGCAAGGGGAACATGCTGACAGCTGCAGTAAAAGTGAAAAAAATTTATAATAATAACAGTAATAATGACACATTATATAAAACTAGAATAGGTACAGTCAGCGACAATGATTCAACTCAAACCGAGCAGACACCTAATAGTAGTAAGCCTCTTTCAGTCCTGAGGAATTATTTAAAAAAAAATTATGACTTGTTTGATTTTCCATACTATCTATGAACGCCATATGTAGCGCACGCTTGACACATGAGACAATGATACAGTGTGCCTTTTGCAAAACAGCGAAGCAGACGGGAACTGAAGCTGCTGTTCGAAGCAGGCTATGTGTCGAATCTGCGTGAGACAATGTGTCTCTGCAAAACAGACAGGACGTGACACTGTTTCGATACCGCAAAAATCTGCGCATCGAATCGTTCGGGTACGACGCAGTTTCGACACATTGTTTCGACACATAAACACAGTAGCCATCTCTAATTGCATGTGTGTCTGTTATCTTTTTTTTTTTTTTTTTGAAGGGAGGTCACAAAGATGTGGTTTTTACAGATGAATGTTAATGAGATGTGGTTTTACAGATAAATGTTAATGAGTGAGATGTGGTTTTACAGATGAATGTTAATGGGGTATGTTTTTATAGAAGAATGTTAATGAGATGTAGTTTTACGGTAGAGTGTTAATGAGATTTTTTTTTACACATGAATGTTAATGAGATATGGTTTTGCAGATGAATGTTAATGAGATATGGTTTTACATATGAATGTTAATGAGATGTGGTTTTACAGATGAATGTTAATGAGATGTAGTTTTACAGAAGAATGTCAATGAGATGTGGTTTTACAGAAGAATGTCAATGATATGTGTTTTTTACAGCAGAGTGTTAATGAGATGTGTTTTTACAGAAGAATGTTAATGAGATGTGTTTTTACAGCAGAATGGTAATGTGATAAGGTTTTACAGAAGAATGTTAATGAGATAGTGACAGCAGCAGTGATAGTAGAGATGGTAACAGCATCAGTGGTAGTTGTGATGTTAACACAGCAGTGATAATGACAGCAGCAGTGACAGTAGAGATGGTAACAGCAGCAGCGGTGGTTGTGATCGTAATATCAGCAATGGTTGTAGTAATGCTAACAGCAGCAGCGGTATTATTGGTAGCAGCAGCAGCAACAGTAGTAACAGCACCAGTGGTCGTAGTGATAACAACAGTAGTTGTAGTGGTATGAGTAGTAGTAGTAGTAGTGGTAAGAGTAGATGTATGTAGTTGTGGTAACAGTGGTAGTACTAGTGGTAACATAAGCAATGGTAGTTGTAACAGCAGCAGTGGTAGTAGTGATGTGACAGCGCCATCTTGAGATCTGTCGTTCTCGGCGCTGGCCCCATCTGGTCAGCCATATTGTCTCTGTGGTTTAGTGCCTGTTCACCCCGTTATCTTCAAGCAGATTTATTACAGGGCCATAATAAAGCCTACATATTAGTTGTGTTTTTGCTCTAGAAATAGTTGTGTAAATCAGTGTTTTCATGCATTCTAGAGCAATAATCGCGTGTGGTGCAGATTAATACGCTTAGCGCGCAGTAAGTTGAGTGGTTAGGCCAGGGCTTATAAAAGGGGTAGCAAGCGGCGAAACTGGTCTATTGTTGAGACAGCCGCCCAGTGAGAACAGACGAAGAAGACAGACAGAGCCAAGCTGTAAATGCCTTGAGCACGTGAGTTAATTTAAATTAGCATTAGTTTTCTAAGATTCTGAAATTATATCGATGTGGCTATTTTAATGTTTAATGAGATAAATAGGTAGATAGATAGATGTGAAAGTTTAAGAGCGATTATTTCATTCGACAGAAAGGCAGATATAGTGTGAGTCTATTTCACTGGAATTTAGATAAGATTAACGATAGCAAGATAGCAGCCGCGTGGTGATAAAGAGCGACGCCAGCGAGTCGGAATAACACGCAGAGCGTGGTAAATGTTACGCCAGGTGACACGCTGTGTATTTAGTTCCAGTTTGGTTTAAGTCGAGAATAATTATAGTTTATTTCTTTAATGTAAAAGTATTGAGCGTATTTCACGATGATTGATTATTCTACTGTTTATCTTTAGTGGTTACTTTGAAGGGAGAATAGTCATTTAGATTTCTGGTGAGATGAGAGCCACTCCTTGGTTGCGTAAGGCAAGTTGAGACAGGTGTTTCTCTGTTTGCTCCTGGGGGAGCATGGAAACACCAATGCGGCTGGTGTCCACCACAAGTCAACAGAAGCATTTTTATGCTATTACAGTTGTTGCTTCTGTAATAATGTGTTTCATGTGATGAGTTCCCAATCTCATCAGGGGTCATATATGACACGCTTGTGGCCAGGCGCACCAGTCGTCACTTACGACATGTTCAGAGTGCAGGGACGAGTATTGATGTGGGTCGGTTGAGAGGTAGTAGTTAATTCTCATTATTGAGATTATTTGTTGTACATGTATTGAAGAATATTATTTTATGTCCAGTTGATTATTATTGTTATGTGAACAATGGTTTGTGAGAGCACGTGGGCGTACTTGGAGATGTATATTTCTCTTCTCCGCTCCTGAGGGAGCATGGGGCCACCAGTGTGGTTTGCCTCCGCATGAAGCATTCAGATGCTCTTGCAGTAGTGGTTTCGGTAGCAACCTATGTTACCCGGTGCGATTGCCAGCCTCATGCACAACACCATACTAGTCGCATTAGACGACACGCATGAGTGTGTGAGATAGTTGATGATATCAGGTGGGCGCATGTTTTCTGTATGGTAAGTGTTATTATCCATGCTATTGATGTTCACTTAGACATTGTTTTATTTATTGTTTTTCAGACAGTCTATGAACACTGACTGGGTGTTTGTTGGATTGTTTGTTTGGTGTTCGGTTCTGTTCGGTAGAATTAAATGTTGATCTGCATAAGGCTTTGGGTTGCTTGAATTGTTAAGTCTGCTGCTGAGAGGGTTGCAAGCAACCAATAATTGCAACCCCTGTCAAACGATCCTTTATAAATTTTCTTAGTGCACGGGTCTTGGGGGTGAGGCACACCTAGCCCCTGTCACAGTGATAATGATAGCAGCAACAGTGATAGTTGTGATAATGATAGCAGCAACATTGATAGTTGTGATAATGGTATCATCAACAGTGGTAACTGTGATAATGGTAGCAGCAACAGTGATAGTTGTGATAATGATAGCAGCAACAGTGATAATTGTGATAATGAAAACAGCAACAGTTTTTTTTTTTTCGTACGCCCGCTAATACTCGAGGCGAAATCTCAGATTATTATTAATGTCTAATCTGACATTGATTTTACGTGAGTATCCCTTTTCTTGTACAGAGACAGGTGTCCCTCGCCATTCAGGCAGATACTCGCCGATTTCGGAGGTACCCATTAGAGCTGGGTCGGCTCAGGGCCGCCAATCCCTGGTCGACGACACTCCTTCAAATGTTCTCACCAGGTCTCGAATTAATCCAGTCCAAATCCCGGTCGACGAAAAATCCTCAAATGCCGCCGCCCGGGTTTGATCCTGAATCACCCGGTCGCCAGAGCGGTGTTGTAACCACTACATTAGCGCGGCTCCCCACAGCAACAGTGACCGTTGTGATAATGATATCAGCAACAGTGATAGTTGTGATAATGATAGCAGCAACAGTTATAGTTGTGATAATGATAGTAGTAATAGTGATAGTTGTGATAATGATTGCAGCAACAGTGACAGTTGTGATAATTATAGCAGCAACAGTTATAGTTGTGATAATGATGGCAGTAACAGTGATAGTTATGATAATGATAGCAGCAGCAGTTATAGTTGTGATAATGATGGCAGCAACAGTGTTAGTTGTGATACTGATAGCAGCAACAGTGATAGTTGTGATAAGGATAGCAGCACCAGTGGTAATTGTGGTAATGGTAACAGCAGCAATGGTAGTATGAGAATAAGAAAACATAAGTACACAAATGTGACAATCTACCTTTGCACGCACTGTCCTAATCGGAATTAAACTTTTAGAAAATGATTCTGAAGAAAAAAATAACGCAGCGACGAGAACTCCACCGTGATGTATCTTTAACACGGTACCTTCAGTGTGTATAGGTTTTCTATTTTTCGTGGCAGTATTTTTAGCTGTGCAATCTCGACAAGCATTATACTTAAACGTGTGCGCACTAGAACGAGTCAAGTTCTAAAATTAGATCTGGAGAATTACTGGCCTGTCCTACTTCTTCCTTATTCATTTAATGTGCCAAGACGAACAATTAAACAAATAGCGACATTTCGTAAAATGTTAGACGTTTATGAGAAGGTGCGCAAAGAAGGTAGGGGACAACAGACACCGCAATGAGAAAGTAATTGTGGAAAATTATTTACGATGATTTCTTGTCTACTCACAGGGCGAGGGTTTCTCAAATTGTTTCGGTGTTTAAACAAAACAAGGACATCAGGCAAATGTCCACAAGCTTAGGCCTACAGCTATCTTTGTTTTTTACATTGTCATTTTGTCAGTCTTTGCAGGAATATCTTTATGTAAATTAAACCATATTGCATTCTGGTACTTCATTTAACCCACAAAGGGTCAAAGAAAGAAATAGCAGCACTGAAAAAAAAATGCAGAAACAAGATTTAAGCAAGAACACAAGAATAACAACCCTTGCATATCTCAATGAGCTTCCGATTGACAGAGTGGTTAGAGCGCTGATCTCTTCCAGCAAAAGTGGCAGGGTTCGAATCATGGTACCGACACGCCCCAGTCTACCCAGCTGTAGATAGGTATCTGACTTTGAGTTAGGGAAGGAAAAGGCAACGAAGAAGGGAACTGGTAACCCCACCTCTTGATGCTTGACCTATAATGGTGACGTCTCTAACACTTCACTCCCCTACGACAGTATCCACTATTTTTTCATATCTCAGTATCATCGATAAAGTCTTTCATCGGAGCACATCCGATTACCTCTTACATTTGTCTTCTAAATTAGACCATTTCTTACATCTGTTTACTGTAATCAAATTCATCCTTTCGGACATTAATCAAAAAAAGCTACAAACCAAGTGATTTTTGATTAAACAGATAAAATGCGATTAAACAGACAGTGTGATTAAACAGATAAAATGGGGTTACAGATAAAGTGTGATTAAACAGACAGAAAGTGATTAAACAGACAAAATGTGATTAAACAGATAAAATGTGATTAAACAGATAAAATGCGATTAAACAGATGAAATGTGATTAAAACAAACAAAATGCGGTTAAGCACATAAAACGTAATCTATTTCGTGATCGTAAAATCCACAAGTGACCTTGAACAAGTAAAAATACTATATTATAATATAAGGTCGGGCTCTATGTTTGGACTGTGTTTGAAGCAGATAAAACAAAGAGCAACTGAAGCCAAAAAGAAAGACATCAGACACGTTTTTTAAATTACACAATAAAAAACAAATCTCATCAAACGTATTTATTGACAAATAACTTTGTTTAAGTACAGAAACAGGTAATATTTGGACTTGATGAGGGGCGGGGGGGGGGGGGGGGGGGGGGGGGGGGGGGGGGGGGGGGGGGGAGAGTAGGCCTACCAAGCCATTTGAAGCAGCGTTGCCACTCCTAGAACGAACCACTTAGATCTAGGTTTTTTTTCCTCCCGTCTAGGTGTCGTTTTCCGTCAAAAGTTGAAGAACGCCACCTAGATTGGCTTTCGGCTTTCGGTTTTTCGCCCGAGGTAGCCCAAAATAAAAGGGCTTCACCAGAATGCACTATCAAAATAAATGGAACCGTTTTAAAACTAGTCAATATATTCAAATATCTGGGCACATTTAAAACAACGGATGGAAGATGCATCTCAGAAGAAGAGCAGAGTAGCTCAGGCAAAAGCAGCATTCTATAACATGAAGAGTATTTTATGAAACAATTCTTTGTCATTGGAAGTAAGATAAAGAGTTCTTCATTGTTATATAGAACCAATCCTGACACATGGGAGTGAGTCATGGACAATTAGTAAACATGTAGGGAAGGCAATAGAGGCCACAGAAATGTTGTTTTACAGAAGAATTTTAAAAATACCATGGACGGCCAAAGAGAGTAAATGAGGATGTCATGAAAGAGGCCAATACGCAAAGAAAACTTATTTCACAAGTTAAAAAGAAGCAATCCACCTTTTGGGCATGGTATGAGAAGAGGAAAGTTAGAACATATCGTAACAACAGGCACGATTGAAAGATAAAGAGATAGGGGAAGACAAAGAGAACAAATACTGGACAGTTTGACATCGTGGCTGTGATGAATTTATCATGATACAACGTTAAAATATCTCCAAAGATACGGAAAAAATGTAGGGATAAAAAATAATGTGTAAGATACTAGGAGACATGCTCGCCCATGCCCGCCTTTTCCTACCCGCCATTTAAAACTAACGAGTTAGACGAGCAGACGAAACGTTTACCCTTTGTAGACGGGAGAGAAAACGGAGAACACAAAAGGAAAAATATGACTGAACACGTGTTTGAAGATAGCAAGGCTAAAAGACGCATTTGGTAGTAAAAGAAAAAAAATTCACGTCACTAGTTGACACAATGTAAGGAAATGGACAAAAAACGACTTTGGCTCTTGTCAGAAACAGTCATTTCTTGGACTTTTACGATACTTGATTGTTATTTGAATTCAGCGGCAAACGCCGTCGAGAAGGTTCTCGAACATATTTCAAAAAAAAAAAAAACTAACCTTGAAAAAGTAACTTTTTCTTAGTAATAATGTTATGAATATAAAACCTAGCTAGTTTGATAGCCCGTCTTGAGCAGAGAAATAATATGCTTTAAATTATGCAGACGGATAGATAATAAAGAATATATTGACAAAAGACTGTGTTGTTCATATCAGACTAGCGACTGCACTGTTAAAAAAAATTTCACTAAAGTTTCAAATTTGCGTCCTTGAGGCACGCAGATGCAAAAATCGAGCTGTAATGAAAGAGAGGGGGTAAGGTGGAGAATTGTAGCTAAAAATAACTTCGGAGGCAGAAGTGTGTAGGGTATTGCATGGAGTTGGTCCTAGAACCAAGCGTGGTTTTTATGAAAAAACAAGTAGAGACAGACGGACCAACAGACAATAATACATACTTGACTGAGAGCTGACTGAATTTGACTTTTGGTTGTAGATTTGAAAGTTAGGGGGGGGGGGTGAGTCTGTGATTGGATGAATGAAATCATAGTAGCGAGGTAGAGGCACACATATTTCCATTCGTTACAAGACTGTCCAGAGACACAGTGGTTTATTGCCTGTGGTGTTGTTTCCAGAAGTATTTCTATACATTTAGTGGGACGCCATCAGATAGCCAGCAGCTCAGCTGAGTTTTGCTAGATATTAACTGTGTTCTCAATTCTGAATTCTGGTAAGAATGAAAGCATTTCTTTTGTATATTTTAATATTTCGAGTGATTGATACTGCCATATCATAAAATGATTACGACAAGTAAGTGTTCGCTCTAGGTCCCCAGCCCAAGTTCAGGGTCTAGAGACAAACAAAAAAATATGGACGCCTAACTAAGACTATGGAAGGCGGATCTATTGTTGAGATCAGTGGGAACATATCACCTATTTTATTGAATAGAAGGAAACTATTGAACATATCTCAGATGCAATGCAGTCTTGGGGAACTAGTACTATATGAAAACAACTGGGTAAGATGTACTGTGTGGTCAGAGAGATCTGACCCAGTCTGTGTGGTGTTGTGTAGTGTTGTGTGCAGAAGTGGCTCAGTAGGTAGAGTTCTGACCCATGCCACAAAACTTTTATTTCAGAATTGTGAGTTTCTGTTTGGCACCGAAGAGGTGCCAAATGCTGTTGTGAAATACACAAGCGTGGACCAGTGCAGTCTAACATTGTGTCAGAGCAGCCGAATATTGTACTCCAGCAACGGAGAGGAGGGGCCACCAGACTCCTGTACAAGATCGACGCAGTCGAGATACGTGAGATTCTGGCCTGCTGGAAATTCACCAACTAATTCACCAACTAATTCACCATCTAATAAAGACATACCATTGTGGGAAAATAAACCATGTATTCATCCCCTAAGTCAATGGACAATGTTTTGGTAGTCACAGATTGGGCGTGATGATACCACCCCAACAGTACATTCAGTAATAGTTCTCCTGGGACAATCTAATATAATAAATATTAACCAGTCTTTTAAAATACTTATGTGCACACATCCATTTTATTATGTCATATAATTATGCATTCTATTTATAACTCCATAATATTTCATATGTTCTGACCAACAAACATTGGTTCAGAACAAATAAATTTAACAAAAGATTTAATATTTAAAACTAAAACAGCCTGAGTTAGTTCAGTGTGTTATAAATTTTATTATTATTATTAGACTTATTAAATATCTCTGTGTGTGTGTGTATTCTAATACAACACATTACATTTCAGTACCCTAGACTTTTAACGTAGCTACATTCATAATAATAAAAAAGAGATATGTTTGAGGTCGTAAGTGGTAGTACGAAGGGCCTTCTGTAATTCACATCTACATTTATCTCAGGAGCCTTCACAGCTGACCTCATACATCACACTAGGTATCACAACCACCATACAATACCATCAAATCCACTACAAATATTGGGGTCTTGTCCAGGGATATTTAGTTAATTAAAGATATTAGAATCTCCTGGTGGGAGTATTAAACCAGTGGGGACAGATTGTAAAATCTAAAAAGTGTCCCTTAAAATAAAAAGGGGAAAATAAAAGTTGGTGAATCTTTACAGCCAGTGGTAATTAGTTAATTATTTAATTAATTAGAATTACCTTGGCTAATTTAGATAATTAGAATTACCTGTCATTAGATAATTAGAATTAACTTAGTCATTAATTAGTTGGATTTACCCTGGTCATTGTTATTTTGTATGATGGCTGACCTTGCAAAATTCAGATCAGCTGCTGTGCTAACGGCGAAGGAGATGAACATGGAGGGTCAGGCTTTAATTCAGTATGTGACTTCTGAATGTGACAAGTATATGGAAAGGGAGGATAGGAGGTTAGCTGAAGAGAAGAGGTTACAAATTGAGGCTGATAGAGAACTTAAGAGGCTGCAGATTGAGGCAGAAGAAAAACGACAGCAAAGGGAAGCAGAAGATAGAAGGTTGCAAAGGGAGCATGAATTACGACTAAGGGAGCTGGAATTACAAGGCCATGCTCCTGAAAATGGTGCCATCCCTTTTGCCTAAGATGCTGCAGCTAGTCAGGGTTCCTCAAACTCAGCTATGGGGTTTCATTTAGACCATTTTGTTGAGAAAGACGATGACATTGAGGGGTACCTCAGTCGTTTTGAATTATTAGCTACTACATATGGGTTAGAGAGAGAGAGAGGTGGAGTCTAAAGTTATCACAGGGATTGAGAGGTGTCACGTAGGGTTTATATTCATTTAATTTCCTACATCTTCTTCCTATTCTTTCACATAAATTCTCTCTTTTATTATCTCTGTATTTCATTTTTCCCGTATATTTTTCATCCATTCGTTTTGCGTATATTATTTTCATATAATTCGCAAACTTTACCTGTTTTCCTTTCTCTTAAACTGAGAATCGCGCTAGGACGATATTACGTAGATGTCAGGGCTGCAGGGCGTCAGAAGGCGTGATAAGTCGGTTCGCTGAACATAGGACGTAGCAAATCGTCTACATTCTCACCGAGCGCGCGAGCTTCTTCTCGGCATTAGTCCCGGTGAGGTGTGATACTTTACATCTACACCGGTCAGTATCCAGACATTTGGCTGGAAAATCCCAAACTGACACGGCGCTCACTTGGGCCATGGTCAGCTGTAGTGTGAAAACTGCCCTGAAATGGAGTCAGGCTGTCTGGGATTTGAAACTGACACGCGTACATCGTGGTCAGTAGGTGACAGTTACGACACGCGTTAAGCGGACGTAAATGTTGGGAGTAGGGGAGATAATTTCGCTTGGCGAAGTAAGTTTGGGCCCTTTGTCTGATTTTAAGATATTGGCCAAGTTTGAAACTTTAATTTCATTCTCGCTCATAGACTCCACAGTAGATAGGTCGCTCGAAAACAGAATAGCTGTTAGCGAAGATCTCAGTTTGTTTCGGCAATTTGTCGAACTTCTAGACTTCCAGAAATATTTTCAGCATTTTTATTCTTAAGTTGTGCGACTACCTGTAATTCTGTGGTTGAGGTAATTAATATGATAGATATATAGATTTTGTGAGTGTTAAAGTGTTAAATCGCTTAATTCATTTTAATCTATTTCTTTAGCGCAGAAGAGAAATAAAGTGGTAGGCTATTATATTTTCTAGGGAAGCATTCAGTGGAAAGCAGAAGGAAATTTAATTTCTAGCTTATAACGGCAATTGTAGCTATTTATAAATTTAATTTAACTGCTAATACTCAGTCGAGTGTATTTTTCTAAACTAACGTATAAACTCTAGAATCCAGCCTCATGAATGGTGACGGAATACGCACGTGTTCTTAATTTATGAGGATTGCTGATTTTTAAATATAACTTACGTCACGGGAAGTTTAAATGATAAGCAAAGCTCTCTGCTTGCAAGTTTAAATGTAAGTTTTAACCAGTACAGATTCTGTTTATTATATTATATGTGTTATTTTTCCTCCACACAGTGAAAGTTTTGGGGTGACCCTAACTTTACCAGCACCTAGTAGTAGTTTCCATACTTGTGAAGAAATAGACAGTCCTTATTTTGAACCACGTGGGTTTTCTCAAGTAACACTGATCTGACGGTGCAAGTTAGACAGAAATACTAATATCCCTATAACGGGTTTTCAAAGACTGTAATGATAAATACTGGACCTTGGAGCCAGCACTTAATTTCTTCTAGAAACTCTATATAATTTGCTGCCTGGTGGCGTGAATATTAACAATCATTTCCCGACTAGATTATATCTTGTGGACAAATCTGTGGTGTGACTAAAGTGAATCCTATACTGAGGGAAGGCACCGACCTGACATTCATCATTTTTTAGAAACCTACGCTATTGACACTGTGCTCTGCTAACTCCCGCGCCTGGAATAATTGTTAGGTGACTTAATCAGACATTTGAAAAAATTTGCATACCCAAGTAGTCGTTCCCGGAGACTCCAAGTTAAATACGTCTTTTGGAACTGGGGACTTCTTGGCAGAAGACTGCATTTTTTGAGTCTGTGTGAAAATCTAAAATCAATGTGTTCCAAGAGGCAGCAAGCAAAGTCGTGAGTACAAGTATGATAAGCCATGGCGGAATGAATGAGTGTACGCTGGTCTGAGTGATATTTTCACTATTATATCTTTGACACCCTGTTGCGGTCCTAATTTTTTTTTCCAATCTGCATAATTTGTTGCTAAGGCTAGAGTTCTTGTGTTTTTGTCTTAGGTTAAATCAGATGTTTTTTCAAACTCTGTGCATATAATTACGAGATAAAACAAAGAAAAACTCTTAGACTCAAACCCTATGTATCTGTGACTCTGGCGCCATCATCTGTTCTCTTAACGGGGCCGGGCTAAACCTAGAGTTAACACTATAACGGGGCTATCATCCTTGCAACATTTCCTTGATTTTTTTATGACTATGTGTATATGTATTTTCCTTGATGTACTTTCTTTGATGTTGTGAGCCGATTTTTTCCTGATAATAAAATCGCTCTTGAACTTAATAATCGTGTTTGGTCAGCTCGTTCTAGATAATATATATATCATTGTTATAGTTTTCCCACGTCTGTGTGTTTACCTGTCGTCACGTGTATGTGCGTGCCTGTGAGTGATAGAAATATACGTAATATGTATATTGGTGTAGTCTGTCTGACGCTGTAACAACTGTTGTAGAAGATAGGTGAGAGAGAGAAGAATTCTTTTCGCTTTCAGTGACAGCCACTATATCAAAATCTATCATCTCACGTGTGTGGAAATTCTATTACCTTTCACTAACTCTCACTGAGTCTATCACCTATTCAAACCTATTCAGAAGGGACCAAACCTAGTCTTAATTCTCCTATCGGAAATCTACGACAAATGAGGGCTCGTTTCCGGTCTTTGAACTTAGAATAGGAAGACGAGTACGACAAATGGGGACTCGTTTCCGGTCTTTGAACTTAGAATAGGAAGACGAGTACGACAAACGTGGACTCGTCTATCTGGATTTTGTACTTAGATTCTGTATTCTGATATAGAGTAAGAGTGTGATGTCTTGTGACTGTGTATCTTTTAAAAATAATTACCCCCTAGACTAGCGATCTGTTTACGGGCGTGCTGACCACACAAACTAATAAGTTTTTTTTTCCACAGCATCTTTGAATAATATACATTTTGGTTACAGGTTGATTTTGTCGGGATATATGTTAACTGCTGATTGTAATACTAAATGCTGGTAAAGTGGTGAGTGTATAACATTCACTGGGTACTGAGGCAGAACGGCGTTTGAACTAAGTTAAGGAGTGTGTTTCGGACTTTTTTTGTCCAGATTAATTCCCTCCCTTACCCGATCTGACTTCAGGGGCGAACTTATAGTGGATTTTTAAAAATTAAGGGATTATTTTTCTCTTTAATTTTTGCAATATTCTTTTGCTTTTCCACTGTAGCAACTTAATTTTCAGTTGTAATCTTAACTACCATTTATTTGGCGTAGTCGTGTTTTGCATTGAGTGCTTTATTGCCGATAATAGCAGCGATAGTTAGATTTT
This sequence comes from Oreohelix idahoensis, assembly GCA_024509875.1. Taxonomy (NCBI): domain Eukaryota; kingdom Metazoa; phylum Mollusca; class Gastropoda; order Stylommatophora; family Oreohelicidae; genus Oreohelix; species Oreohelix idahoensis. The sequence continues at coordinate 284,267 of JAMPIV010007426.1, read as the reverse complement.
ATTTTGGAGGAGGTATCCCAGGGTTAAATATATCATCTTTTGATTTTTTTTGGTAATTTTTTTCTCGTAAGTGGTAGGAACCAGGTTATTCTTTTTCCTATTTTCTATCTCCACGTGTCTCAGTCACTGACATAATATGGCCGAGAGGGCAAAGCTTAGACAACTTCTCAGGGACGAAGCGAGAGAGGAGGGACTGGAAGGAGAGGAAGCGAAAGCTTTTGTCAGGGACGAACTTGAGAGATATGATGCGGAGAGGAAAGCAGAAGAAGCTAGGAGGAAAGAAGCAGAAGACCGGCTATTACAGCAGAAGAAGATTGAGGAGGAAATGGAAATTCGCAGGATGCAGCATGAGGAAAAAGAGAAGGAGAGACAGCATGAGGAAAGAGAGAAGGAGAGACAACATGAGTTGGCTCTTAAAGCTCTAGAACTTCAAAGTCATGGCGCTGCCTCTACCTCCACCAATGGAGAGTCTTCTCCTCATTCTTCCTTAACTGATCCTTCTAACAGTAAATCTCTTCACCTCACTGCTATGTCTTTTCCGCTAGAATCTTTCCCTTGTCCAAATGAGAAGATTGACACATGGTTAGAAAAATTTGAGAAAATTGCAACTCTGTACGGGTTAGAGAGGTCGCGTTGGAATATGAAACTTTCCCAGGCCCTAAAAGGTTCTGCTTATGATGTTTATTCTAAGCTGGAAAGTAGCCAACAAGACGACTACGATGTGTTGAAGAAAGCGTTACTGGAGCGCTTTGAAATGAACGCTCGCAAGTTTTTGCAACTGTTTCGCAACAGCCGGAAAGAGAATTCTGAAACTTTTCACCAGTTCTCATCGCGTCTTAAGGGATATCTAACAAAGTGCCTTGAGCTTTCGCAGCTCCCCTCTACCTATGAAGGTCTTGAGGAACTTGTTCTAACTGAACAAATAAAGAACACTTTGTCTGCTGATACCCGGAGATTTCTCGCTGAGCAGGGGGCAGAAAAACTTGAAGACATTTTGGAAAAGTCTGAGCGTTATCACAATGCGCTGGCTGAACTACCGGCCACAAAGCGGAAACCGACAGAGGAGCATTTTCGAAAACATAACCTAGAGCAATCTTCTCAGGCTTCTAACCAAAACAACCACAGAGAAACTGGACCTCAAAACCCCCTCCTGAAAAATCCAAGTTCTACAAGAACAAGTACCCCAACCACCCCAAACAGTCTGATCAACCCGACCGCCCTACATGGCAGCGCAGCCAGAAAGGACAAGGTGGCAAAGGGAGAACCCCTGAGCACGGGACATATGATCAGACCGAGCATACCGAGCCGAAACGCATCGGATGCTTATTGACAGTCTCGCAAGGCGGAATTGTTGACAGTGATTCCAAACCTGTTGGGGATAGACCCTCAACGCGAGGTATTGTTATTTTGAACGGTTCTCAAACTTCTTGCTTATTTGACACGGGGCTTTCTTACGATTGCATTGTTGCCAGAAACCTGGTTAACCCGGTCAAGAGACAGGAGAGACCGTCAAACTTTGTGGAGTTCGTAAGAGTGATGCACCTACAGCGCTTCCCATCGCATTGGTGGAGATACACTCTGACTTTGTCAGAGGTGTGATCAAAGCAGCTGTTATGGATGACCCCATCTACCCAGTCATACTTGGCGGGAGATACGTGTGTATTGGGAAACCGGAAGAGCCGATTGTGGCAGCAGTAACTATAAGAGGGCAAACCAAGAAGGAACGGGAGCCTGCGCCAAATTTGTTACCTATGGAACTTAAAGAAGCGCAATACAAGGACCCTACTTTGGCACCCTGCTTTAGGAAACTGCCCATGGCGAAGGAACCAAAACAGCACGGGGACATTTTTTCTGAGGATGGCGTACTTTATCGGAGAACGGGCAAGCCTGACCAAGGTTACAACCAGCTCCTAGTACCGAAACAGTACAGAAGCCAAATCCTAGAAATGGGGCACTCTCTTCCCTTTAGCGGACATATGGGACAGAACGCCACAAACCAACGTATAACCACTCATTATTGGTGGCCAGGAGTGAATACTGATATTATCAGATATGTCAAATCCTGTGCCCAGTGCCAACGTGTACCACCCAAGCAACGGACCCCCCCAGTCCACATGGGTGAAATGCCAATAATGGGAACACCATTCGAACGGGTTGTGATCGACATTTTAGGGCCTTTCGAAAGGACTAAAAGAAGGAACAGGTTTATCCTGACCTTAGTCGATACATGCACTTTATGGGCAGAAGCTATCCCGCTAACATGCGCAGATGCCAAGCATGTCGCAGAAGCCCTCGTGCAGATTTTCACTCGGTTGGGATTCCCGCAGCAAGTGTTGACGGATAATGGATCTCCATACCGAAACCTGTTGATGGATGAGATCGTTAAGATCTTGAGGACCCAGCACATCCACACTAAGCCATATACTCCGGCCGGAAATGGGCTCGTGGAACGTGCTAATGGAAACCTCACCATGATGCTAAGTAAGCTGGCACAAGTGAAACCTGAAGATTGGGATCTCTGTATTCCTGCAGCATTATTTGGCTACAGAGAATCTCCTCATACTTCCACAGGATTTCCGCCAGCTACACTCTTATTTGGCAGACCCATTAAGGGCCCGCTTGAAGCCTTACTTCAGTCTCTGACAGACGAGAAGGCGGATGAGACAGTCGTCTCAGCAAGTAAATATGTGTCGGTTTTAAAGGAAAGGTTGAAACTAGGGTGGGACCTAGCAACGACTAACTTTAAGCGAGCTCGCACAAAGCACGCTAACCGATACAGGAAAGTCGCGGAAGAGAGAGAACTGGAAGCAGGAGAGAAAGTTTTGGTGTTGCTCCCTACCGAGAACAACCAACTGAAGATCGGATGGCAAGGGCCGTTTACCGTCCTGAAAAAGATTTCTAAGGCTAACTACCAGATCTCTATTGAAGGAAAGGAGAAGGTTTTCCATTTAAATCTCTTAAAGAGATACTTGGAAAAAACCAGTGCCAACCTCCGACCATCTCCTGACGATCGCCAAAACTGACGAAGATGACGATAGTGGCAGGGATATTCCACCGCTATCACAGGAAATCTTTCAAAAATGTCAGAAGCGGCGACGCTCTTTCAAGCGCGCATGGGAGACATTCCGGGGGAAGGAAACTTTGAGGAGTGGACTTGAGTAGGAATTGGACAGAGATGGAGGGGAAGATGGAGAGGGAAGAGGACAGACACCCCGAAGCTACGGTTATAGGAAATTAAACTCCATAACGTAGACATGGAGTGCTTCCATATCTTAAAGGGGGGAGGCTCTGTCACGTAGGGTTTATATTCATTTAATTTCCTACATCTTCTTCCTATTCTTTCACATAAATTCTCTCTTTTATTATCTCTGTATTTCATTTTTCCCGTATATTTTTCATCCATTCGTTTTGCGTATATTATTTTCATATAATTCGCAAACTTTACCTGTTTTCCTTTCTCTTAAACTGAGAATCGCGCTAGGACGATATTACGTAGATGTCAGGGCTGCAGGGCGTCAGAAGGCGTGATAAGTCGGTTCGCTGAACATAGGACGTAGCAAATCGTCTACATTCTCACCGAGCGCGCGAGCTTCTTCTCGGCATTAGTCCCGGTGAGGTGTGATACTTTACATCTGCACCGGTCAGTATCCAGACATTTGGCTGGAAAATCCCAAACTGACACGGCGCTCACTTGGGCCATGGTCAGCTGTAGTGTGAAAACTGCCCTGAAATGGAGTCAGGCTGTCTGGGATTTGAAACTGACACGCGTACATCGTGGTCAGTAGGTGACAGTTACGACACGCGTTAAGCGGACGTAAACGTTGGGAGTAGGGGAGATAATTTCGCTTGGCGAAGTAAGTTTGGGCCCTTTGTCTGATTTTAAGATATTGGCCAAGTTTGAAACTTTAATTTCATTCTCGCTCATAGACTCCACAGTAGATAGGTCGCTCGAAAACAGAATAGCTGTTAGCGAAGATCTCAGTTGGTTTCGGCAATTTGTCGAACTTCTAGACTTCCAGAAATATTTTCAGCATTTTTATTCTTAAGTTGTGCGACTACCTGTAATTCTGTGGTTGAGGTAATTAATATGATAGATATATAGATTTTGTGAGTGTTAAAGTGTTAAATCGCTTAATTCATTTTAATCTATTTCTTTAGCGCAGAAGAGAAATAAAGTGGTAGGCTATTATATTTTCTAGGGAAGCATTCAGTGGAAAGCAGAAGGAAATTTAATTTCTAGCTTATAACGGCAATTGTAGCTATTTATAAATTTAATTTAACTGCTAATACTCAGTCGAGTGTATTTTTCTAAACTAACGTATAAACTCTAGAATCCAGCCTCATGAATGGTGACGGAATACGCACGTGTTCTTAATTTATGAGGATTGCTGATTTTTAAATATAACTTACGTCACGGGAAGTTTAAATGATAAGCAAAGCTCTCTGCTTGCAAGTTTAAATGTAAGTTTTAACCAGTACAGATTCTGTTTATTATATTATATGTGTTATTTTTCCTCCACACAGTGAAAGTTTTGGGGTGACCCTAACTTTACCAGCACCTAGTAGTAGTTTCCATACTTGTGAAGAAATAGACAGTCCTTATTTTGAACCACGTGGGTTTTCTCAAGTAACACTGATCTGACGGTGCAAGTTAGACAGAAATACTAATATCCCTATAACGGGTTTTCAAAGACTGTAATGATAAATACTGGACCTTGGAGCCAGCACTTAATTTCTTCTAGAAACTCTATATAATTTGCTGCCTGGTGGCGTGAATATTAACAATCATTTCCCGACTAGATTATATCTTGTGGACAAATCTGTGGTGTGACTAAAGTGAATCCTATACTGAGGGAAGGCACCGACCTGACATTCATCATTTTTTAGAAAACCTACGCTATTGACACTGTGCTCTGCTAACTCCCGCGCCTGGAATAATTGTTAGGTGACTTAATCAGACATTTGAAAAAATTTGCATACCCAAGTAGTCGTTCCCGGAGACTCCAAGTTAAATACGTCTTTTGGAACTGGGGACTTCTTGGCAGAAGACTGCATTTTTTGAGTCTGTGTGAAAATCTAAAATCAATGTGTTCCAAGAGGCAGCAAGCAAAGTCGTGAGTACAAGTATGAAAAAGCCATGGCGGAATGAATGAGTGTACGCTGGTCTGAGTGATATTTTCACTATTATATCTTTGACACCCTGTTGCGGTCCTAATTTTTTTTTCCAATCTGCATAATTTGTTGCTAAGGCTAGAGTTCTTGTGTTTTTGTCTTAGGTTAAATCAGATGGTTTTTTTCAAACTCTGTGCATATAATTACGAGATAAAACAAAGAAAACTCTTAGACTCAAACCCTATGTATCTGTGACTCTGGCGCCATCATCTGTTCTCTTAACGGGGCCGGGCTAAACCTAGAGTTAACACTATAACGGGGCTATCATCCTTGCAACATTTCCTTGATTTTTTTATGACTATGTGTATATGTATTTTCCTTGATGTACTTTCTTTGATGTTGTGAGCCGATTTTTTCCTGATAATAAAATCGCTCTTGAACTTAATAATCGTGTTTGGTCAGCTCGTTCTAGATAATATATATATCATTGTTATAGTTTTCCCACGTCTGTGTGTTTACCTGTCGTCACGTGTATGTGCGTGCCTGTGAGTGATAGAAATATACGTAATATGTATATTGGTGTAGTCTGTCTGACGCTGTAACAACTGTTGTAGAAGATAGGTGAGAGAGAGAAGAATTCTTTTCGCTTTCAGTGACAGCCACTATATCAAAATCTATCATCTCACGTGTGTGGAAATTCTATTACCTTTCACTAACTCTCACTGAGTCTATCACCTATTCAAACCTATTCAGAAGGGACCAAACCTAGTCTTAATTCTCCTATCGGAAATCTACGACAAGAGGTACTTCTTATGAAGTCTTTGCTAAAATGAGTAGAGAAGACCAAGACAATTATGACATGCTAAAGCAGGCTTTTTTATTGAGATACGAAAAAAATGGTGAATTTTATCGTAAGAAATTTAGAAATGCCAAACTGTTGTCTGGGGAGACATACCACCAATTCTCTGCCAGACTGGAAACCTATTTGGAGAAATGGACTGCTCTGGGGAAGACCCAAGATCTTAAAGAGATGATCATGATAGAGCAATTAAGAGAGTCCATGGCTCCAGACTTGAGAAAATCTCTCATGGAACAAGGTGCAGAGAAGTTGGGGGAGGTTTTAAATGTCGCTGAGAGGTATCAGGCAGCCCAGGCAGAGGTAAGTGGCACTAAAAAGAAGCACATAGAAAATGTTAAAGCTCCACAGCAATTTAATAAATTTGATAATAGAGAACAGGGTAATAAAGGCAGGACAAACTTTGAACGGCCAAGAAATGACTATCGTGACAGAAACTCACATTTCAATGACCAAAAATATAATGAAAGAAAACCGTTAAACCAAGGAAAAAGATGGTGCAAATGGTGTAAGAAAGACAACCATAACACCGAATTTTGTAGAAGGAAACCTTCAAACATTGCTGCAATGAAGTCGGGGACTCAAAGATTAAAGGTTAATCCTAATGGACAGCAGGAACCTTATCACCCCCCAGTTTGTGAGGATGTTATTTGTAATGGGGTCACCATAAGGTGCCTTTATGATACAGGTTTGGATTATGATTCAGTTGTGAAGTCTAGCCTAGTGGACCCAAGTCAGTATACCACAGAAACAGTGGAAATACAAGGGGCGACTAAGGACATACCACTCATGACACTTCCCATCGCAAGGATAACGGTGAAAACTCGCTATGTGGAAGGAGAAATCAGAGCAGCAGTGATAGATGAACCAATCTACCCTCTGATATTGGGGTGTAGGTATGTCTTCTTGGGGAATCCCGAGAGACCTGTGATCATGGCGACAGTACAGACCAGGTCGCAGAAAAAGGAGGAAGAAGGTGAACCTATAAATGCTCATCCAGAGGAGATGAGGAAGGCGCAGGCTGAGGATAGGACACTCAAGCCATGTTTTAAAAAATTGCCCAAATGCCACACACCTCCAAGCAAGGGAGAATATTTTATGAAGAACAAATTATTATATAGGAAGGCCGGAACTGGAACAAATGGTCACAACCAGCTGGTTCTTCCCACTTCATATAGGGATAAAGTGATGGAACTCGGGCATGCGATTCCCTTCAGTGGTCACATGGGGATCAGCGCCACAGGACAGCGTATAGCTTGTCATTACTTTTGGCCAGGGATAACGGAGGATATAAAGAGATATGTCAAATCCTGTCCAGAATGTCAAAGGGTAGCTCCAAAGCACTGGACTGTTCCTGCAACTCTAGGGGAAATGCCCATAGTGGGAACACCTTTTGAGAGGGTTGCAGTGGATATTGTGGGACCTCTCACTCGGACCAAGAGGAGGAACAGTTACATCCTTACTCTGGTGGACACTTGTTCTATGTGGGGAGAGGCGGTAGCCCTGCCATCAATTGATTCAAAACATGTAGCAGAGGCACTACTTACAATATTCACAAGATTAGGATTCCCGCATCAAATCTTGACTGATAATGGCTCACAGTTCAAGCGGAAACTAACGGAAGAAGTTTTTAAGCTATTTCAAGCCAGACACTTTCATTGTAGTCCGTACCACCCACAAGGGAACGGCCAGGTAGAGAGGTTCAATGGGACCCTCATTTCTATCCTAAGGAAGCTGGCACACGAAAAACCGGATCTGTGGGATCAATTCCTGCCCGCCGCGTTGTTTGCGTATCGGGAGGTACCACATAGTTTAACCGGGATGGCTCCCGCAACTCTGCTATTTGGGAGGCCAATAAAAGGTCCATTGGAAGCTTTATTAAGGACCTGGACAGATGAGAAGGCAGAAGAGACTGTTACCTCATCGTATCAATATGTGAACGAACTGACCACTCGTCTGAAAGCTGGATGGAAACTGGCAAATGATAATTTGAGACAAGCCAGGAAGAAACATGCAGCCTATTTTAATAGGAAGGCAAAGGACAGAGAATTAGCTGTGGGAGAGAAGGTGCTTCTTCTACTACCCGGCAGCCAGAATAAATTACAAATTGGATGGCAAGGTCCATATACGGTTCTAGAGAAGGTGTCTAGAACAAACTATAAAATTGACAAAAAGGGGAAGGAGAAAGTTTATCATGTAAACCTGTTAAAGAAGTATCTGGACAGACCACTCCAGGAAAGCACCCCCATACTGACCTTGGCTATCGCAACTCAAATGCAAAAGGAACCACTCACCTCACATGAATACCCATTACATCCTTGTGAAACCGCGGCACAAGTAAAAGTCAGTAAGCACCTGACTAAAAATCAGACGGAGAGAGTTCAACAGGTTCTGGAGGAACATACAGATGTATTAACAGATAAACCAGGCCATACAAATTTGCTACAGTATGACATGAAACTGGTAGACTCAAACCCAATCTGTATGAGAGCCTATTCTATTCCGTTCGCGCAGGAGAAGGCATTGAAGGAAGAAATAGAGTATTTGTTGAAGGAGGGGATTATTTCGCACAGTGAATCATCTTTTAGCTCCAGTGTAGTTTTGTTGAGGAAACCGTCTGGGGAACACAGACTGTGCATAGATTACAGGAAACTGAATGCTGTCACAGAAGGACAAGTGGATCCATTACCAGACACAAAACAGTTATTTGCCAGATTAAACAAGGCAAAATACTTTTCAAAAGTGGATCTTAGTAAAGGCTATTACCAGATTCCAGTGAAGCCTGAGGTGAGACCTTATTTAGCTTTTAGCACCTCGGAAGGACATTATGAATTCAACATGCTACCATTCGGATTGAAAAATGCTCCGAGTGTATTTTCAAGGATGATGCGCAAATTGTTGGATCCCTTGAATAACCCATGTATCACGAATTTCATGGATGATATTCTCGTCGCCACAGAGACATTTGAAGAACACATTAACTCTCTAAAAATGTTATTTGATAGACTTAGGGAGGCGAACTTAACTGCTAGGCCAACAAAATGTTGTATTGGATGCAAAGAGTTGGAATTCTTGGGACACACTGTATATCAGGGTAACATGACCCCTGACCCCAAGAACTTGGAAAAACTGCAGAGAGCACCTAGATCACAAACAAAAAAGGACGTGCGATCATTCGTGTCGTTATGTGGATTTTATCAAAAATATATCAAAAATTTTAACTCTATTTGTGCTCCTCTGACTGATCTGACTCGCAAGGGACATCCAAATAAAATTGTTTGGACTGCGCAATGTGAATTAACTTTTCAAGAGTTAAAGGATAAACTCACTAGCAAGCCTATTCTCAAATTGCCTGATTTGACACAGGACTTCGTGGTGAGAACAGATGCAAGTAATGTAGGCCTCGGGGCGGCTCTGTTGCAAAGGTCATCTTCACCCGATGGGGAACTGAACGCAGTCGCTATGCAAGCCGCAAATTGAATAAGGCGGAGCAAGGATATTCCACAAGCGAAAAAGAATGTTTAGCGTTAATCTGGGCAATAAAAAAGTTTCAAATCTATCTGTATGGTAGGACTTTTGTGGTCCAGACGGATCATCAGCCCCTGGTTTTCTTATCTCAGGCTAAGCATGAAAACGCAAGATTGTTGAGATGGTCTTTATTATTGCAACCTTATCAGTTTATTATCGAATACATCCCAGGATCATTGAATGTCGGTGCAGATTTCCTCAGTCGGCACCCCTGTGATCAAGATTAGAGTAGTGGCAGGCGTGAGGAGTAATTTTATCTATGTGTATCACTGGTTTTGGAACTTGCCGTAGTGCATGTTCTCAGGTGGGGAGATGTGTGATGAATTTACCATGATACAACGTTAAAATATCTCCAAAGATACGGAAAAAATGTAGGGATAAAAAATAATGTGTAAGATACTAGGAGAAATGCTCGTCCATGCCCGCCTTTTCCTACCCGCCATTTAAAACTAACGAGTTAGACGAGCAGACGAAACGTTTACCCTTTGTAGACGGGAGAGAAAACCCAGAACACAAAAGGAAAAATATGACTGAACACGTGTTTGAAGATAGCAAGGCTAAAAGACGCAACTGGTAGTAAAAGAAAAAAATTCACGTCACTAGTTGACACAATGTAAGGAAATGGACAAAAAACGACTTTGGCTCTTGTCAGAAACAGTCATTTCTTGGACTTTTACGATACTTGGTTGTTATTTGAATTCAGCGGCAAACGCCGTCGAGAAGGTTCTCGAACATATTTCAAAAAAAAAAAAAAAAAAACTAACCTTGAAAAAGTAACTTTTTCTTAGTAATAATGTTATGAATATAAAACCTAGCTAGTTTGATAGCCCGTCTTGAGCAGAGAAATAATATACTTTAAATTATACAGACGGATAGATAATAAAGAAGATATTGACAAAAGACTGTGTTGTTCATATCAGACTAGCGACTGCACTGTTAAAAAAAATTTCACTAAAGTTTCAAATTTGCGTCCTTGAGGCACACAGATGCAAAAATCGAGCTGTAATGAAAGAGAGGGGGTAAGGTGGAGAATTGTAGCTAAAAATAACTTCGGAGGCAGAAGTGTGTAGGGTATTGCATGGAGTTGGTCCTAGAACCAAGCGTGGTTTTTATGAAAAAACAAGTAGAGACAGACGGACCAACAGACAATAATACATACTTGACTGAGAGCTGACTGAATTTGACTTTTGGTTGTAGATTTGAAAGTTAGGGGGGGGGGTGAGTCTGTGATTGGATGAATGAAATCATAGTAGCGAGGTAGAGGCACACATTTTGCCATTCGTTACAAGACTGTCCAGAGACACAGTGGTTTATTGCCTGTGGTGTTGTTTCCAGAAGTATTTCTATACATTTAGTGGGACGCCATCAGATAGCCAGCAGCTCAGCTGAGTTTTGCTAGATATTAACTGTGTTCTCAATTCTGAATTCTGGTAAGAATGAAAGCATTTCTTTTGTATATTTTAATATTTCAAGTGATTGATACTGCCATATCATAAAATGATTACGACAAGTAAGTGTTCGCTCTAGGTCCCCAGCCCAAGTTCAGGGTCTAGAGACAAGCAAAAAAATATGGACGCCTAACTAAGACTATGGAAGGCGGATCTATTGTTGAGATCAGTGGGAACATATCACCTATCTTATTGAATAGAAGGAAACTATTGAACATATCTCAGATGCAATGCAGTCTTGGGGAACTAGTACTATATGAAAACAACTGGGTAAGATGTACTATGTGGTCAGAGAGATCTGACCCAGTCTGTGTGGTGTTGTTGTGTAGTGTTGTGTGCAGAAGTGGCTCAGTAGGTAGAGTTCTGACCCATGCCACAAAACTTTTATTTCAGAATTGTGAGGTGCCAAATGCTGTTGTGAAATACACAAGCGTGGACCAGTGCAGTCTAACATTGTGTCAGAGCAGCCGAATATTGTACTCCAGCAACGGAGAGGAGGGGCCACCAGACTCCTGTACAAGATCGACGCAGTCGAGATACGTGAGATTCTGGCCTGCTGGAAATTCACCAACTAATTCACCAACTAATTCACCATCTAATAAAGACATACCATTGTGGGAAAATAAACCATGTATTCATCCCCTAAGTCAATGGACAATGTTTTGGTAGTCACAGATTGGGCGTGATGATACCACCCCAACAGTACATTCAGTAATAGTTCTCCTGGGACAATCTAATATAATAAATATTAACCAGTCTTTTAAAATACTTATGTGCACACATCCATTTTATTATGTCATATAATTATGCATTCTATTTATAACTCCATAATATTTCATATGTTCTGACCAACAAACATTGGTTCAGAACAAATAAATTTAACAAAAGATTTAATATTTAAAACTAAAACAGCCTGAGTTAGTTCAGTGTGTTATAAATTTTATTATTATTATTATTATTAGACTTATTAAATATCTGTGTGTGTGTGTATTCTAATACAACACATTACATTTCAGTACCCTAGACTTTTAACGTAGCTACATTCATAATAATAAAAAAGAGATATGTTTGAGGTCGTAAGTGGTAGTACGAAGGGTCTTCTGTAATTCACATCTACATTTATCTCAGGAGCCTTCACAGCTGACCTCATACATCACACTAGGTATCACAACCACCATACAGTACCATCAAATCCACTACAGTGGCATGGAAAGAAGTCAACAGCAGAATTGATAAATTGTACTGGAGACTGGAAGTTGTCGAGGGACATGATCTCCTTTGCCACTAGGCATGGTACTTTAAGAAGAAGCTCAAAAATAGCCCAAAGTAGCCCCCAAAACCGCCTAAAGTATCCCAAGTCGAGCAAACATTGCCCACAATTTAAAATATAGGTGTATCTAGGCGTTGTTTAAGGTACCATCAAGATTTATTTCAAAATTCAGAGTGGCAACACTGATGTCAAGTAACAATTGGCTAGAAGAGTCACATGATACTCATCACTGTAAAATATGACAGCAAAACGTTGTGGTGCGTGGCTGACTGGGTGTTTGGTCTACAGAAGTGTTTTCCTGATATCTTACTGGAAGCTGGCGTATTGAATACCGGCTATCGACGTGTAATTAAGGAAGCTGTAAGGGTCCTTGTTCTTAAGACTCTTCCCCTCTCTTATGTCTATTTTTATATTGCTCCTCCGCTGTTTATATAGTTCACCCCTTCTAACACATTTGTATTTTATCATATACAATTCATACACGGGCAGTCCAGTTACGCATAAAGCACTGAATTACTTCAGTGTTATGTGAAGGAAAATAACAGAGCGGAGGGGTTGTTAATCGTCAGACCTTACTTTTCACTTCTTTCACTTTCATTTTTAAAATGTAAGCTGTTCGGCAGGTTTTCCCAACTACGAGCTGAAGAAACCTGGAATACAATAAATCTATTTTTAACTCTTGTCGCATAGAAAGCCTGTGAACCAATGATCTGATTACAGCTAGCAGACTTCGGACGTGGAGGTTTCAGTTTTGTGGGCATATTACGGCGTTTCTTAGAAATGTGGTTACTGCATACCCTGTTTATGTAAAGCTAGTTTAGTGCAGTGGTTCCGAATCTATTGTAACCGCAGACCCTTGTTCGAGAAATACAGCTTTACAACATTTAACCTTTTACTCTTTGATGGTAAAATGTAGTAGTTTGTGTTTTTCTCGCAATGTATCCGCCTATTTTTCACACATCTGAGATGGTTATTTTATATTTTATCCTCTGTTTAATCAGTATTATTACGTTGCTATTCCAGTGCATCGTTTTAAAATTTCATTTCCCTGTTTCAAAGACTTTAAAACGTGACAAAGAATCTGTCTAAACATAAGATGTAGGCCAACTCATTTATGTAGGCCCTGACGATATTTTTAACTTCAACCTTCTTTACTTTCTGATTATCAATTTAGGTTTTATTTGTCCATTTTTGCAACTACATTTTCTCATGAACCTATGTTGCACTTACATATTCAGATTTCTATTTTTACTCAGCTTCCTTTCCTCCCCCCTAATCTCAGCCATGACGTCTCTCGCATACTGCATATGTATACATTTGCTATGTGTCTGCACTTTGAGAAATGAGGTATCTGAGAAAGGTGGTTGAAGTAACAAGAAGAGACATGGCCTAACAACCCAACCCGTGCAGACCCAAGTAGAACAGTCTCAACTAAGATGTTTTGGCCATGTCTGCAGAAATGGAGATCGGCTGCCACGGCAGGTATGGGAGGCTAAGAGCCAGGGATCCAGACCTCCAGGACGACCCAGAGTCTGCTGGGAGGACAACTTTAGACAATCTCTGAAAGACCGAAGACCATAATGGAACCAGGCTAGGAGGAAGACAGCCGATAGGATAGTATGACGCTCTCTCTTCCAAACTTCTACACCCCACGTTAGAAGATGAACGACTAAGTAAGTCTGCACTTTGCCTGGTTTTAATAGTGAGTTCTTAACCCAGTGCACACTCATTCCACCCTGGGAGAGTGTTGTGATAAACAGTTAACGTGGATTAGTGGAATACTTGATATATTTCGAAAAATTGAGGATATGTGGATGACCAATGAGCTTACTTCTGTGCACTCAAAGACAATACCCGGTACTGCTTTCATTCTTCTTTACGTTTTTGCTTCTGAGATAGGATGTTTCTAACTTCATAATTGATTATATTGTTTTTGAGTTATAAGTTATTTTGCCAGTTCTTTTATTAACTTAAAAGGTCATCATGTGTCTTTTCCAACCGAACCAAATTTCTTAATTTCTGTACATTGTGGTGTTATTACTTCTCCTCTAATTTATCTATTCGATTCTAATATCTCGTGAAATGTGAACATTGTGTGACAGATGAGGAATGTGGAAAAAAAAACGCCAGTACTGTTGTTGCAGGTTGTAAGAATACAGAATGACGAACAATAATGTAAATTATTGTTCATCATTCTGTTTATGTTACCACCTTCTACACTTCTTCTTTAATCCTTAGCCACCGACTGTCAAAGCAGTCAGTGGCCATCACGCCTGGTGGCGTCTTGTAGGGCAGCAACAAACTACTTCCACTTTGCTCGGTCGGCAGCCATCCTTCGTACAGTGCCCCAGCTCTGGTTCATTCTTTGCATCTCTGCCTCCACAATTCTCCGCCAAGTTGTTTTTGGTCGGCCTCTCTTTCGCTTTCCGTCAGGGGTCCATAGCACAGCTGTTCTTGTGATGAAATCGGGGTCTCTTCTGAGGACATGGTCAACCCAACTCCAGCATCTGCCAGCTATGATGGTGTGCATGTCCTCTTGGTTGCTCTGAGTAAGCATTTCTTGGTTGATGATGGTATTCGGCCAAAAGAGTCGGAAAATTTTCATTAGGCAGATTGTGTGTAAAGAGGACAATTTCGACATTTTCTTCTCTGTTACTCTCCAGTATTCTGCACCACAGAGAAGCACAGAAAGTACGCAGCTCTCACATAATCTTATTTTGGTGCTTGTGCTGTACTGGGAAGATTCCCAGATGGTGTTTAGACTAGCAAAGGCCAATCTCGCTTTATTCATTATGTAGTTGATGTCTTTGCTTGTTCCACTGCCAGGCATGTAAATGAGTCTGTCTGTTCCAGCTTCTGGTTCCTTATTGTTATGGGCTCAGGATTGCCCACAGTGAGTGTCATGACCTCTGTCTTTTTAGATTTATGTTCCGATCCACCTGCTCGCTATACTTATTCAGTTTATATATATATATATATATATATATATATATATATATATATATATATATATATATATATATATATATATATATATATATATATATATATATATATATATATATATATGGGTAGGGGGATGTTTTGATGTGCAAAGTGCGTGAAGTGCAATGTCGCCTGCATATTCCAAATCTTTCAGTGCATCTTATTCATCTTGGACTGCCGTCGGTTGTCTGGCGCATCATCCAGCCTATGACTGTCAGAAATAATGTGGTTGATAAGGGCATCCCTGTTGTACGCTTGTCTTCACCTCAAAAGTTAGGTTGCTCTGCCCAACACTAAAGTTAGCATAGAGCATTTTTATGATGGAAACAATGCACCTGGGAATTCCAAACACCCTCAGTACCTTCCATAGGCTATCGCTGTGCATGCTATCAAAAGCCTTTTCAAAATCAACAAAGATAATGTATAATTCTGCCATTCTGAGCACTGCTCTATAATGTTCATGAAGGTGAATATACGATCTGCACATCTTCTGTTCTTTCTGAATCCCGCTTGTTCTTTCCTCGGTTTATGGTCTACTGCTTTTGAAATTCTCCGGATAATTATCCTGCCCAGTATTTTACTGGGAACTGAGAGAAAAATAATTCCTCTCTAGTTGTTGCAGTCTGCAAGTCACCCTTCTCGGGCAATTTGACAATTATTCCTTTATTCCACTTCATTTGTGTTGCCTTTGTCTTCCAGACTTATGCACATAGTGGTTCTAATAGTACTACTGAAAGTTCAGGGTCTGTCTTAAGTAACTCGGCATTTAAATTGTCGTGACCAGTTTTTCCGTTCTTTAACCCTTTGATAGCTGTGATGATTTGTTCCCTTCACGAAATGTCTGTTAGCACGTCTGTGACAGAATTGTCCGTTCTATTTTTCTAGCATTCATGTTTATCGCTGACATTGTTGCTCAGCGTCTCATTTTCTGTATTTAATTATTGCTGACACTCCCTTCTTTCAATTCTTGTCATGTCAGGACTTCAGTGACCATCTTTTGCTGATTAGGGTAATCAATGAATTTCGTTTGAACCCCTATTGACACCTGAATCTGTGGAGTGAAATGTTGTAACACGTTTCCTACCAGACAGTGCATGGGCGTGCCCAATTAAGAAGTAAACAACCTTGGGATGACTACAGTCTATTATCTTATCACTTGATAATAGTTCTGTCTGACCAGTTTGTTGATTGTTGGCTAGACCGGGTAAGACCTATCGGAGAATAATTATTCATCTTGAAAGAGACTACATGTGATAAATTATGAAGTCAGGAGTGTAAACAAGATCGATAATAGATGGAAGCTGACATAACATATATGGAGAGACGACTTGTAAACAACACATTGTTTTGTGGAATTTTCTGTGAGAGGTGGGGGGAAATATACCCCACCAAAATATACGCAAATGGCATGCTATTGGCTTGGCATTTGAGATGTAAAAATACAACATTTCTGATTGGAGCCTTGTTATATAGTAGCAATCTTGATGCGTGTCGAATGGTGTGATATAATTTAGTGCCTTTTGAGTTTACGGTCCTGTGAAATTCAGCTCGTCAAGAAGACAGCCAGACACGCCAGAATAAGGAAAAGGATCAGGATTCTATTTTAAAGGATCAGACAACGTGTTTGAGCATCTTATGGATTCACATAACCTCAACACTACATTTATTCATACGGAAAGCCCGGAATCCTAGGAACCTGAATACTAAGTCATAGTGGGAGTCTATTGTAAAGTAACACCCCACATCTTAATCAAGTTGCCTTAACCATTTCTGTGAGCCAGAAAAGTCAGTCTGTATTCCCAAAGATATTTGGAACATTTTATAATTCTATATTTTGCAATATTAACATGTGGAAACTGGTAGTGGATGTCCAAGTCATACGAGGCTGGCAACCTCAGCATAGAGAATGATGGTTTCATGAACCACCTCTGCAATAGTTGGTGACTGCTTCATGCGGGTTCTCATAGAGAACCAAAATCAGAGGTAGTCTCAAGTTCCATATGGAGCAGAGAGTGGATAATGACAGAAGTGATGAACATACTTATTATACCTTGTCAGCCAGTTCATATGTAAATTTTCAATATAAATGCAGTGGATGTTTTCAGCTCACTGGGGTTAACATTAATGCTTAGAGAGAGTAAAGTTCTGAGGCAGATGGGATGGTGGAATGAAAGGGGGGGGGGGGAGGACCTGATTTTGTGTCAGGAAACCCGATACTCAGGAGGGTATTTGTTTCTCTCTTATTTCATGGTACTAGTCCGTGGTACCAATTGGTGGTGCTATCTGTGGAACAAGTGTGTTACATAAGTAACCTTCAGTGAAAGCTAGACACCAACAGCAGATGGGTCTTAACAGACGCTGGACCATCTTGGTAATTACCGCCGATACTGTGAGACACGTGTTGCGGCTACCAGACTTGACCAGTGACGAAAGTGAACCAATCCATAACCTGCAAAGAACAAGCATCAGCTATAGCAGAAACCAACCGACATTTTGCTGGCAGCTAAGTACCCACTTAAAGCTGCCAAGTGAACAAATTAGATCGGAAAGAGGGAGCCGCGCTAGCGTAGTGGTTACCACACCGCTCTGGCGACCGGGTGATCCAGGATCAAACCCGGGTGACGGCATTTGAGGATTTTTCGTCGACCGGGATTTGAACTGGATTAACTCGAGACCTGGCGAGGACATTTGAAGGAGTGTCGTCGACCAGGGATTGGCGGCTCCTGAGCCGACCCAGCTGTAATGGGTACCTCCGAAATCAGAGAGTATTTGCCTGAATGGCGAGGGACACTGTTACGTGCAGTCTTTGAGATCTTGCAATATAATACATTTGTATGCTTGTTATGTTCGCAAATATTTTGTAAACAAAATAGAAACTTTTTTGCTTAAGGAAAAGTCAATATTGAGTTACTTCCCCTTGAAAGGAGTCTCAGATTGAACTCCGCGGACGAATCCAGTTTTACTGCGATTTATTCTTTGTTTGGGTAGAAATAGATTGTTCTTGCTTCAGAATATCTATGGCCTGAATTTATGTGTAGTGTTTGTCTAGGTAGGACGAGTCTGTCTTATATCTGTATATCTTTACATATCTAAGTCGAACTATATGTTCTTTGTCGCTAGAAAGGTCAAAGGCTGTTCAGCGGATGTGTGGCTAGAGAGGTGTGATTTGGCTTCGCCCTGATGATGGGGGGCTGTCGTGTTTTCTGTATCGGCTTGTCGCCGGAAAAAGTGATCGATATATGTGTAGGGGAAAGTGATAGTCGTCTAGACCTATCGTGTATGCTTTACCCCAGTGTTTATTCTTATTGCCAAGGAATGGCAGAATCATATTTCTGATACCAAGGTAACAAAAGCACTTCTTATGAACTCTCTTACGAAGCCATCGTTTTCGATAGGCAGACGCACGATTTGTACGTCTGAGAGAATATTTAACTAGATGAAGATGACATTCATTTCTAGCAGCACCATATTGTATGATGAAGTCAATTGCATCATGATAGAATCTACAGAGCAATGAGAACATTTAATGTAGGATTAACTTTGATACAGATTCCAGTTTGTATCCTAAAGTGAGTGACAGCTCACGACAGCAGCCATCTTGTATACACATATTTAAGGACTATCAGGAAGAGAAAAGGGATGCCCCGTACTATCGCTTGATGAGTCCAGAGATCACTGCTACAGATGAGAACCCATTACTAGCGGTTCAATATGATTATATGAAAAATATGTGCTGAACATTATTTAAAGGAATCTTCGCTAGACGAGGTTAGGTCTAGAAGCCATCTTGAATATTGTTTATAAACTGACGTGCTTTGTCAGTAAACTCAGGTGATATATATATATGGGCAATACTGAGTGCTTGTCTACTGACATTCCATTGTGCTATTATGCAACGAGTGCCCATGTATCATTGCAAGACCATTTATCAATTGTACCATGATGTATTATGCCAACCTGTGATTTGTCACTGTATCCGTGCTGTCGAATGTGTACGTCCAATTAAACTGTAACAAAAAGTACACAGCAGTTGGCGTCGATGACTTCCAGCCATACATGAGTGAGAAAAAGAACAGTTATCAACTCTTCGAACTCTTTCATCATTCGCGTATTATGCTCTCACTCTATGTCTACACACCACTGCGTAGGTCGAGTTGATATTCCTATTCCTAACAACCACTCTGACGAGCAACGCTGGGGCCAACAACAAGTCTTTAACATTGGAGCTTCCACAGACCACCATACCTCTTAACACTGTGGTCCTGTAAATAGTTGATGTCAGTGTGAACAAGGAACAATACAACTTCATATCTATACACCATTCAACAGTATATATAGAAACAGCTTTTAACTCTGGTGGAATTCAACAAAGAAGAGGATATTTAACACTGGTGAGCCAGCTTTCTGGGTTTGACCTCGCAGAAGTTGAGAAGTCAACAGACTACCGATACCAGACCGTTTCCTGTGGCTGATACGACACACTTGCAGTATTAGTTTGCTCTTTGTCAACACTTTGTCACGTGACCTATCAAGTGAATGCAGTATCTAGGTCAGCGTTGTTGACATTTTTACGCTTAGACATTACAGAGTTTCACAGTACAGAGATGATACTTTGAAGGCCATAAACTGTTCTATTGTTGCAGTATTGTTGAACATAAGTGCGTAAATTTCATCGTTGGACCTTCTGATACTCATATTGTTGAACATTGTAATAGATTAAATCAAAAATCTAGTATTGATTAAAGTGGCAGTTTACTTTGTTTATTCAGAAACTGTGCCATTATATTTATGAACTGAAACTCTTTCCAACACATTTCATTATTTAATGTATAACTGAGCATCCTATCTGCAACACAGTGCTTTATATATTACACACATGATATATGCATTTATGATTATATGTTATATGTTATTTGTTTGTATAGTATATTAGTTTATATGTCAGCGGGTTGTGTTTAGGTTGGGCGGTGTCCTCACAACAGAATATCCCACGTGATAGAGGGTCCGTTGTGGGCGTTTTCTTTAGGTGCAATTTCCTTAATTGGAAATTTGCTTGCAACAACTAGTTGCTATTTGTGTTAGCTGTGATGACCTGTACCCATCATTGGTTTTGTAACATATTTCTGTTCTTTAGTTTTGTTCGATTTCTTTGTATTTGTAGGTCTCCCCTTTCCTTTTATTTAGTTGTATACATAATTTATATTCATATACTGTGACGTCATTTGTGTTGTTATTCCTTGCAGACTCAGTGATTATTTTCATTGATTTCCCTATTTGATTTATTTGATTTCTGCAAACGTTTTCGTATTGTCAGTCTTATTTGTACTTTATGTATGCTGTTGGTTGACATATGTTTTATATAGGTATATTTCATAAGACACTATTGCTTGTGCACTGCACTTGGATTATGGTATAAACCAGTACTTTATTATTATTACTGGTATACAAGAAATTATACAAGACCTTATTAAGGCTTGTGACCCACAGAGGTTGGAATAGTGTGCTGGTTAATCAAGTTATATTACTTTGAAATATATATAGTATTATTATTGTTTCAAGTAATTAGTATTATTGTTAGACATCATGTCTACATTAGAATACTTCATTGCACAAGGGAAATCCCTTGATAAGACTGGTCAACAATTAGAAGAATGGACAGTTGCTCAATATGACAAGACATTAGCTGCTGCTGCAGAGGAAAGAAAAGCTCTAGCTGAAGAGAAAAGATTAGCAGCTGAAGAGAGATTAGCAGCTGAAGAGAAAAGACTAGACAGAGAAGCTATTGCTGCTGCTAAACAAAAGAAATTGCAGATGCAGGTGGGTGGAGGAAAGGAGATTTGAAGCTGAACAAAAAAAATTAGACAGAGAAGCTGCTGCTGAACAAAAAAGATTAGACAGTGAAGCTGAACAAAAAAAAAATAGACAGAGAAGCTGCTGCTGAACAAATAAGATTAGACAGAGAAGCTGAAGAAAAAAAAAGCAATAAGAGAACATGAATTTGAGTTAGAGAAATTAAGATTGACAAGTATGAGTAATGTTAATCAGGCATCTAGTGGTAATGGTAAACCTTCTACTTACAAGGTTAAGGTTCCACCGTTCAATCAGTCCAGTGACGATATTACATTCTGGCTGGATAGATTTGAACGTTCTTGTCGTACTCATAATGTGGATAAATCACAATATGCTAACCAATTAGCAGAAAACTTGAAAGGTGAATCTCTGACTAGGTTATGCCTTGTAGGAGAAGCAGATAAGGATAATTATGATGTCATTAGGGCGGCTTTGATAAAAAAAATACCAGCTAAGTGAGGAAGGCAATCGCCTTTTGTTTAAGACGATGGTGCCTGAGACAGGTGTAGAATTCTCAGAATTCATTGCAAAGGCACGTCTCACAGTTGATCGTTGGATTGAGCTTTCCAAAACAGAAAAAACGTATGAAGGACTTATGGATTTGTTGCTCAGAGATAAGATTATGTCATGTGTTAACAAACCATTCCTTGAATTTATACATGAGCGTAAACCCAAATCACTAAAGGAAATGGAAGAATATTGTTCCCAATATGTCACTGCACACCCCGACGTGACTTTTGGCAACGCTAAGATTAAGGAGAGTATGCCAGTTGCTTTAGCAACACCATACAATCCCAATTATTCACACAGATTTCAGGGACCCCAAAACAGATTTGAAAAAAAAGGTAACCATAATAGTTATCAAAACCAAGGTAACCAATCATTTCAGGGTTCTTCTTCGAAGAACTGGAGACGAGCTGATAGCTCTCGACACAGGGGTGGTCATAATTATAGGAATTTCCGTAGAGGAAGCAATTATAGAAACTATCCGAGTTATCCGTCTTGGAGTCAACAAGATCATAATTACAGAGATACTCATTATAATGAATATGATAATGGTAACCAAGAGAACTATGACTCAAACCCAAATAGGGGTTACAATAGAGGTAACAATAACTACAGAGGTAATAATAACCGAGGTAGATCTCAAAACAGAAGACATAAACCACATTTTCAGGCAAACTCTGCACAGCAAGAGTCTCATGAAGCCTATAAACAGAGTAAAGATAATAATGACGCTAGTAATATGGCATGTTCCGCTTTTGATTTTGGGAGAGCATCTCAGTGCCCCCAATGCAAAACATTATTTGAGCCAACCACAGTGTCTACTTTAAGCTGTGGCCATCCTCTTCCTGCTCTTCCTGCATCAGTCGCGCATGATGGAAGAGGTTCTCTTGTCCTACATAAGGGTTTAGTACATAACAATCCAGTCTCCGTTCTATTTGATTCTGGATGCACCACAATTGGTGTTAGGCAGTCACTCGTAGATCCTTCCCGTGCCACTGGACAAGTAGTCAAATGTGTAACATTTGGCGGCACATTAGAGAAATACTCTACTGCTATCATTAGGATTGCTACTCCTTTCTTTACAGGAGATGTACACGCATGTCTTCTTCCAAATCCGATCGCTGACCTTATCATCGGTCGCATTCATGGAGTCAAAGAATGCACTCCGCAACAAATTTCCGCGTGGGAAAAGCAAAACATGCAGATTGCTAACGCTGTAGTCACTAGAGCTCAAGCTCTTAATATGCCTCAAACTTCATCTACTGAAGATAATGAAGTGCATAACCAAGATGATCCCTTGGTAATTTCTCGTGACTCGTTTATAAAACAGCAAGAAGATGATCCCACTCTGAAGAAATTCTTCATTCTTGCAACTAAAGGTGATCCGAATAAAGACACAAGTCGTAAATCTTGGATTACAAAGAAGAATGGCGTACTTGTACGTATGGTTCAAGACTCCATTACGTCAAGTCATTCTCAAATCCTGGTTCCCAAGAATTTGAGAGTTAAAATTTTGCAGCACGCTCACGACTCTCAGTGTGCTGGACACATGGGTTTTTCCCGTACTAAGTCAAGAATTCTTGCGGCTTTCTTTTGGCCATTGGTAAACAAGGACATACGGATTTATTGTCGATCTTGTAAAGTATGTCAGGAAGTTAAATCCAAAGGTCCACGCCATGCTGCACCCATTCAGGCGGCAGACATTCCTATTCGGCCGTTTCAAAAAATGGCCATAGACATTATTGGTCCATTTAAGATCAAGTCTGCCAGAGGACATCAGTTTATCTTGACGTGTGTTGATATGTGTACACGTTGGCCAGAGGCTATTCCTCTGAAGAGCATTACTACTGCTGATATTGCAGATGCTCTTTGGCTTATATTCTCTCGTCTGGGTTTCCCCGGAGAGATATTATCAGACCATGGCACCCAACTAATATCAGATACCATGTCTCAAGTAATGTCTACTCTGCAGATAGATAGATCTTTAAGTAGTATCTACCATCCAATGTCTAATGGGATGGTCGAACGCCTTAATAGAACACTTAAAAACTTACTAGGGAAGATAACTGAGGATCATCCTCAAGACTGGGACAGAGTTTTACCTGCGGCCCTCTTCGCTTACAGAGAGGTCCCCAATGAACATACAGGGTTTTCTCCCTTTGAACTTGTCTTTGGCGCGCGTCCGCGCGGTCCTATGTCTTTGCTCCATGATCTCATAACAGCTGACAATATTGACGATGACACAAAGTCATCTTACGAATATGTCATCGCGTTGAGACAAAAGATTATCGAAGCATGCAAATTAGCAACTTCTTTTTCCGAATTTGCGAAACAGAAGGCAAGGCAATTTGCCAATAAGAAGAGATGCTTACGACAACTTTGTCCTGGTGACAAAGCATTTGTATTACTACCTTGTAGGGAAAACAGACTACTTATTTCTTGGAAAGGTCCGTACGATATAATATCGAAAATTTCCGATGTCGACTATATTGTCGATATTGATGGGAAGCATAAAACCTTCCACATCAATATGCTTACTGAATTCCATGAACGTCCGGATTATTTACAACCCATTTTCCAAGCAACGGACGATTCTCCAGTACAACATGGTCATTACTCATCACTGTCCGTGATACAGGATGAGGAAACGAGTTTTTCAGATGTAAATCTTCCTCTTCCAATGATCCCACTTCATTCTAGTGAATCATGGAAGAACGTTACTGTCTCTCCTGATTTGTCTCTAGGAGAACAGCGACAAGTTTCAACTATGTTGCAAACATTTCAGGATGTACTCACTGACATCCCTGGACAAACTCATGTCATTGAACATGACATTGTTCTAACTGACCATACTCCTATTAGGGTTAGACCTTATCCTATCCCTATACATTTTCAAGTACAGGTCGAGAAAGAGTTGGATGAGATGATAGATTTGAAAATAATCGAACCATCCACCTCTGCATATTCTTCGCCGATGGTTATTGTTCGGAAAAAAGACAATAACATACGTCTTTGCGTTGACTATCGCAAATTGAATCAAGTAACGAAGTTCGATGCCGAACCTATGCCTTTACTGGAAGAGCTACTTACTCGACTTTCCAAATCTCATTTTTTCACTAAACTTGACTTGTCTAAAGGATATTGGCAAGTACCTTTATCTGAACGCGCCAAACCTCTCACGGCTTTTTCAACACCTAGAGGTTTGTTCCAATGGAATTTTATGCCTTTCGGTCTTATGAACGCACCAGCTACATTTGTACGCATGATGCGCCGAATCCTATCTTATCGGTCAGATGTCATTGCATATCTAGACAACATCTGTCTTTTCAGCGATACTTGGGAAGATCATTATTCAGGGTTAGATGAATTGCTGTCTACTTTGCGCGAGCACAACCTGACAGCGAAACCCTCTAAAGCCTATATTGGTTTTAGCGAAATTTCTTTCCTAGGCCACTGTTACGGGCTTCTCGGGATCCCAGTATGTTCTGGGTGCTTCGATGACTTCTAGTATTTGAGGATGACCAAGTTATTATATTCGTATTCAGTTTATAGAGTCAAAGTCCCTCGGGTTCTTATCACTTTTGTAGGATTCCGTAATACTGTTCGTTGGTATCGATAATGTCTGCTTAACCCTTGTGATTCATTATGTGCTGAATGTGTTTCATATTAAATTCGACCCTTGACTGACCTGTATTAGTCTCTTGTCTTATTAATTATATTGGCAGTGTAAGATGCAGCGTGTTAAGACATTAATCATCACTGGTCATGATCAGTTGAGGATGAATAGCATTTAACTCAACTGCGAATACGATAGTTGATAACACTGTGATTTTGACGACTCAAAATATTTAATTAGTTATTTCATACCATGAGCAGACACTGCTAGTCAGCAATACACTTATTATGCTAGGCTTACGTCTACTGCTAGTCGTTTAATATCCGTTACACTAGGCTTACGCTTGCCGCTAGCTGTACAATATCCATCTATACTAGTCTTACGCTATTGCTAGTAACAAAATGTTCCTTTGGCATACCACGCCAGGCTAATCTGCCATAATTATGCAAACTGCGTTATTCCTACTACGACTTACGTTTGGTTCAAAAAATACACTGCTCAAATGGCTTCCCAGCCACACACTTAAAAAGTGGACTACGCCACACACTTTCCAGTGGTTATACCACACAATATAAGTGGCAATGGCCACACTTCTAAAACACACTGCCGTTCGGGTCAAAACCCACAAGTCGAATGTCCTTACAAAGACACACGCGTCATGCATAGAGATATGCATACTACGTCGTTAATATATATTCAATTGCGATGTTCCACGGTGCAGCAATCCGAGTTGGCCAAACTCAAATGCTTGCACACATGCAACAATCATCGACATCGGTCGATGAGATATATCTCTATTCGTTTGAGGTGTTCCATGATACAGTCATTCGGATCGTGCACAAATCCAAATGCCTGTAAGCATGAAACAATCATCGACATCAGTCGCGGAGATATAATCATTTGAGGAATGCGCCATGCTGCAGACATGAAGCAATCCTCAACATCATCCCCCTCACTTCCAAACGTGACACTTGTGGCACGGATGATAGTGATGGAGAAGACGCCCGTCTCCCAAACATATCAATATTAGTACTACCTACTTATAAGTATGATAATCATTAAGTAGACACATTAAATTTTATGACATTAATAATAGCACTTGTCAACATGGTGACTAAAGAGTTAATTCAATTTCTTCTCAAAGACGTTGCGCGATAAAAGATCTGCCAAGTTATTGTCTGAGCCAGCAATAGGCAGAATTGTAAATGAAAATTCTTGAATTAACAAATACCATCGGTGTATTCTAGCGTTACGCATTGTTCTAGCTGTTATGTAAGTAAGAGGACTATGGTCTGTCATAATGTAAAAGTGCGTGCCGATGAGATATCTTGACAGCTTCTCCAGGCACCAGACCATAGACAGGAGCTCACGTTCACCTGTCGCATACTTCTGTTCAGCTGGAGTCAGTTTCCTCGACACATAGAAACATGGATGGAGTGTTTCCTTGTAACATTGCAGCAAACAACCACCCATGGAGTAGCTCGAGACATCTGATTGGAGTATGAATGGAATACGTATATTCGGTAATAACAAAATAGGTGCATTGCTAAATAATTTCTTAATTGTTACCAAAGCGCTTTCGCAATCTTTGTCCCAACGTACCTTATTAGGACTACCTTTGGTCAACAGTGCGGACAAAGGTGTAGATAGTTGTGCGAAATGCGGGATGAACTTATGGTAATAGTTTATTAGGCCTAAAAGGCTTCTAACTTGTTTCTTAGTAGAAGGGGTAGAAATCTCAAGAATTCTTTTGACTGTATTGTCGTCAGGATACAGTTTGTGGTTACCTATTCGGTGACCAAGAAAAGAAATTTCCTGACAACCTATTTGGACCTTTGAAGGTCGCACAGTCAAACCATGCATACGTAACGTATGTAGAAGGGAAGTTAAACCATCAATATGGTCTTCCCACGAGTCATGAAATAGGCAGATGTCATCGATGTACGTGATGACATCTTTACGATCGCCAAGAAGGCGGCGCATCATGCGCACAAACGTCGCTGGCGCATTTACCAACCCAAAACACATATAATTCCATTGGTAGAGCCCAAAAGGAGTTGTGAAAGCTGTGTAAGGTTTGGCATTTTCGGCAAGAGGAATTTGCCAGTAGCCTTTAGAGAGATCTAGTTTGCTAAAGAAGGTAGCATTAGATAATTCTGACAAAAGATCATCTAAAAGTGGCATAGGCTCACCGTCTGTGATTGTAATTTTGTTCAATCGCCTAAAATCAATACAAATGCGTAAAGAATCATCCTTCTTTTTAACAATCACCATTGGGAATGCATATGGTGATTCCGAAGGAGATATCACACCTAAACGTATCATCTCCTTTAACTCTTTCTCTACCCTATCTTTGTGGTGTAAAGATATAGGATAGGGTCTGAGTTTGATAGGTTTATAATCAGTAAGAGTAATATCATGGGATATAAGCGATGTCTGACCTGGAAGGTCGGTGAGAACATCATTGAAAGAAATGAGAATATCCCGAACTTGATCTTGTTGTGACGAAGATAGTGACGAAGAAATAGTCACGTCTTTCCAAGATTCCGATGATTGCAAAGAAGGTAGTTGAAATTGTAAAGGGATAGACGAAGTGGTATCTTCTTCATGAACAACTGCAAAAGAAGCAGTATGATGTGAAGAATCATCAATAGAGTTAATAACAGGAATTAATTCCTGTGGTCTTTCAACTGCTAATTTTAGCATGTTGACGTGGAAGGTTTTGATTTTACCTCTAACGTTCACTGAGTAGTCAACATCTGTGACTTGTTTGATAACATCAAATGGACCTTGCCATGATATCAGTAATTTGTTATCGTTATGAGGTAGCAACAACCAAACTTTTTCCCCTGGTTTAAATGATCTTAATATTCTCTTTTGATTATGTAATAATCGTGATCGTTGAGTGGCTGATTTTTATACTCTGGGATGCATAAGTGCACGCATCGATGATTCGTTGTCGGAGATCAATCACTAACTCGTAGCTGTTTCGAGTGGCTGTATCAATTGATGCTCCAATCAACAAATCTTTGAGTATCATCATTGGTCCGCGCGGATTCGAACCATAAACCAATTCGAACGGAGACCACCCCGTGCTCTCGTGGGGCACTTCACGAAAAGCGAAGAGGGCCGCCGGCAGAAGCCGATCCCATTCACGAGGGCATTCTTCAGTTATCTTAGATAACATCTGTTTTAGAGTGCTATTGTAGCGCTCGCACACACCGTTTGATTGAGGCCTATACGCACTACAAAACGAGTGGTGAACAGATAGCATGGATTCTAAATCCCTCATAATGTTGGAAGTAAATTGTGATCCTTGATCTGACAAAATCTCTTCCGGAAAACCGATTCGACAAAATATCGAAAATAATGCATCAGACACAGATGCAGTTGTGATGGTTTTCAACGGTATGGCCTCTGGCCAACGCGTGCAAAGATCTACGCAAGTTAAAATATAACGAAATCCATTATTTGAAACAATTGATAACGGACCCACTATATCTACTGCTATCTTTTTGAAAGGTCTCTCAGGCACGTCCGTAATCTGTAAGGGTGCCGTATGGAACCTGCCCTTACGTGCTATACCTTGGCATGTTGTACATGATTTGCAGTATAACTTTGTATCCCAAATTGTGACGTAACACGAAACAATGTTCTTTTGATCCCCATATGCCCTGCCATAGGGGAGTCATGACCTGTTTGTAGGACCAATGGTCTGTATTCTTTAGGTACTATCACTTGATGTATAATTGTTTTGCCATCATCATAATATCTAGTGAGTATTGATTTCTTTATCTTGAACCATTGTTTAGCCCCTCTTGTGTATTTAATAGTTTTTTGTTCTGCTCGGCTAAACAATCCTTGTAAAGTTGGGTCACTCTTCTGTTTTTCTGCAAAAACAGAAGGTGAAACAGTGCCAACTTGAGACATAATTGTATCTATTATAGGAAGAGGTGGTGTAGCCATATCCGTAGCTAACTGTTGTGCTCTCGTTACAACAGCATTTGCCACCTGTGGGTGAGATTCAACCCACATTGCAATCTCCTCAGGAGTGCAATCTTTAACTCCTGGTATGTTTCCTATTATAATTTCAGTTATGGGTGCTCTCAAGCCGCAGGCATAGACAGTGCCTGTGTAAAAAGGAGTATCAATGTATACTCGTGCCACAGGGAAAGTTTCTATATTCCCACCGAATGTGACACACTTAACTGATTTGCCTGTAAAAGCAGAGGGCTCGATAAGCGAGTGCTTAATGCCTATCGTTGAAGACCCTGTGTCCCGTAAAACTCTCACTACCTTACCATCCAATATTCCGGGATGAAATGTAAGATAACCGACATTTACACATGCCGACATTGTTGGCATACAATGACCACAATCAAGTGTAATTGTAGATTTTAATCTGTTTTTCGACTGACACTCATAACATGTATCATTCATTACCATACATGCGTTCGCATGATCATTATCATCATTACCTTTTTCCTTTTTAACACTGCAACTATTTGCATGTCTGTGTTTATTTTTGTCTCTCGACGGAGATCTGGCATTACCTTTGTTATTATTGACTGACTTTTTATTGCTATAATAAAAATCAGTAGAGTCATCCTTCCTGGCATCTCTACCATAAGATGATCTCTGCTTATAGTATCCTTTTTGATGTGAACCATCATAATCCCTGCCTCTGTGATACCCACGATCATGAGGTGAATATCCTCTATAACCTCGTCGATATGAATTCGAAGGAGAGCGATGACGACGGAAGTTATAAAAACCTCTGTCGGATTGATAATAATCTGAACGACAACGTCCATCAAAGCTCTTCGATCGAGGTCTGTGATCATGTTGTACCGCGCATACAGGCATAGGATCTCGAATAGTCGATCTATGAAGATCTTTATTCTGATGTGCGGTTTGATACTGTCTTCCGAGTTTTTCATACTCATCAATAGAATTAGGATGTCTTTCCTGTAAAAATGCTTCTAATTCAGTGCTGCATGCGGATAAAACTTTATCTCGCAGCATGAGATCTATAACACCTTCATATGTTTTATTTATACCTGATAAATCAATCCATCTGCTAAGGAAATGTTTAATAGATGCAATGAATTCACCAAAATCTGCATCCTTGCTTGGTTTTGCAGCATGAAAGCGATCTCTGAATCCAGACTCAGTTAACTGGAAACGTCTTAGTAATACCTCTTTTACGACATCGAAATCGCTTCTGCTCTTCTCATCAAGACTCATGAAACATTTAAGTGAGTCACCAGTCAAAAAATCAAGTAAAAGACTGCTCCATCTTTCTTTGGGTATGTTCAGAGCTGTGACCTTGATGATGAATCTAGATATGAAAGAGTCAACACAATCGCGAGTCTGGTCAAAATGTGGCATTTTTAACTTAGGATAAAAAATATTTGTAGCAGCCGCAGTCTTAGTCTGTTCAGACTGCACTTTAGCTAATTCTAAAGCTTTTTCTTTTTCAGCATGAAGTTTTAATGTTTCCATTTCCATGGCATTTTTATGTGCTTGATCCAGTTGCATAAGTTCCATTCTCCTTAATTCCATTTTCTCCTTCTCTAGTTGTCTGTCTTTCTCTTGTTGAGCTAATTCTTTATCTCGTTGTGCCATTCTTTCCTTCTCAAATTCCATTTTTTCCTTGTCGAATTCTCTGTCTTTTTCTTGTTGAGCTAAAGTCAGTCGTTCTAATTCCAATTTCATGGATATTTCTTTTTCCTTCAATTCCCTTTCTTGGGTTAATTCAAACCTCCTAAGCTCATCAGCTCGTTTAGTCATTTCGCGCTGTTCCATTCTTTCCAGACGCGATAAATATTCATCATATTTTGTATCTGCAAAACTTTGTAGTTCCGCCCCTGATTTTCCATAACTTTTTCCAATATCAATGAATTCCTGTAGTGTAGACATGATAATAGGTTTCTGAGTACCTTCAATAGTCTATAATATACACTAGGATTATAGAACTCGATATAATATGTACATGAATATATTAATCAATAACAAACAAGTTACAAGAACATGTGACAAAGACAGTGAAAACAATCAAATGAGTGACAATGAAATGATTTTTCAATTATACAACAACACTTTACACTTATAAAGTAAATAAAGGAGACTTATAAACAGTAATGAGTAAAAGAAAGAAAAGGATTTACATTACAAAAATATAACAAGACAAGTCGTCTTAGACAAACGTGTAGACAAAGAAGTTTTAGATCACACACGACAACGATTGTCAACAGTACTGAAAGTAGGTTATGTAAATAAAGAGGACGTAACTCAATTGACGAAACTGCTAATCACACAAAATATGGTTATAATACTAACTGAAGAAACATTTATTCCCTGACTCAAAAGAAAAAATATAATCAGTCAGATCCTCAGTTAGTAAAATAAGCATGTAAATCTAATAGAAGTTAACATTCACTGAAGCTTTCCTGGGAAAATTCCAGTCAATATTAAACAATACGAATATACGAATATACGAAAAACATGAATGGGAAAACACAGATGATAGTAAAAAAGTAAGTCAAGTGATGATGATGAACTGTAGACCAAAGATAATACAAGGACAATATGATAATGTTCAAGCGCTCTAGTAAAATCAAGAACTTATCTGTTTAGTTGTCCCTCTAAGAAATACATGAATGCATGTAATTCTAATCCTAGTTCCGCAACTTGTCTTCAACAGCTGAGGTCCATTGATGGTAGACCTTGACCTTCGCAGCAGGGTAACCGTTTGAAAGTATTGCTTCGGTCTTCAAACGTAGTTTCTTCAAACGATCTGCGTCGCAGCTTCAGATGACTGATCAAGAGATACATTCTCCACTGGTTCAGGTTCTTGAGTGGAAGATTACCGTTCTATCTGCGTGAATCAGTCTCTTTGATGGAAGAAAAATTTCAGATTCTCAAGCAATGTTGTCTGCTAGAGTTGACGGCATCGATGTAGTGACGTCACTTTCTGTCCTGCGCATTTCAGTTGCCGGTTAGGCTTGAAAGAATGATTTTGCCTTCATAACGTTCATCATCAGTTTGACTTTATTCGATACTTGAAGGGGGGAATCCAGTATTCACGAAATCCAGACACTTTCTGACACCAGAATGTTACGGGCTTCTCGGGATCCCAGTATGTTCTGGGTGCTTCGATGACTTCTAGTATTTGAGGATGACCAAGTTATTATATTCGTATTCAGTTTATAGAGTCAAAGTCCCTCGGGTTCTTATCACTTTTGTAGGATTCCGTAATACTGTTCGTTGGTATCGATAATGTCTGCTTAACCCTTGTGATTCATTATGTGCTGAATGTGTTTTATATTAAATTCGACCCTTGACTGACCTGTATTAGTCTCTTGTCTTATTAATTATATTGGCAGTGTGAGATGCAGCGTGTTAAGACATTAATCATCACTGGTCATGATCAGTTGAGGATGAATAGCATTTAACTCAACTGCGAATACGATAGTTGATAACACTGTGATTTTGACGACTCAAAATATTTAATTAGTTATTTCATACCATGAGCAGACACCAACTACATGGGAACAAAAGTCACATCACATTCATGTACGATCTGTAAGAGTTCTCATTATTTCATAAGCACATGTTCACAATCTCTATCTAGAGTCCTGGTTAGAGGTCAGTTCCTTTTTAACGGCCAATGTCCTTTGGCATAAATTCAGAGGCTAACTAGACTTAACTATCCTGCTAGTCAGCAATACACTTATTATGCTAGGCTTACGTCTACTGCTAGTCGTTTAATATCCGTTACACTAGGCTTACGCTTGCCGCTAGCTGTACAATATCCATCTATACTAGTCTTACGCTATTGCTAGTAACAAAATGTTCCTTTGGCATACCACGCCAGGCTAATCTGCCATAATTATGCAAACTGCGTTATTCCTACTACGACTTACGTTTGGTTCAAGAAATACACTGCTCAAATGGCTTCCCAGCCACACACTTAAAAAGTGGACTACGCCACACACTTTCCAGTGGTTATACCACACAATATAAGTGGCAATGGCCACACTTCTAAAACACACTGCCGTTCGGGTCAAAACCCACAAGTCGAATGTCCTTACAAAGACACACGCGTCATGCATAGAGATATGCATACTACGTCGTTAATATATATTCAATTGCGATGTTCCACGGTGCAGCAATCCGAGTTGGCCAAACTCAAATGCTTGCACACATGCAACAATCATCGACATCGGTCGATGAGATATATCTCTATTCGTTTGAGGTGTTCCATGATACAGTCATTCGGATCGTGCACAAATCCAAATGCCTGTAAGCATGAAACAATCATCGACATCAGTCGCGGAGATATAATCATTTGAGGAATGCGCCATGCTGCAGACATGAAGCAATCCTCAACACCACCGAGTTAGTCATGGTTTCCTAAAGACAGAGGACCATAATACTAGTAAGATACTTAACATCTCTATCCCTAAGACTAAAAAACAGGTGAGAAGTCTGTTAGGTCTTATTCAATTTTATGGCAGATTCATTCAGAATCTATCCTCTATCATGGCACCTCTTTCTACACTTTTAAAGAAAGGTTCGCCTAATATGGTCCACTGGTCTCAGGAATGCCAATGCTCTTTGGATAAGATTAAAACATTGTTTTCAACACCACCTATTTTAGTGTTACCTACTAAAGATAAGACATTTGTTCTTCGTAGTGATGCTTCATCCACTGGGATTGGAGCGGCACTAATGCAAGAGTACTCTGGAACTCTGCATCCTGTAATGAATATTTCCAGAAAACTTAATGCGGCAGAAAGGAATTATTCGGTTTTAGACCGTGAGCTATTAGCTATGGTTTGGTCAATTCTCAAACTACAAAGATTCCTTCTAGGCGCACATTTCATAGTAGAAACCTGGGAGCCGCGCTAGCGTAGTGGTTACAACACCGCTCTGGCGACCGGGTGATACAGGATTTGAAGAGCTCGAGGGTCTACGGCATTTGAGGATTTTTCGTCTTACCTTTTTCATGGATTAACTCGAGACCTGCGGCGAGGACATTTTAAGGAGTGTCGTCGACCAGGGACATGGCTTGCTCCTGAGATGCCCACATGACCCACTAATGGTTACCACCGATTAGGTCTTATTTCCGAAATCGGCGAGTATTTG
The DNA here is from genome assembly GCA_024509875.1 of Oreohelix idahoensis. Classification (NCBI taxonomy): domain Eukaryota; kingdom Metazoa; phylum Mollusca; class Gastropoda; order Stylommatophora; family Oreohelicidae; genus Oreohelix; species Oreohelix idahoensis. The sequence continues at coordinate 249,942 of JAMPIV010007426.1, read as the reverse complement.
CCTGAATGGCGAGGGACACCTGTCTCTGTACAAGAAATAAAGGGATACTCACGTAAAATCAATGTCAGGTTAGACATAAAAAATAATAACCTGAGATTTCGCCTCGTGAGCTATTCAGCGGGCTGAAACGAATAATGAAAAAAAAAAAAAAAAAAAAAAAAAAAAAAAAAAAAAAAAAAAAAAAAAATTTAAAACATAGTAGAAACCGACCAAAAAGCTCTTACTGCTATACAGAGTAAGAAGTTGAAGAGCTCGAGGTCTACTCTATATGCAATTGCTCTTCAACCTTTTCATTTCTCTGTGCGAGCTATTCGTGGATCAGATAATGTGATGGCAGACATTCTGTCAAGATGCCCACATGATTCCACATAACTATTAGGTCTTAGACGTCTTAATATGTCTAGGTCTATAGTAGTTCCTTTCTATATCAAGATAGATACACATTTGTAATTTAATAATATAATGATTGTATCACTACTTAGCGGTTCATTGATATTTATTCACCGCTGTTCTTTAATGATTTTTTCTTTATAAATCATAAATTTAAGATATCTAATACGAAATTATGGTATGAATTTTTGTATGCATTATGTAATGGCCAGAATTGTATTATACGGTGACATCTTGCTGGAAAAATTTATTTGTAGAGAAATAATTTCTCTCAGATTATGAGATTCATTCTCACCAGTCGCTTCATAAGTCGACTTAGCCTCATATTAGGCGTTATATTTATTCCTGATATTTGCATCTGCGCAGTATTCATGCGTTGTGAGCCTATTGTACGTTGCTCCTAGATGTATTTCAAAAAAAAAAAAAGTTTCATTTTTTTTCCCGGGAGGTGTGGTAAGACTGTTACGTGCAGTCTTTGAGATCTTGCAATATAATACATTTGTATGCTTGTTATGTTCGCAAATATTTTGTAAACAAAATAGAAACTTTTTTGCTTAAGGAAAAGTCAATATTGAGTTACTTCCCCTTGAAAGGAGTCTCAGATCGAACTCCGCGGACGAATCCAGTTTTACTGCGATTTATTCTTTGTTTGGGTAGAAATAGATTGTTCTTGCTTCAGATTATCTATGGCCTGAATTTATGTGTATTGTTTGTCTAGGTAGGACGAGTCTGTCTTATATCTGTATATCTTTACATATCTAAGTCGAACTATATGTTCTTTGTCGCTAGAAAGGTCAAAGGCTGTTCAGCGGATGTGTGGCTAGAGAGGTGTGATTTGGCTTCGCCCTGATGATGGGGGGCTGTCGTGTTTTCTGTATCGGCTTGTCGCCGGAAAAAGTGATCGATATATGTGTAGGGGAAAGTGATAGTCGTCTAGACCTATCGTGTATGCTTTACCCCAGTGTTTATTCTTATTGCCAAGGAATGGCAGAATCATATTTCTGATACCAAGGTAACAAAAGCACTTCTTATGAACTCTCTTACGAAGCCATCGTTTTCGATAGGCAGACGCACGATTTGTACGTCTGAGAGAATATTTAACTAGATGAAGATGACATTCATTTCTAGCAGCACCATATTGTATGATGAAGTCAATTGCATCATGATAGAATCTACAGAGCAATGAGAACATTTAATGTAGGATTAACTTTGATACAGATTCCAGTTTGTATCCTAAAGTGAGTGACAGCTCACGACAGCAGCCATCTTGTATACACATATTTAAGGACTATCAGGAAGAGAAAAGGGATGCCCCGTACTATCGCTTGATGAGTCCAGAGATCACTGCTACAGATGAGAACCCATTACTAGCGGTTCAATATGATTATATGAAAAATATGTGCTGAACATTATTTAAAGGAATCTTCGCTAGACGAGGTTAGGTCTAGAAGCCATCTTGAATATTGTTTATAAACTGACGTGCTTTGTCAGTAAACTCAGGTGATATATATATATATGGGCAATACTGAGTGCTTGTCTACTGACATTCCATTGTGCTATTATGCAACGAGTGCCCATGTATCATTGCAAGACCATTTATCAATTGTACCATGATGTATTATGCCAACCTGTGATTTGTCACTGTATCCGTGCTGTCGAATGTGTACGTCCAATTAAACTGTAACAAAAAGTACACAGCAGTTGGCGTCGATGACTTCCAGCCATACATGAGTGAGAAAAAGAACAGTTATCAACTCTTCGAACTCTTTCATCATTCGCGTATTATGCTCTCACTCTATGTCTACACACCACTGCGTAGGTCGAGTTGATATTCCTATTCCTAACAACCACTCTGACGAGCAACGCTGGGGCCAACAACAAGTCTTTAACATTGGAGCTTCCACAGACCACCATACCTCTTAACACTGTGGTCCTGTAAATAGTTGATGTCAGTGTGAACAAGGAACAATACAACTTCATATCTATACACCATTCAACAGTATATATAGAAACAGCATTTAACTCTGGTGGAATTCAACAAAGAAGAGGATATTTAACAGACACCTGTCTCTGTACAAGAAAAAAGGGATACTCACGTAAAATCAATGTCAGGTTAGACATAAAAATAATAACCTGAGATTTCGCCACGAGTATTAGCGGGCGTACGAGAAAAAATAAAAAAAATCGGAAAGAGCAAAATCTTTACTCATAGAAGATCTGGAAAGGCATAAAGTTTATACGGCCTGGATCCTATCAGCCGTAGTACTTGATTTCTTAAATTCCTATGAGGCTCCCTAGAACTGAAGCACCATTCTTCAATTAACATCTCTGCCAAGAGTAATTTTGAGCAATAGGTAGACACAGTTGAAGACCCTCAGTAGATACTCTGAATTTAGGCCACTGTTGGACCGTCACTGCAGAGCAAGGGGAATAAATCCTGTGACAACGTCTAGATCATTTTCAGCCTCAGGAACAGTAAGCTGCGTCTCTTGTGGTTCCTTACTCAGTGTTTCTCTGAAGTGCTCTGTCCATCGTGTCTCCTGCCCTTGTACTGTGGTGATGAGATCTCTTTGCTTGTCTCTTACTAACGTAATATTGTTTGCACCTCGTTTTCCACTGAAGTTTTAGTTATTTAAAATGCTATGCTTTGTCCATTTCTCAGTGTTACCTCCTCTGCCTGTCTTGCAAGATCGTCTAGGGTTTTACGTTTTACTTCCTTGTCGAGCTGACTGTACTGCTCGCTATATATTTCCTTTAACCTGTGGGACTTTGGATCTATTTTATTTCTTTTCATTTCTTTTCTCATCGCTATAGTGTTTGATGTTTCTGGTGTTTTCCAATCTTGTCTCTTCCTTTCCTGGAATCCCAAGCATGATTTGCTGATTGTCTTATATATTGTTGAAATGGTGTTGAATTTTCCGTCAACATCGTCAGTCACTGTCTTTTTCTGGCTTTTGGCAATTTGATATCGTCTCTTTACATCAACCACACAAGCTTTTTCTGGTGAGGGGATCCTTGAGTTTGATGATGTTATACCTTTTCAGTTTAGTTACAACAGGTCCAGTAGCTCTGGGTTTCATCTTCAGTCTTGCTACTACTAAATAGTGATCAATTCCCACATCTGTACCTCTTCTTACTTTCATGTCTTGTAGTGAATGCCTCCATCTAACATTGATCATTATGTGGTCTATCTGGTTTCTGTCCCTACCGTTTGGCGAGTCCCATGTTAATTTGTGAATTTCTTTGTGTGAATAAAGCGTTCACCCAAATGACCAAGGTGTTAATGCTGCCGAAGCTTATTAGTTTATCCACATACTCGTTTACTGTTACGCATCCGCATATCGACATTACTCTTTCATTTTTTGTATTATGTGTTCCAACTTTCGCATTCAGGTCTTCCATTACTATGATAACGTTGTATCTAGGTGCAGTTTTCATTTCTTTTTAAAGCTTTTGATAGAATTCGTCCTTGACCTCTTTGTGCCAGAATTGTCCGTTCTCTTTTCCTCGCGCTCCTCTTCTATCCGACATTGTTGATCTACTTCTCATTTTACGTAATGAAACCATGTGCGCCATTCATTTGTTTACACTTTTTTTCATTAATTCATGTCATGTTTGGGTTTAATTGGCCATCCCTTGTGAGATTAGACACAGGTGGGGAAAAATTGACCTTAAGTCATGATGGTCAAATTTCCGATAGTGATACCAGGTGTTTATAGGAAGATAGCGACAGTAAATGGAAGCGCCCGGATTAAAGCGTGAACAAAGCGATGATGACCACAGTCAGTTGTCTTATAACTAATACGGCTGTTGTTGTCTCCGATTTTCTGTCTGAGATGGAACAAGAAAACCCAGGTTTTTTGCATGAGAGTTGTGCGTTTGCACAGGAACGAATCGGTAAATATCAATCTGGTGACAGAGTATAGACACGCACTTAAGATAATGAATGGTCTTTTGGAGCGTGAAAATGATATAATCATTTCCAGGCAGATTTGTATTAGGCAATAGTTACGATAGTTGTCAATCTTGAAATATATTTTCAGTGATAAAAAAGTTAGTTGCTTATCCTTTACAGGACGTGGCAATCAAACCCAGCTTTTATTGGCTGTTCGTGATTTTTCTAGGCAATTTTATTCATTCAGTAGTTTGCCATTGCTTTCTGAACGGTACGGCGCTTATACCATTGTTAAAAATCCACACAAACCGATCTGCTACCAAACCGCCTGCAGCAGGTTTCGAACCTGGTATATCTGGATTATGAAACTGCGTTCATATCCATTAGGCCACAGACGCCGACATTTTTTGTTTTTTTCAGTGATAGATCTATGAAATAGTGGGTTGAAAACATGATCAATATCAACAGAAGAGACAATACATTATATTGGAGTGACATTTGAATAAATCTCATAATTTGTGTTACGCAGACATTTTCCCTGAGAGGGTAGTGGGGATAAACTCTACCAATGTCAGGCACTTGAATATGATTGGTTTGGCATTTGAGATATTACAATACAACATCTCTGATTGGGCTTCACCTTCACGTAGCAATGAGGATGCGTGGGTCGAGTGTTGCTTAAAATCTACACCATTTTAAGATTTGGAAACTACTAATTCAACTCATCAAGAAGACTGCCAGATAAACCAGGATACGGAATAGAATCAGGATTCTAATTTAAAGGACCGAACAACATGCTTGAGCATCTTCTAAACATAGACAGGAAGAAAATTCTACCTTTACTAATACGGAAAGCCTGGAATCATAGGAACGTGAATGCACAGTCATAGTGGGATTCTATTATAAAGTAATACCCCAGACCACGTGAAAGATGCATCTTGACCAAGTTGCCAAAACTATTCTCTAAGCCAGAAGTCTGTATTGTCCAAAGTTTTTTGGGGTGATTTATACATTTTATAATTCTAAATTTTGCAATATTAACATGTGAAAATTGTTAATGGTTGTCCAAGCTCGTACGAGGCTGGCAACATCAGCAATTAGAATGGTGGTTTCATGAACCACAACTGCAAGGGACCGCTTCATGCGGGTTTCTCATAGATAACCAAACGCAGAGATAGTCCCAAATTCCAGATGGAGCAGGGAGTGGATGATGACCATAATGTACATAATTATTATATTAACATTTTAACCTGTGCATATGTATATGTAAACATGTTTTACATCCATGCAAGGGGTCTATGTAGGGTTCGGGCTCTGACGTCCCACCTACATCAATGGATGTTGATGCGAACACACAGCCTCTCATATCCAGGTGCAGTGAGCGCCCCGCGAAAGCTACTGTCTTGTAGTAAGCTCCTAGCATATGGCCTCTCCTGTACAAATGTGTCTATAGCAGCACCTTCACGTGGTGACCCCGTTTTCACAGAGTTTGCTATGGGGGCGACCGAGTGCCTGGCGGTATAACTGGGTCGGGAGTTGTTTGGGACTCCTCCTAAGGTGTAGGCGCAATACACCGGCGAGTGGACAATGCTCTGGTCAACACCAACCCAAACCCCACTCATGGGTTAAATGCTACCTTCTCTCTTCTCTACTTGCCTGCCAATCTTTCTTTGTCCATTCCACGATACACCTCACCAAGGATCCTGAAGTGGTGATGGTAAAAGATAGGTCTTCACCTAGAAGGAATCCGGACCCTGCCCTATGTCCCAGCTGCAGCAAGATTGCCATGCGACCTGACATTGCACCCATCGTCAGATTTTGTCCAACTCCCGAGACACGGGAAGCAAAGCCACTAAAACTCAATGGAAATTTAGAACCGCTGTGCTCGGGAAAATCGTGAAGGCATAGGATGCAGGACGTGACACAGCCACAGCAAAAGCTCAGCCACAAAACGAAGAAATTAGGCCTGCATCGTGAGCGCTTGTGACTAGTGGGGAATGCATCTCTGTGAACCCCACCTGAACCCCCAGAGCGAAGTGATCTTTAGAGCCAAAAAGGTGAGTGGCCAAGCAAATCAACCCAATACCCATGGAGAAAGACACATCCTTTGCATTCTTTGGGAGGGAGATGTCTGCAGCAAACACCCAATACCTCCAATGCCAGTCAAACAACATATTCCATATGAGCTCGGGCGTCGCCTCGGTTACCAAGGCCCGCGCAAGAGAGATAAATCCCCTGCTCCTTGTGAAAAGTCAGCGAAGGGGAACCTTAACATTTTACAGCTAAATATAGCTGGACTACAGAACAAGTCAACTGAGCTTACAAAAATACTACACGAACATCAAGTACAAGTAGCCCTTCTGCAGGAAACAATACTCCCACGGAGACAAATTAACATCATGGGTTATACACAGTACAAATGTGAATGCCTGAAGTGCCAAGGCATCATGACCTTAATCAGAAATGATACCCAAGCCACAGTAACCAACAACCCTGCGGGGGATATCGACCACCAAGTAATAAAGCTATGGGGCAAAGATATCACCAAGTACACACTACACAACATTTACTGTCCCCCGACCTCATCAAAAGGTCTGCCTGAGTTCGAGCCCATACTAAAGAAAACTGTCGTAGCTGGTGATTTTAATGCTCACATTCCTGCTCTAGGATACAGGCGGTTTAACAGCAGGGGTCTAGAGGTTGAGGAGCTGTGCTGCAGTACCAACTTAATGCTGCTGCAGAACTTGGAAACTCCACCAACACTCCTACACAGGGCACACGGCTCGACCAGCCGGCCAGATGTGACATTTTTTCAGCTGACATAGCAAAAAATAGTATCATCAAAGTCTTAGAAGACGTGGGAAGTGACCACCGCCCTGTTTTAACAACTATTTTAACACCACAGAAGACACAGAAGTCCCTGTGTAAACCATCCTGGAACTTCAGGAAAGCAGACTGGGACCGCTACGGCCGAGAAACTGACGCTGGGTTCAGTCAAATCATTAGAACTGATAACATTAATACTACATACAACAACTGCAGAAAACCTGCACTTTTTTTAAGAATGGCATTGGGCTGCCAAGAGTAGATATGCTCAGCAACTATGGGATATCGACAACAACAACAACAACATCCATGCAATGGGTGTTTTCCGCTCATTGGGATTAAAGTTAATGTTCAAAAAGAGTAAAGTTCTGAGGCAAATGGGATTGTTGAATAAAGGAGAGGGACACCTGATTTTCATGTAAGGAGACCTAATGCTCAGGAGGGATATTTGTTCCTTTCTCATTTCATGATAATAGTCGGTAGTATCAATTGGTGGTTCTAGTCTGCGGAACAAGTGTGTGGTATAAGTGGCCTTCAGTCAAAGCTAGATACCAACATCAGACGGGTGTTGAAGACGCTGGGCCATCTTCGTAAGTACCCAACGATACTACGAGGAACGTGATACAGCCACCAGACGTGACCAGTGATGAGAGAGAAAACCAGTTTGCAACCTGCAAAGAACCAACATAGGCAGTAGCAGAAGTCAACCGACACCTTACTGGCAGCTACATACCCAGTTAAAGCTGCAAAGTGAACTCTTACAACAAAAATTTCAGAAACTTACTAGACCATCACCTGTGATGAATCCATAAACGTAAGTAATCTCTATCAAAACCTTTATTTATTTTTCAATGTTATTTATAATATATATATATATAAAAGAAAAATTCACCGAATCTTTTGGCCGAATACCATCACCAACCAAGATCTGCTTATTCGGAGCAAGCAAGAGGACATGCACACCATCATAGCTGGCAGACGCTGGAGCTGGGTTGGCCATGTCCTCAGAAGAGACCCCGATGTCATCACAAGAACAGCTATGCTTTGGACCCTGAAGGAAAACGAAAGAGAGGCCGATCAAAAACAACTTGGCGGAGGACTGTGGAGGCTGAGATGCAAAGAATGAACCAGAGTTGGGGCACTGTACGAAGGATGGCCACCGATCGAGCAAAGTGGAACCAATTTGTTGCTGCCCTACAAGACGCCACTAGGCGTGATGGCCACTGACTGCTTTGACGGTCGGTGGCTAAGGATCAAAGAAGAAGAAGATATATATATATATATATATATATATATATATATATATATATATATATATATATATATATATATATATATATATATATATATATATATATATAATTTTTGAGTGAACTGCACCCGTATGTCTCAGTCATATACGTAAACAGATACAAGTAATTAGCTGTTTAAATATTATTTTACTGAATTACATCAGTTGGGGGGCTTATCAAACTAACAAAATTCTCTTCTCCTCGTAGAAGGTCTGCGAAGATTAAAAAAGTTTATTACGGCCTGGATATCAGCTGCAGTACTTGATTTCTTAAATTCCTATGAGGCTCCCTAGAATTGAAGTATCATCCTTCAATTCAAATCTCTGTCAAGAGTAATCTTGAGCGAAAGGTAGATACCTTTGAAGACCCTCAGTAGATACTCTGAAATTTGGACCTTCACTGCAGAGCAAAGGGAGTAAATCCCGTGACACTCTTCATAGCTTTCATTTGTTGGTGCATAATATTGTGTTATTGTGTTGTTGGTGAATATCCTTCTCTGTCTTGTTCTTATCAGTCTGTTGTTGATTGGTTTCCATTCCAGAAATGACCTTTTTATTCCTTTCTTTATGAAAATGGCTGCGCCTTCATTGTTCTATCCACCATCTCTCCCAGAGTAAAGTACTGTTTCTCCTGTTGCTGTTTTTATTCTCCCTGTCCCGGTTCATCTGCTGTCACTTATTCCCAAGATATATAATCTGTATTTTCTCATTTCTGTTGTGATCTGCATCAATTTTCTTACCTCATTCTTAGTTCTGACGTTCCAGAATCCAATTGTGGTTTCGTATTTATTTTACAATCAGGGCATCCGTTGTCACTGTTGGGCTATCACTGCAAGCAATGGGAGTAAATCCCGGAACACAGACACAAGTTGTAGAACGTAAATAAGATGACAGAATTAATACATAAATAAAAAATATGTTGTCGAAGATAAATACGATGAAAGAGTGGATACAGATACAAGTTGTCTATGATAAAAAAATCAGACGAATGAATACATAAACAGAAATAAGTTATCAAGGGTAAATAAGATGAAAGAATAGATACAGAAACAAGTAGAGATACACAAACAGACTCAAGTTGTCAAAGGTAAATAAGATAGAAGAACTATATGTATATATATACATATATATATTCACACACACACTAACATATACACTAACATAATTACCGATGTATGTTACGTCGGTCGGTCTCACTCAAAATAGTAACTCGCGCCAGAAAAAAAAGTGCGCAACGCACGGTGTGCAACTTGCGCGGCGTGGGTGTTATATAAAACAAATACTTTGGTTTTATTTTATTTTTTTATTCTTTCACGAAATTACTACCGCTGGACACAGAAAAAGTGCATAAAAATTGGTGTACATGAGCCAATATCATACCAAAGTGAATTGTATTTGAACGATTTGACACATAATGATCAAGATGATAAGACGGTCAGCTCCATGTCGCGCTCACACGATGTACAAATCATGAAAACTTGAAAGTTTTTTTTAAAAACCACTTATTATCAGGGAACACTCTTTGAAAACAATCCACGCACTTTCACACGAAATGTTGTCATCAAAGAACTTTTAAATTGAATCTAAAATAACATAATTCTCGCCATGTGTACTGTCGTGTGAAATTCTAATCCACATATATAAATTAAAAAGAAAATGTAAAGCCTAACACATAAATTCAATAAAAGGAAAGAAGAATGGTAAAGAACAGTGCTGTCACAATGACTGTACTCGAGATCCCCCTTTTTATGCTTCGTCTGCATATTCTCACGCTTTCACGTTGATAGTAAAGCCTACTGCATCAATACACGCTTTCTACAGTAACACGTGTACTGCATTTCTAAGAAAAACCTTGAGCTAGGCACCCTGCATAATGACCTAAATTAATACTTCCATTAATTTCATTTTATACACGGCGTGATGAAAAGACAGATGAACTTAGGATAGAGAGAAGGGAGGGCTGAAAGCAGGAACGCATGCCACACTAAACACGCGTCTCGCGATATACAATTAATGCCACCCACCCCTAGCGTAAGGCCAGAAGCAATAACTTTTTTTTCTCAAATCGACAGTGATAAAAAACACTACCCATACGAGAGTTAGGTTTAAAAAACTTACAAAACGCTTATTAGGAAACATGACATTCTACTGTTTTATGTCTAAAATCCTGACATTAGTCTGACAGTACAGCAGGACAGATGGCGGTTCTAAACATAAAAAATAAAAATAAAAACAAATACACGACTATCCTAGAAAATACATATTTTGAACGCAGCCACTTAGCTCCCTTAAATTTGTATATTTGCGTTCCTTAGGACTTGCTGACAAATAATATGTTAAGTGTTATGCAAATAGTCTAGGAATTAACAAATTATAGCCAAAAGAAATAGTGAGGGTGTCAGACAACACCAAAATCAGAATCGCCCAGTGGCAGATTTTGAAACCACCATTGTACGGGAAATAGGTCCCCATGTTAAATCCTATTTGATTGGAGCGCAGTAAATGTAAGGCGAAACACGATTAGTCGGACTTCAAATACTAATTTTTTGTTGTTAGGGGAAACAGTAGTAGAGGTACTTTTTTGAAAAGCTGTGTAAACATGGCACGATTGGTTAGACCCGCCAATATAGTCAATTAGAAGCGTCAGTTCAGCACCACATTTTCAAATAAACTTTCTAAAGCAACAGTGCGTTGAGATTCAGCTTATATTTTTCTAAATAAAAGCCTAAGACAGCGGCAGGTCGGATTTTGTGCCATAATCATTGCCAGTCAACGTAATTGTGTATTATTTCCATGAATTGTGGTAAGCTTGAAATATTTGATATCTTTTAAATGAAAATTGAATGTAAATTGATAATTTATGTCTGTATATGTGTGTGGTTCAGTAGCGAACATGAGGCAAGGCCTATATAGTGCTCCAACCTGAACAGAAGGTGTCGGAGAAAAGTAAAACTGCATGGAATTGCCAAACAGTACACTGACACCTATCTTATTGACTAGAAGGAACTAATGGTGGAATTGCAGCGGCGTAGTAACCATTAGGGAGGAGTATACTGTGTAAATTGTTTCAGATGAAGATAGCAGTTGGCCTACCGCTCTGAACTCAGTGTTTGTTATGTATTGTGTTCAGTCTGGAAATAGATTATAAATTAGTTCTGAAATAGGAGGTACAACCTTCTTGTTTCAGGGACCGTGGTCCTAAAGTTATTGAGCAGCACCTGGTCTGAGCTTTGTTGAATCTAGAGGCTGACAGCATACTCCTGGGTCCAGATAGCGACCAGTGAGGTGTCTCCAGAACACAGAGAAGCTATCGAGCAGAGGAGTCTTTTCCTGCTGCCATCACGAAAGATAAGCTTCTGTGGCCAGAGGAGCTCAACATTATGTGTCCCCCTCTAAACTTGACATTATAGTAAAACAGAGGGTCAATACATTGTTTAAATTGATAGGAACTGTGAAGTTTTCCCCATACTATTTCCAAGGTAAACAAACACTTGAAGTCATGATGACAAATAACAACATAGCTTGAAAAACAAAACCAGTATTACTTCATAGTACTACTACACAACTGACACACTTAGGATAATACTAATACAATATGTCACTACAAGGTTCATATTTATAAATTATGTACATATAAATTGTGATTACATTTGATTGTGATTCCTGGTTCACTGTGTAGTTGAATCAGGATATCTATTAGTGAAAGTAATTAATACATATATATTTGAAACTTTACCATTGACTCATTTAAGATAGTCTTATAGAGTGTTAAATGTGTGTGAGTGTCACAGTGTTGTCAAGTGTGGTGGAATAAATTAAATTGTTTATCTGTCTGTTGTTGTTGTGACTTACACTTCATCATTTACATAACCCTAGACATTCAACGTAGTCATCACAATATTCCAGAATAATTCTGACTGAGGTATAAATGTGGTAGCAAGTAAGGTTATCTGTAAAACACTACACCTATTAGATACAGATACCTTCACAGCTGATCTCAGTCAGTACACTAAGTCCCCTATAAGTATTTATATCATCCCACTTTACCACATGTACGTTGGTCACAGCTGAAGAATGCAACAGTGTTGAAAAATTTTATTCTTTCCAATATATACACTCTCCCGAAAACAGTTACAATCAACAAAGAAAAACGTTCAAATGACGGTGTTCGTGAACAGTTTGATTACACTGTATTCTAGAAAGAAACCAAAAACACTAAGAATGTACTTCTATCTGCTCATCCGGGAACGGAAACAGTAGCGGAATTTTTATTGTAAAACCGGACACACGATTGAGAGACCACTACGTAATCTTCTTCACACCAGATGGTATCTGGCGACAAACTCAGACTTGTGTTGGAGAATGTTTGATTCGGGGAGATGGCTTGCAGATAATTGCCACAAAACCATGTCGCCAATGGTTTTCCAATCTGGACAACAGATGGTATTTGAAGATAAGGTGTTAATTTTGCAGACATCTCCTGCTGGAAAAGGAGTGGAATACGAGATATGATATAACATTTCCGGCAGATGACTTTGTTGTAATAAACAACTATGAGAAATTAACATCTTGGAAGAGATTATCAATGATGTGGTTATTTTGGTAGACATGACAAGGAACACGGAAGTGGCAAAACCTTATATGGTCAGATGAGTTTGAAAATAACATGTAAGGGACAATATCTTATGTGTTATCTAGTAATGTTCTACCACCACCAAAATCAGACTTCTATTAGCGGTTGGTTTGGTGCGGAATTGCTAATTTGAACTACTTCTTACTGGATCTTTCCCCAACGAAGAAACACGTGCGTGTGAGTGAAAATTTCGCTTATATTCTATAACATTCTAAGACTTACGCACTGCATTTCCATCTCATCAAGGGGAAGTCTCAGACAGCCAGAACAACGTATAGAATCAGGATTCCAAAATAGGAAAGGACATATTACTAAAGGATAAAACCTCATCTATAATACTGGAGCCTGCCTACAGCGTAAATAGTTGGGATTATACATAACGCAGTAACTCTAACCACCTGAGAGACGGCATCTCAAAACAGTTGCCCGACAGTATTCGGACCTTTCATATGCATCATGTATGTAATTCCTGTGAGGCTCTCTTAAATAGAAGCATCATTCTTCTTTTTACATCTCTGCCAAGAGTAGTCTTGAGCGAAGGTTGATATCATTTAAAACCTTCAACCTTTTACTCGGAGTTGTTGCCAGTAGTGGACCACTACGGCAGAGGAGGGGAGACAATCCTGCCACAGAAGATAAATAAGATAGAAGAATGTATACATAAAAAAAAAAATAAGTTGTCAGAAGGTAAAATAAGGTAGACGGCATGTGAATTTTAAAAACAAGTTTATTATAGGCAAAAGCAACTTTGACCGACGTTTTTCATGCTTGATGTTCTAGATTTATTTGCAGACTAAGCATACACAATGGGCAATGATAAATAACACATTCTTATGAACAGCTTCGGGGTCGTCCACATATAGCATCACGCAATGAGAGAGGGGAAGGGGATTCAAAATTGAGTGACGATATGGTTAAGGGGGAGGGGGGGGGTTAAGAACTATGACGTTACAAAAACATTTGAATGAAAATCTCTTCTGTCATAAATGATAGCAAAAGAAAGTAATTTTGAAATCTCCATTCTCATAGCTCACTTTTATGTGCAATAGTTAACAACTCCCTCGTGGACGACTTATGCAGTCAATACTCGCTATTCACGGGGATTAGGTTCCTTGAAAACCCCACGAATACGGAACCATTGATCCTATCTCATTATTTCGTGTACCCTTCTTGTAAAACAAAACTGCTTAGTTATTATACTGTTCATATTCTAAATGTATTTTATACACGGTTTTCTTTGTAATAGTACAGTATGTACAATCTTTTGGTGTAACAATACTCACTCACTCGCCCATTAATTCACACTGCCACTACTCATCCACACATCCACAAGCAAACACACATTATTACAAAAGCCATGGAAAACAAACATTGAAAACATTTACACAGAACATTTAAAATTAAGAAATAAACACAATTTCGTACAGACATCCCAGAAAGAAGTTTATCTAACACGCGTACTTTATCACCGAGGCTCATCACAGCCTTCTTGCTCTGAGGCACACTCGCCAGCACACTTGTGCAGCGCTTGTATGCCATTATTAATTCAAAAAGTTATAAAAACAGCGTAAAATTGCAAAAAAAGGTGGATGAAAATATGCTCGACAAAGACACGTGTAAACACAACGAAAGCCTCGGGAAGAAGAAGCTAGTCTGTCGTTGCTGCGCGGTAGGCGTATCGAATGTTTTGCCCACTGCGCATATCTACGAATACTCGCCAGGTGCCAGCGAATGGCAAAAAATGGGTTACACTTTAACTCGCGCGAATGAACGAATCCGCGAATACGGAGCTCGCGAATACGGAGCACGCGAAAATTGTCTCAGTTTTTGTGACGAAATGTGATGTGGGTTGGATTAAAAAATGACAAAAATTGCGTGACGTCATATGCGGACGACCCATTTCGAGTGAAAGATGTCATCATCTAAAACACAACACATTCATATGAACAAATTCCTTGCCAAAGTTATTATCTAAAAAAATGTTTTAGCCAAGTCAAGCTGTTATTTATGTCATCTAAAACAAACTTCCCTGTCTCAGTTAAGATATCTCGTTATCTAATGTGCATAATATAAAAATGACAGTATAAGTAATAATATGTGTGAGAACATCTGCTGATGCACCATTAACAGTCATAATGAAGAAAAATATAATCACCATGAAAATTACAAAATTACATCATTAACTACTTACACAAAGACAGCTAATAAACTAGTTAGAATATCTCAACAAAAGGCAGCTAAGTCAGTTAAAATAAATCTTTCCACAGCAGGATATTTAAAATCATTTTAAGGAACATCAGAGAAAGACAGACACGTAAGAGTAACACAATATTAAAGAGATAATGTGTGACTTAATCAAGGCAATACAGTTCGCATTAAAATGAGAATTATCTCTCTTGAGAATTACTCCTCTTGAATGTGCTTGGTAAAAAATGTGGAAAGTAACATTCAGTAAACAAATACTTTCCTTTCATATTAAATCTTAACCTACATTTCTGCCCAAATATTTTGTATCAGTTACGAAATACAAGCATAAACAGTGAAATGCCACTTATAAAACGATTTTAAACAATAGGGAAAAAACGTATAAAATGGTGTTATACAGACATCCCAGAAAGAAGTTTATCTAACACAGGTACTTTATTATCGAGGCTCATCACAGCCTTCTTGCGCTTATGCATACTCGCCAGCACACATGTACAGCGCTTGGATGCCATTATAGATTAAAAAAATAATCAAAAACAGCGTAAAACTGCAAAACAAGTGGATGAAAAGACGCTAGCAAGCTGAACAAGAAAAGAAAGATTGAACATATGCAATACGAAAACCATAACAATGTCCTCAAAGGCTATGTAAACAAATACATGTAGATGATTATGTCTCCAATAGTTTATTTGTTTCAGTATGTTATGGAATCTCAACAGTTTTCAGTGAAACAGCTTTCTGTGACTTCAGCAATCGTTCTGCTTGTTTGCAGTTTAGGGTTCACTTTCTGTTCGATGGTAATTAAAAACAGTAAACCTTTGAAAATTATAAAGCTATACAAGCATAAAATACACAGCAGAAAACAAAGGATATGTAGGTTTAACTAACCCAGTACACCACTGACTTTGTGGCATTATTGGAAGCTTTAGAAAATGCGGGGCCCTATTTGAACACTGTCAACGGCAGCCCGCATGTGTGACTTTAAAAAAATAAAAAACACACGTAAAAAAAAACTTTCATTTCTACCATGTATTATTTACTTCACACTACTATATAAATAAAAACAAAATCACATATTACGTAAATTGTGTCATGTATTTTGCATTAGAAATATAAAGTTCATTAAGAGTAACTTTATTGTACGCCTCATCCATATACGGTATTTTAAAAACGAAACTTACTTGCTTTTTGTTCCTAGAAATCTTTTCAGTACATTGCTAACTATAAACTTCTTGTTACTTCGCGCTCAACTGATATGATTGTTAAAAATGTTTAATGTTCTGCATTGTTCAACACAGATATGATTTGATTAGATCTAGCTTTGAGAGACTCTCGCAGTCAAATCCTTAACAAAATGACGCTTGACATTCAAGAAAAGCTTAGCTTACTCTACTGCTCATCTTTGGAACTATCTTCCACATTATCTAGAAAATAATAACCTCAGTCCCTATTCATAAAATCGTAGACTTTCCGAATGCTTTGTGAGTCCTGATTACGTTCTCTCTCTCTCTCTCTCTCTCTCTCTCTCTCTCTCACTCTCTCTCTCTCTCTCTCTCTCTCTCTCCCTCTCTCTCTCTCTCTCTCTCTCTCTCTCTCTCTCTCTCTATATATATATATATATATATATATATATATATGTATATATGAATAAAAAAGGAACGTAAAGGTAAACTTTGCGTCATAGCAGATACTACTATAGAAAACAACGGGGGGGGGGGGGGGGGGGGGGGGGGGGGGAGGGGGGGAGGTGGGGATGTCGGGGGTGGCGTTGGGGTGGGGGGTGGGGAGAGGGGGGGAAGAGGTGTTAGAAATCTCACTCACAGAAGCTGTCGGCTTTCATACCTTGTGTGTTGGAGAGACATGTTGCATTACTCGCTGCCTTTGTCGCCCCTAACTCAAAGCACACTCAGACATCTATTTCGCCAGGATATACTGGAATGTGTCGTGACCCAATTTCAAACCAGATCCCTATACCTCTAGAAGCAAGGGCTCTAACCACTCTACCAGTTAGAAACTCGAAATTATTTATCTACTTGCGTTCATTTATGGCACAGAAACATGGGCAATGAAGACTACGGATCAATAACAGAAGAATAAATATTACATTATACCCACCCTTGAAATTCTTAAAGGTTCCTATTAAATGACCATGCAGTGAGATTATAACAAATTACGAGTTTGTTTAGTTTCAAGAAGCTAAATATAAATAATAATATTCAGTATTCATGTGTATAAATAGAGAACATCATCAGAGATTCAAGTGAATAATCATGGGATAAAAATCAATTATATTACTTAGATAATGTACTGTTTTGTTACACCCAGTGTATACTGTATATCACAGATACAGCGTACAATGGAAAAAAAATAGCATTCTCTGCAATACCATCTGCTTAGAATATTACATGAAGATAAGTACACATGAAACAGAAATATTAGCAGTAAATAAAACATCAAAACTGTTGGTAAAACCAACTATAGTAGGATGCTTGGACTATTGGTGAATGATGCGGCCTCCATGTTTGTTCCATAACAATGCATTAGTCTAGGTTAGTGATATTTTTAAATTTTTGGATTGTATATTGTTGAATCTTGAAACCTGCTTTAAGAGCATAAGACAGTCCTTGTTTGGGAATCTCCAGAAAAAAAGAAATGGGAGATCTAAAAACACACGGAGAAGAGAACTAGAAACATCAACAAGAAGATAGAGAAGACACTAAATAACATATAGTGTAGAGCAGACATTAGCCATCTAGTGACAAAGTTATTTGTTGTGGTATCACCAGATCTAAGGGTCTTTTATATTCGGACATGCTCCCTAATATAACCGACTTAGGTTGAATGGGACGCGCCTCTCCAAAACGAGGCAAAATTTTATTTTAAGAAAATGTGTTGCGCATACCTTATGTCCAGATTGATTCCACACACACAGGTATGTTACAGTGATGTTAATATTTAAAAATATTTTAATGATTTGACATAGATCTCCGTGATTCTTTATCGCCAAGTGGCTCCTTAATCAGACTTGACAACTGATTTATAACCTAACAAATAATGTACGGGCAACATTGGCGCAGCTGGCAAGTCCTTTTCAGGATTTCACCATGCTGGCAATAGATAATATTAATCCTTTTCAGAGCTATCTAAACACCGCATGGGCTAGCAGTCCTTATCAGGAATAGCCCTTTTCACGGCAGCTTTAAACAAGCCGATAGAGGCTAGAATCCTTTTCAAGACTTAGTTTTTATCAACATTACGATGCAGTTGACAGAGAATTCACTAACTATTTCTGAAACATGATCAATAATCCTATCACTGGTACCAATGGAGACCACGTGGTTGAAAACAAATCCCAAAGAGAAATAATTATAATTTAGCAAAATGTTTCTTAGAATGATGTTAGTAGAATTTAATTGTTAGTCTTGTAATATGAATGTACTAATGTGTATGTATGTATAAAAGACACATTCCCATGACTGACAGTATCACAGCCGCAAGATAGTGTTGTCACAATAAGGACTATGATTATAATGGCAAAGTCAGTAACCGAAAGAAAATATATATTATACAAAAACAGTGGTCCTGTTATGGGTACAAAATATTTGTAAATTTTCCAACAAAGCTTTAGAGTTTTTTCTCTCCAGTTAAATATACAGAAGTCAACATAAAGAAATTCAAGACCTCAGCCATTATCAGAACCCAGAATAGGAAGGTCCTCGAAAGCAGACTATTGAAGAGGCACTGTCTTGTGAAATGATTTCTGAAAGAATCCTCCACGAATATAAAAGCGTGGGACATCGCCTGTTTTAAACGTGGAAATCACCAGCATTTATGAACGATCCACCTGCAAAATTGCACTGCATGCGAGAGATAAATATTTCAAATAGTTTAGAAGAACGTTACCAAGCAACCATTTACATGATGAGCGGGACGATTAATAAGACACACTACAGTTATTTGTAATGTTTAAGCACATTGTAATATTTTGCACAAATTCAGTTCCAGTACATAGCCAATATATACATGTATAATATATAAATATATATATATATATATATATATATATATATATATAAATATATATATATAATATTATATATATATATATATATATATATATATATATATATAATTATTACAGTTGGAATTATTGCCCGATATCTGGTGTCATTCAAAGAATTTTCAAAATGCGCGTTAGTTATTTTTCGGACTCAGTTTAGTCTTTGTGGGCTAGTATCAACATGTCAGCGAGACTACTGCAACGGAGATAGACCTGTACAAGGAGAAAAATGACCTAGCGACACAGATAATTTTAGTATTTAATAAATTTAACTTTATGGGCTTATTTTACTCTAACCTACCTGTTCCCTAGGGCTCAATGCCAATATCTCTCTGGTTATTTTTTCATGAGTGCTTTATAGACCTTGACTTCGTCAATTCAGTTTCATTTCTATTAACTTGAAATTCAAGTTACTGTCATTTTGTTTACAATAACAAACATATAGTAATTTATAGCAAATTTGTTACCAAATGTGTCAGTAATTGTGACGAAATAACCACTCTCGTTACATTTTCCTCTGCCATCATGTAATATATTCTGTGCTCTTCCCTTTATTTTTACCTATCTCTGACAGTAGCTGTTATTTTCGATTAACTGTTTACCCTTTCCTCCTTCAATTCTTGTCATGTCTGGGCTTCATCGACCATCTTTACTGATTATTGTAATCACTGACTATCGTTGAACTCATATTGACTCCTGGATCTGTAGAGTGAAAGGTTTTTTACGAGTGTGTAACACATTTCCGACCAGACATTGAATGGGAGCGCCCGGATTAATGCGTAAACAAAGCAGACATGGCCACAGTCAGTTGTCTTTTCCGTGATACTATTTTTTTGTCTGTCGGGTTGTTGCTTGATAGTTGTTTCTTCGCACAGGAACGTGTCGGTAAACATCCATCTAGTGACAGATTAAAGACACACGCAAAATGATGTAATTTAGCCCCTACCAAAATCGTTGAATGCTATTGGTTTCACATTTGAGATGTTAAAATACAACATTTCTGATTCGAGCCTTGTCATATAGTATCAACGTGGATGCGTGGGCCGAATGTTGCTTATAATCTAGTGTATTCTGAGTCTAAGGCACTGCTAATTCAATTCGTCAAGAAGACATCCAGACAAGCCAGAATAAGGAATAGAATCAAGATTCTATATTAAAGGACCGGGCATTGTATTTGAGCATCTCCTGGAATTCTTCTTCTTCTTTGATCCTTAGCCACCGACCGTCAAAGCAGTCAGTGGCCATCACGCCTAGTGGCTTCTTGTAGGGCAACAACAAATTGATTCCACTTTGCTCGGTCGGTGGCCATCCTTCGTACAGTGCCCCAACTCTGGTTCATTCTTTGCATCTCAGCCTCCACAGTCCTCCGCCAGGTTGTTTTTGGTCGGCCTCTCTTTCGTTTTCCTTCAGGGGTCCAAAGCATAGCTGTTCTTGTGATGGCATCGGGGTCCTTCTGAGGACATGGCCAACCCAGCTCCAGCGTCTGCCAGCTATGATGGTGTGCATGTCCTCTTGCTTGCTCCGAGTAAGCAGATCTTGGTTGGTAATGGTATTCGGCCAAAAGATTCGGTGAATTTTTCTCAGGCATGTTGTGGAATTACACAGCACGAAAACTCTCCCTTTACTAATACGGAAAGCCTGGAATTCTAGGAACCTGAACACGAAGTCATAGTGGGATTCTATTGCAAAGTAATACGACAGACCGCATGTAAGAGGCATCTTAACCAAGTTGCGAAACTATTTCTCTGAGACAGAAGCTTGTATTGCCCAGGTATTTGGGGTGAGTTGTAAATTTTATCATTCTATGTTTTGCAATATTAACATGTGAAGATTGCTAGTGGATGTCCAAGTTCATACGAGGTTGGCAATTTCAGCGTATAGAATGATGATTTCCTGAACAACCACTACAAAAGCCGGTGACTGCTTCATGCGGGTTTCTTATAGAGAACCTAAAGCAGAGGTAGTCCCAAGTCGCATATGGAGCAGGAAGTGGATGTTGACAGAAATAATATACTTAATTATTATATGAACATTTTCAACCATTGCAAATGTATATGTAAACATGTTCTATATAAATGCAATAAGTGTTTTCCGCTCACTGGGATTAATATTAATGCTCAGAGCGGCTAAATTTCTACGGTAGATGGGATGGTAAATGAAAGGGAGGGACACCTGATTTTCGTGTCAGGAGACCCAATACTCAGGAGGGATATTTGTTTCTCCCTCATTTCATGATCATAGTCGGTGGTACCTATTGGTGGTACTAGTCTGTGGACAAGTGTGTGGTATAAGTAGCCTTCAGTCAAAGCTAGACACCAACATCAGACGGGTGTTGAAAACGCTGTACCATCTTCGTAATTACCCCACAATACTATGACGGACAGGAACCGCGGTAGCATAGTGGTTAGTGCACTGGCTTCCTAGCGCAGTGGTCTATGGTTCGATCCCCAGATGAGGCGGGATTTTTTTTAGGCCATAAACGGCTCCTGGGTCTAACCCAGCCCCAAATGGGTACCAGAGCAACTCTGGGAAGGTTAAGGCGGCCGGCGTGATGCCGAACTACATCACCCCTCATGTGCCGACAGTCAATTTAATATGGGCCTAACACCATATTCCCAATATGCCTCAATGGGCGTGTAACGGGTTCCTTTACCTTTACTATGACGGACTGTTGCGGCCACCAGATTTGACCATTGACGACAAGAACCAGTCTACAACCTGCAAAGAACAAGCATCGGCTGGAACAAAAGCCAATCGACAACTTAGTGGGAGCTAAGTACCCACTTAAAGCTGCCAAGTGAACTCTAATAACGAAATTCTATAAAATATCCAGATCATCCCAACGATGAATCTTTAAAGAAATATTTCCTATAACACCCAACTCTTATTTATTTTACATTGTTAACTATAATTGATTATTAAATTTGTTATTTGTATATATACAAATTTATAGTTGATTTAATCATTTTTGAGTGAACTACACCCCTCTGTCTCAGTCAGTTTAAATACACATAAACAGAGCTATTGAAGTAATATTTTACTGATGTTAATCACTTGGGGGATTATCAAACTAACAAAATTATCTTTATCCTCATAGAAGGTCTGAGAAGATAAATTTTATTACAGCCTGGATAATATCGGTGTCCGAAAAATTACTGTGCGCTTGAACAGCGGTTTTGATGTAAGAGTTGTCCGTTCTACCCTAGGCGTGACCTTGACAACATACGAGAGCAATGTGTGCCATTAGTCGTATGCGCATAATTGGGCCCATCTTCTTCAATAACACCATAAACGCAGAACGTTACCGCACCGATATTCTCGAACCATTCCTAACCCACCTTACTGAGCTTGAAATTCAGGAAGCATGGTTCCAGCAGGATGGTGCAACTGCACACACAGCTTACTCATCACTCCATATTTTGGAGGGCATCTTTTGTAATCGCATAATCTCGCGTGGATCATGGCCTGCTCGTTCTCCTGACCTGACTCCGCCGGACTATCTGTGGAGTGCACTGAAAGGAAAGTTCTATGAGAATCCGCACAATCTGATGGTAGCCGCATCACTGAGCAGAAGGGAGGGAAGAAGCGTGAGCTGAGGCTCCATGGTAGGAAATCATTTGCTGCAGAAAGAAAGAAACTGCTGAGTGGAGGTTGTTTTCGTACACCCACTTCACAGTAATGTTCAAAACATGATCCTTGACTGACAACCTTGCAGAAAGTCATTCTTCGAACAATATGCAAGTAATTCGAAGAAGCGTGTTCAGACATGTCTTGAGGCCCATGGTGGATATTTCCAACATTTGCTGCAGAAGAAACTGCTGCGTAGTACTGCAAGGTTGTACGAGGTACTTTACTGCACAGTAATGTTTAGGACACCCTGTACTTGATTTTTTAAATTCCTATTAAAGAACCATTCTTTAATTCAAATCTCTGCCAAGAGTAATTTTGAGTGAAAGGTAGGTACCTTTGAAGACCCTCAGTAGATACTCTGAATTTTGGCCACTGTTGGACCATCACTGCCGAGCAAGAGGAGAAATCCCTGACAGTAATATATTTTACTTCCTTTAATGTCATACTCCTCCTACACGTATTTGAAATGTTGCGGATGCTGCTTCTTATAATATTTTAAAACTTTAGTTAAGAGAAATTATATTCTATTGTCATGAGGCAGATGATCCCCGGTTAAGGTGGGATTTTTTAAACCGCAAACAGAACCGGGGTCGACACCGTTTCATGAATTTGGTTACCCCAGAGAGATTAAAGGCATATAATGTTCTGTTGGTCAAAAAATATGGGCCTAAATATTCAGAGCACACACATGTTACCAAAGCAATGTTTTCACAAGTAGCAATGAAATGAGTATATTAGAAATTAGTCAGACACATAAGACCATAGGCAAACAATGGGTGTCACTTTTCGTTTGTACTATGCTAATTTTCTCAAAGATCCCAGGTAGGCAGTTTGGCCATTCATAATTATATTCAGAACTGTCAGTGTTGTCGTTACTTAAAAACACAAAAAGTTGTTTCTGGTAAACCACGGCACCATATATTTCAAACTCACATGGCCAAAGTTCTGAGACATACTCAAAATCTATTAAAGATGGGTCTGTGGAAATAATCTTCCATAATTTGCCATTTCCGTGTAAAATAAACACATCATTTTGATCAGTGAAGCTAACCATGTTGGCTGAAGTTTGCGTCATGAGATTTTTAGGAGATATTAGGACACATACACCTGTAACAGGATCAAAGCATTGTGTGGTGATTGTATCTTTACCCTCTTCTGAGAAGAATACAAGAATATAACGCTTGGATCGGATCATCGAATCCGCAGACAGCTGTTGTGTTCTGCAGACTTTCCAATTTCTTTCATGGCCGTAAGTACAGTTAAACTTCTTCAGAGATGATGAATTGGTGTCATAGCAATAAATGTAATGTCCGTATGACAGCAAAATATTTCTCTTTCGTGGAGTCACTTTAGGTGGAGGATTTTCAATCATATTAACCCATACATGTTCAAGAGTGTACATGCTAAGTTTTGTAGGAGTACACAAATACAGCACATTGTCAAATACCGTTATGCTAGCCATTGTGGACTCTGGAAGTTGTGCGTATTTATGAAAAGTGCCTGTGTTAAGAATGTATGCCACAAGTTCGTTGTCATGAACAAAGACCATCACGTGTTTCTTTGTACTCGTGGCTCTGTGAACAGCTGCTTCTGGCCATGCATCATGCCGAGACTCCACACACATGTTATAGTTCATTGCTTCAAAGGTTTTCTCACATGCATATGTGCAAGACAAGACAAGACCATGCTTTGACAAGTATCGTAGACAAGCCGTACTAACTAGATACAGACGAACTGCAGAAAATAATTTTGCTATATGTTGTTTTCTATCTTCAAATTGCGTTTCCACTGTTGTTGTAGCATCTCTAGGCGTGTACTCCACCCACTTCAGTACAGTATCAACAACTGAATTTTCCGAACCTGCTGTCAAATTATTATTACTGATAACTTCGTAAAGATCACAAGGAGAAAGCTTTAGAAAGCCGTCAGTTTCTCTCAGTGCCATAAAATGTTTTTGCATGAATGTAATGCAAGAGTTCAGCACATTAGTTGACGAATGTAATTTAGCGTAATGGTAGATGACAAAACAATTTGTCTTTGACATGTTGTTTAATAAAAAAATTTCACATTCAACAATCAAATACTGAATTTGCAGTTTAATCGCTGCGGCCCAGATGTCAAAAACATTGTTTTTTGTCAGAACATCTATACCTCTGTAGACGGCGCCTAGAATGAGAGCAAATGTATCACTCGTCATTGCGGACAGGACAATGCGATTTTCTTGGCTCTGATTTAAGTATCTATCAGGAAATTTCATGAAGCGACTCTGAAAGTATCCAGAACAAGCGCTAAGGATTAGCTTATGACAGTGGAAAGACGTGCGCTTCACATAAACAGTGATATCGCTGAAATGTTTCTGCATCCATTGCTTTCCAAGACACTCCTGCAAGGCACAAGCCAGGTTTGATTATATAGCCATTCTGTGTATGCTGAGAGAGAGAAAAAAAATAAAATCGTTTAAATTATATATATATCATTTAAACGTATATAAACACACTCACCCGACGATAAAGAAATGGGGTTAAAAAACCCAGCGATAAGCAGATTGTTGTAACTGTACATTAAAGAACGAAAAGAATACTAGTGTTAACACATCTGCAATAATGTCTTATCCTCACAGTAAAGTGAAATGACAGACTTAAACATGAATTCAATATGCCACAAAGATTACTTGTTAACTCTTTTCGATTCTGTATTATTCTAATGTCTATACAACAGATATAACATGATATATGAATATTGTGACGTTGGCTATTGCACGCCACATCTGAGAAGTAATGAGGATGAGTGGTGCTGGTAGCGCGGCACTAGTGTAGACTGTAGTTATGTGTATTTCGCAGATGACATGTGAATGTTTTGGGTAGTAACTGGGGGATTGTTTATTTATCACATGGGTGTGTCCCAGATCGTGTTCCAAGAGGAACCTTTGTAAAAGTGTTGCTAATCATTATCACGAATGTGTACTTGTAGTACTTGTCGTGAAATGTCTGATCCACACTACGGCATTCTAATTAACTCTGACGAAACCGCGCGCCATACTTTATGATAACTGCTTGATACACGGACCAATCAGAACGTACCGTTTTGCAGTGTATACTAAAGCATTGAACAGACAAAATGGCTAAGACTGATCCGTGCAAATGAGGGAAGGATGCCATTTAATTACAAACTTAGGAAAGCAGTACCACCTGGAAGAGGTCACCAACACGATATTGGACATATTACTCTACATGTGGGTGCTGAGACTTTCATGACCAGTGGTATATTAAGAGAGAAATCTTCGGTTGAATGCATCGAGGCCTCTGGTCAGGCCATAATTTTGCAGTTTAGAGAACGCATAGAAATAAATGCACTTAGGAACATAAAATAATTTTAGCTAGGAAGATGTAGAATAATTCAGAGCGTAATTTAAGCTTTAGATGAAGAAAATCGCTCCAGGAATAACATAGATATATAAAATCTAAGTTTTTCTGATTTGCACACATAGGCAAATTTTACTAATAATTAGGGACGAAAAAGATAGCGAGCAGGAAAACCCCCTCGGAGGCTCGTTATATACCTATAAATAAACGTGTGTTGTAAAAGAAATCAGGCCAAATACATTTTGAAACTACAGCGAGCGCGCAAATTGTTAGTGAACAGTGCCTTGCCTTCTGTACTTGAAAGCAGACCAGAGTAACCCATTAACAGCTTGACTGTATGTGCCTGGGGGTAAGAAAGAATATATATATATATATATATATATATATATATATATATATATATATATATATATATATATATATATATATATATATATATATATATATATATATGCCTATAGATATGTGTAATTTTAGTGATTAATTCATTTGTGTGTTAAAAAGTGTGTAGCATGTGTAAGACAACTACAGTGTGTTGCAGCCGGGCTTCCAAGCCTGTGTATATTTTGGAGTCCAAATCTAGCCTTGTTCCAAATAATTGAGAAGGATGGCAAAAGTGTGTCTGTAAGTTTAGAAAAGCATTTAAAGAATTATTTCTTGATGGAATGACACACTCACCAGGAACGTAAGGAAGGATGAAAGCGATTGTAGTACTGAAGTGTCTAAGTTATTACTTAGTATTTTATACTGGACCAAATCATTGTATGGAGGCGGATCATGGACAAACAGCTCTAACTAAGGTTATAGAAGGAAAGTGTAGTCATGGTGAACTGGAAGTGAATGTTGCTGGTATAAATTGTCCTGTGCATCTTCTAGCACACTATCTAAAACAGTCTGTCATCCCCTCTTATGTGATAATGGGATAGATATAGACCATATAGGGGTTATATTTATTTTGTTTCAGGTTCTATCCTGTAAAACCTCACACACGATTTAAAGAAAGAGTCACTATTGTTGGACACTGTTGTGCGAGTGCCCGTGTTGTTTACAGGGCTAGATACCCAACATCCACTGCCTGGAGGAACTTCATTAGACTTGTCCGTCCATGGCATGAGTGTGACAGACCTCTTATACAACAGATAAGTGGCCAAACAAGGCTACTGATCAGAATATCCGGAAGACACCACAATAATCACATTATAGATTCTAATAAGGACCCAGTTGATGATGAGAAATGTGGACATAGATATACCCAGAAATACCTACACCTTCAAGTGACAGTGACAGGAACTTGGTAGTATTATATAAATGTTCTTCCAGCGGAGATAATTAACCAAACAAGTTTAATGTCTTTGTTGGGACTTTTTTGATTATTTTCAAATGTTTATTGATTTAATGTTGTAAATTGAATTTGATTTCAAGCTTTTCAAACAGAAAAGAGAAACACTATCAATAAATTGTAAATATTTACCAGCAGACTTACTTAATCATTTAAGTTGAGTTCAAGTTCTTGTTGGTAAATAATTTAGTTAATACTCCTAGCAGAGTCAATAATAATACTAAACTCATGGGAGGATCTTGAGAGCGGGTATTTCTCATAAGCCCAATCTCTTATCTGGCCTATCCTCGTATCATCTGATACACTTTTTGTCCAGGATATCTTATAATTTTTAAATACCTCAACCCTCTCGTGACACCGTTGTCTCAGTCCGAGATTCATGTACCACCCTGGGGTCTTTTCCTTGAGAAATTCAGTCTTATAGTATTAATTACATCCTCTGAGTTAGCAGTAGGAGTAAAAGTTAAATATAAAATAAAAATAAATTTTAGCAAAAACAAAAACTGACTAAAACACTTTGAAGTACCATTGAGTACAAAATAAGGTTGTGGTGACTGGATATACTGACAGTAGTTTTAATTAATTAGATTTGTATTTAGTGTTAGTTTGGTATAAGATTGTTTAAGTGTCTGCAAGTTATTATTGTATGAGTATGGAAGACTTGGCAAAGTTTAGATCTGCTACAGTACAGTCGGCAAAGAAGTTTGGGTTAAGTGGGGAGGAACTTATTAAATATGTCACTACTGAATGTGACAAGTTTACAGAAAGAGAAGATAAGGAGTTGGAAACAGAAAGGAGATTACAAATAGAAGCTGATAGGGAGGTTAAGAAATTAGAAGCTGATAGGGAGGCTAAGAAATTGAAAATAGAAGCTGAGGAAAGAAGACAGGTTTTTGAAAGGGAGGTTGAAGCTAAGAGATTGCAAATGGAGGCTGAGAAAGAGGAAAATAGGTTGCAAAGGGAGCATGAATTGAGAAAGAAAGAGCTTGAACTTCAGGGAAATGTTACAGGAAATGGAAGTAGCCCAACTACTTCTGACATTAGTGTAAGTCAAGGTGCCTCAAATGGAGCAATGAACTTTCACTTGGACTCAGCTGTGGAGAAAGAGGATGAAATTGAGGCATATCTAAGTAGATATGAGAGGTTAGAACTAACTGTGGTCTAGAGAAAGAGAAATGGAGCCTTAAGTTATCACAAGGGCTGAGAGGAGTTTCTTATGAAGTTTTCGCAAAACTTGGAAAAGAAGATCTGGAAGATTAAGAAATATTGAAACAGGCATTGCTGGTTCGATATGAAAAGAACTCAGAATTTTATAGGAAGAAATTCAGATCTGCTAAGCTACTTTCTGGAGAAACCTACCACCAATCCTCTGCCAGATTAGAAACCTACTTGGAGAAGTGGACTGCTCTGGGAAAATGTCAAGACCTAAAAGAAATGGTCATGATGGAACAAGTGAGAGAGTCTATGCCTCCAGACATGAGAAAATTTCTTATGGAACAAGGTGCAGAGAGATTGGGGGAGATTTTGACAGTTGCTGAGAGATATCAAGCAGCTCAGAAAGAAATAGCAGGAATTAAGAAGAGGCAGCTAGAAAATAGGCCAATCACAAACCAGGATGAGTATGACAATAGGGACCACCAACAACAACACAGATACAAACAAGGTTTTGACAAACCTAAATATGACCAAAGAGACAGGAACCCTCAGGTACAAGATAATAGACCCTACAGACAGGCTGTAAAATCTGTAAAAAAGAACAACCACAATACAATGGAATGTGGTAAGAAAGTCCCTCCATATCACGCTGCATGCATTATAACAGTGGACAAGGGAAGGCAGGAACTGATAGCCAGTCAGACAGACCTCCATCATTCCACCCACCTGTGAAGAAGTAACATGTAATGGCACTAAGGTAATGTGCCTTTATGATTCAGGATTGGAATATGACTTAGTCGTGAGTGCATCTCTAGTGCACCCTGATCAATACACCACAGAAAAAATGGAAATACAAGGGGCATTACAGGGAACAGCTACCATGACACTTCCAATAGCTAGGATCAATGTCAGAACTCGCTATGTAGAAGGAGTGATAAGTGCAGCAGTGTGTGATGATCCTAGTTACCCGCTGGTGATAGGAAGGAAATATGTCTTCCTGGGTACCCCAATAAAACCTGTGATCATGGCAACGCTCCAGACCAGGTCAAGCCCTAGGAAGGAGGAGGGAATTTCACTAAATATTCATCCGAGAAAGATGAAAAAGACCCAAGTTAAAGATAGCTCATTAAAACCTTGCTTTGGCAAGTTACCAAACAGCCCTAACCCCCCTAAGAAAGGACAGTTTTATTTTAATGATGGATTGCTTTACAGGAAAGCTGGAGCAGAACAAAAGGGGCATGGACAGTTAGCACTGTCATCATGTTACAAGGACAAAGTTATGGAATTAGCACATGTTGTACCAGACGGTGGACATATGAAAATCTGTATCAACTGTCAAAGGACATCTGTGAAACATTATTGGCCAGGCGTTGCTGAAGACATAGCTCAGTATATGTCTGCCTGTGCACAATGTAGCAAGGTGAACCCCACACGCTGGGAAGATCAACATGACCTAGAAACGCATTGGGGCGGACATAGGCCTGAAAAGAAA
Organism: Oreohelix idahoensis; assembly: GCA_024509875.1. NCBI lineage: Eukaryota > Metazoa > Mollusca > Gastropoda > Stylommatophora > Oreohelicidae > Oreohelix > Oreohelix idahoensis. The sequence goes on along the minus strand of JAMPIV010007426.1, from coordinate 219,664 downwards.
AATAAACATAAAATGGTAGACATAGTGGATAGGACAGCACCTTCTCGCAAACAGTCTTCGAATAAACCAGTTACCATGGCAACTCTCCGTATTGTACAGAGAGGGGACACAACCCATCCCATTCCGTCAACAGTTTGTCCGGAATACCAGGAACTGGATATAAATAGAAATGTGGTTAGTATGCCACCTTTGATAAAGAAACTAAGGGGAATCCCCAAGAAAATAGGTAGTGGACGATTGGTTTGTGCTAACCAATTGACGGAGGCACAGCCAACACCACCATATTGCCATTGAAATTAGCATGGTAGAAAAGGCTACGGCAACAGTGGTCGTTGGCCGGCCCATATACACGGTCCAGTGGAAGTATTGTTACGGACATGGACTGAGATTATATATTATATAGCAATGCTAAAAGTAGAATTGATTTCTTGGTGCAGGAAAATTCTATTCCCCATATTATATTATATCGCCAGTGTGGGTTAGCTGAGGAACCCCTCTGGTGAACATAGACGCTGCCTGGATTACAGGACATTAAATGATATAACAGAGTCACTACTGGATCTAAGTACAGAGTATTACCAGATTCCCGTCAAGCCTGAAATCAGACTCTGAAGGATTTTAGCACTTCGGGGGGGGGGGGGGGAACAATGAGTTCAATATGTTGCCTTTTTGGGTTGAAGAATACTCCGAGTATTTTCTCCAGGATAATGAGGAAATTACTGGATCCCTTACACAACCCAGCTATCACCAATTTTATGGATGACACCCTCATGACCACGGAACTTTTGAGGAACATCTATCATCTCTAGACATGTCATTGGACAGACCCAGAGAGGCGAACAGGTAATAGTAGTTGATAATCAGCGTAAGACAGACAGCGGCACCTGTACTGTTTGTTAACACAACATGCGGCGGTATTATCCCTGGATCTCAGAGTGTTGGGGCAGATTTCTTAAGTAGGCACCCACCTGAAGGAATCCAGGAGAGTAGGAAGGCAGAGTGAACCCTAGTGGGTTAGTGCTTTGATTGTGAATCCAGACAGGAAGCTCCAACAGAGGGTTTACGCTTTTGAATTGGAAGGCTATTGTCGTGAAATGTCTGATTCACACTACGGCATTCTAATTAACTCTGATGAAACCGCGCGCCATACTTTATGATAACTACTTGATACACGGACCAATCAGAACGTACCGTTTTGCAGTGTTTACTAAAGCATTGAAGAGACACATTGGCTAAGACTGATCCGTGCAAATGAGGGGAAGATGCCATTTAATTACAAACTTAGGAAAGCAGTACTACCTGGAAGAGGTCACCAACACGATATTGGACATATCGCTCTACATGTGGGTGCTGAGACTTTCATGACTAGTGGTATATTAAGAGAGAAATCTTTGGTTGAATGCATCGAGGCCTCAGGTCAGTCAACAATTTTGCTTTTTAGAGAACGCATAGAAATAAATGCACTTAGGAACATAAAATAATTTTAGCTAGGAAGATGTAGAATAATTCAGAGCGTAATTTAAGCTTTAGATGAAGAAAATCGCTCCAGGAATAACATAGATATATAAAATCTAAGTTTGTCTGATTTGCACACATAGGCAAATTTTACTAATATTTAGGGACGAAAAAATTAGCGAGCAGGAAAACCCCCTCGGACGCTCGTCATCACCCTATAAATAAATGTGTGTTGTAAAAGAAATCAGGCCAAATACATTTTGAAACTACAGCGAGCGCGCAAATTGTTAGTGAACCGTGACTTGCCTTCTGTACTTGAAAGCAGACCAGAGTAACCATTAACAGCTTGACTGTATGTGCCTGAGAGTAAGAAAGAATCTCTCTCTCTCTCATATATATATATATATATATATATATATATATATATATATATATATATATATATATATATATATATATATATATATATGTGTAATTTTAGTGATTAATTCATTTGTGTGTCAAGAAGTGTGTAGAATGTGTTAGACAACTACGGTGTGTTGCTGCCGGACTTCCAAGCCTGTATATATTTTGGAGGCAAAATCCAGCCTTGTGAAATATTCCAAATAATTGATAAGGATGGCAAAAGTGTGTCTGTAGGTTTAGAAAAGCATTTAAAGAATTATTTCTTGATGGAATGACACACTCACCAGGAACGTAAGGAAGGATGAAAGCGATTGTTGTACTGAAGTGTTTAAGTTATTACTTAGTATTTTATACTAGACTAAATCATTGCATGGAGGCGGATCATGGACAAACGGCTCTAACTAAGGTTATAGAAGGAAAGTGTAGTCACGGTGAACTGGAAGGGAATGTTGCTGGTATAAATTGTCCTGTGCATCTACTAGCACACTATCTGAAACTGTCTATCATCCACTCTTATGTGATAATGGGATAGAGATAGACCAGCGTTTTAGTATATATGCCCATCTCTTCGAATTCAGTTGTCAGTTTACAATCAGGATCTCATGAATGGTCTAGCGCGCATTTTTTGGAGTCTTATCTATATTTCCTATAGAAATACGTGGAGATTTATTTCAGTTTCTTGTGCTGCGGTAAATATATAGTTATTAGCGTCAAAGTGATTTAATTGTTTAAGTTCATTATATTTCACTGGGATATTTGTGTTTATTGAAAAGTATTAAATAAACACGTAGAAAAATTCTCCAGCTGTAAAGGTAAATTTAATTACCCGCTATTTCCCCAGTGAGAGATGCTTCAAATAATGTATAAACCGCTAGGCGATTGATAATTGATGTAACGGAATTTAATTCTGTTCATACGTGTGTAATTTTCTAAACTACTAGTGTACATATCTTGTGTTTTAAACCGTTAAGCTAAACTAGACACTCATGGGTTTTAAAAAAAATATATATATAATTAAATACCGGAGTGGTTAAAATAGTCTTACTTAAAATTAACGCGTGTCAGGATATGATTTATGTTATGATTTCATGTTTATATATTTTCTACATATATGCTGGCCATACCTTCGCGTCCTAGTTTTTCTTATGGTCTTACTGATTTTGGTTCTTACACCATCCAGCGATTATTGTGGTTAAGTCTTCGTGTTGTGTTCCCTATGTGGTCCACCTCTCCATCCTTGAGAGCAGTAAAACCAAGAACTTTAACAATAATCCATTTTTTAAGTATAACTGGTGAAGAACATTGCCGGAAGCCATTCCATAAATATTACTGATCTGCTGTGGCAGAATTTATATCACTATTTTTTACACATGACAGTAAACGTTTTCCTGCTGGATTACCACCCTAAAGAAAACTTACTGGTCATACTCTGTCACCACTTCATTGAACAGCTAAGCAGTATCATTGTCCTAACATTCTTTTTCATCACGTCATAGAGTGTCTTAGCTACGAGCGGCGAGATCTTCTTCTTGTGTTCCAAGTCCCATAAGTCGTAGTCCGTAGTCCGTTCCAGTTCGTCGCCTTTAGAATCAGTCCGGTTTTCTCTCTTGTATTGCTCGTAATCATAGTTTAAGACAAACAGGTGATTGGCCTGTTGTGCCTTTGCATGGTGGAGGGGCTGCCTCCTTACGGCCTCCATGCAGGCCGCCCTCCTCCTTTTTCATCCGGGCTTGGGACCGGCATAGGCGGAGTTAAATATATATATATATATATATATATATATATATATATATATATATATATATATATATATATATATATATATAATTCTGAGGACAGTGCCACCCCATAGAACCCTTACCCCAAACACTAACTGCAGTAAAAAGAGGAATTCTGGAACAAAAAAAGTAACGCCTCGATTTCAGCGACTACGGAAAAATAGCCGACAGCAAACCCCGTCAGTCTGGGGCTGAACTTGACAATGCAAAAGACTCTGATTGTTTTAGTACTTGCTAGAGTTTTTTTATTCCATGGAAAGCCTGCTTCAACGATTGGTAAGTGCGGATGAAAGTGGCTACTGCGTGCGTGCATTGAATGAACGAAATTAGATACCTTTATTTCTTTTTTTTTTTCTTGCTAACATCAGTATACTTAATTTCTTTTTTCTGTGTTTTTTTTTCTTTCCCTCCCTAATCTGCTTAGTCTCGGGATAGATAAAAAAATTAAGAACCTGTTCCTATACCTCTTACAGATTATTGCATAACCCATTTTTAAAATTGGATCATCTCTGTGGGTTAATTACCTCTGATAGTAATTTTTTTTATTTGGGTTGTTTTCCTTTACAATAGAGGGGAGGGCCTATTGAGATACTATTTTTTTCCCACCTTGTCTGTGACCATGCTTTATAAATGTAACATGATTGATGTTGTCCTTTTTTTGTTTAATGATAATAAACATAATAAACCTTTACTTACCGTGTTGGTCAACCCCATTATCCCATTATATGTTATACGTAGTTTGTATTCACGTTTGTGCTTTTGTGTCACCAAATTGGTGTGTGTACATGAGTGTCGGGTAACTTGTAAAAATTGTTAGCAAGGAGAGTAAGTGCGTCTTTAGTTAAATTAATGTCGTAAGATAGGGTGGATTAGAGCAACTGCTCGATTCAGAGACTGTCCTTCCTCTTACCCTATCACCTTCGTGAAACAGCAATCTATTTCTTACCCCTTATTCTCACAGAGTTATCACTATCACCTCTTCTCGGACCGGACCATATATTTCTCAGACCTATCTCATCAAAAATTACGACAATAGTTCTTTCTACACCCGAAGAGCCACTAACAATAATAATAACAATAGTACCATTAATAACAATAATAATAATCAGAGAAATCTTGCTGGATTAAACCAGATAGAAGTTAAGCGAGCTAATGAATTATAAGATAACCCAATCCTTCACAAAAGTTGACGAGTATTCGGAATGAAACTGTATGACTGTCATGGATTGCCACCCTTTAGCTTTGCAGTAGTGGTCCAACAGTGGCCACAACTTAAAAAGTAAATAATTTGGGTCTTCAAGGGTGTCTACCTTCGCACAAGATTACTCTTGGTAGAGTTGTAGGTAGAAGGATAATGTTAATTTTAAGTAAGACTATTTTAACCACTCCGGTATTTAATTATATATATATTAAAAAAAAAAAAACCATGAGTGTCTAGTTTAGCTTAACGGTTTAAAACACAAGATATGTTAGGACAATGATACTCCTTAGCTGTTCAATGAAGTGGTGACAGAGTATGACCAGTAAGTTTTCTTTAGGGTGGTAATCCAGCAGGAAAACGTTTACTGTCATGTGTATGATGATAGGAAACTCTTTACAGAGCGATACAACAGGAAGCAATCTGATCATCAGAAGAAGTCCCCCCGTCTGACGAGTGTTTCCGCCCATATACTCCTTTACACTCTAAGGGGGCGGGCCCACTTGGGTCATGACTTCCAAGCGTCTCAGCCTCCTGTTGTTTTGTATCGAAAATGAACCCATTTCCCTTATGGTAGCAACTTTAATCCACAACTCCGCCAGTCGTGGAGGCAATTGTGAAAGTAACAAAACAAAGACAAATTATTCCGTTCGTTCCGTCGCACACACTGAGACACCATCGTGAGGCCGATATAAATTCTGCCACAGCAGATCAGTAATATTTATGGAATGGCTTCCGGCAATGTTCTTCACCAGTTATACATAAAAAATGGATTATTGTTAAAGTTCTTGGTTTTACTGCTCTCAAGGATGGAGAGGTGGACCACATAGGGAACACAACACGAAGATTTAACCACAATAATCGCTGGATGGTGTAAGAACATTCAGCATTGCCCTCGCTTTTCTGAATATCTTGTGAAACTACCTTGAGGTAGAAGCATCATTATCCTTCTACCAACAACTCTACCAAGAGTAATCTTGTGCGAAGATAGACACCCTTGAAGACCCACATTATTTACTTTTGAAGTTGTGGCCACTATTGGGCCACTACTGCAAAGCTAAGGGGTGGCAATCCATGACAGTCATACAGTTTCATTCCGAATACTCGATCAATCAATACCCTTTAGTTCCCCAAGGAGCATATGCCCTCAACATTTGTTGAAGTTTTTTGGTAAAATGTTTTATTACGGGATGGGGTAATCAGCCCCATGTCCAACCCTCCTTAGTCGCTTTTTACCACATGCATGATAGGGTGTTACTATTCTTTGTTCTCCTGTCGGGCCCCGGTTACACACATGTGAAATATTCTATGGAAGCACATATTTATTACATCACTTGAAATGTTACACACAAATAATGTTATCTATGGTTTCTTGTTGTTTTGTTAAGTTAACGATAATATTTTCTAAATATAATCACTTGATTATTATAATGAAAGTGCTGTGATGTTTTAAGTACATCTTACACTTACTGTGTCTTAACTCTAGATGTTTCACTGATACTCTGGAGCTGGGCTAACTTGTGCAGACAGAAGATTATGGTAGCCAACGTCACAATGTTATCTGTTACAAATCACCAGTCAGGCTAGACGGCTTTCATTTCGCGACACAGTTACCAGGTTTCGGCAGCCAAACGTGGTAAGCGTCACGCGCCAGTCTACATAGCTGTAAAAGCGTACCCGACTCTGCTCTTTAGTTAGCGAACGAAAAAGCGGCGTGCAAGGGAACTGGTCATATCATCTTCTTAAAAAAAGCTTGGCCTAGTATGGTGAAGTCTCTAACATGTCACTCCCCTTCGGCAGTTTTCTGCGGAACTACCTTTATCTTGACTTTTGCCACAAATCTAATCTGTAGGAAATTTCAGTTTTAATTTGTGATTTATAATGTTGACCAGAAGTTCTCTAACAGTCTTCAATTTCGGTTTGCATGATGCAGACGGTTGCATAGACCACTAGTTCTCGGACAGATTTTAGTTTTATGTTTTGACGACAGACCAATGAGTAGCTTTAAGTTTTAGTTTTTATAATAGTAAACACGAAACATTATTTTTAGATAACTGAGAGCAGTGGTTCTCGACCAGCTGTAACTTTCTGTTTTTAAGAGAGCAGAAACCAGAGGTTTTCTAACAGCTTTCAGTTTCACTTTAAATCACGCAGGCTGTCATATGGGCTTGTGAGACGTTATTTGTTATGTGGTTAATTTTAGTTTCAATTTCTAAGAAGACACATGTTGCTTAGTCACTGCCCTAGTTTAATTTTGTAGTGTGCTGACTGTAATACAGATCTCAGACCTAAGGGTCTTTTGTGTTTGGACATGCGCCCTAATATAACCGACTTGGTTGAACGGGATGCGCCTCGCCAAAACGAGGCAAAACTTTATTTTTTAAAAAAAGAGCATTTGTTCTAACCGCTGTGATGGGGCTAACAATACACAATCTAACTGGAGAAAATTGATAGAGTAAAGATACATTTAAACGCAAAAGTAGAAAGCACGATTTTATGCTATCCAAAATAAGCCAACGTTTTAAAGCTTCATGCCTCCTGTCAGACGACCAAGTTGGTATTGTTAACAACCAAATTCTGTTGTTTTAGCTTGCGCTCTGTTTCTAAGATGACCTCTGGGTCAGACATGTCCGGATTACCCCTTAATTTCACTATGCACGAGCTAGGGGCATCAGGCCATCAGGGGCAAACAAAACAATTCAAATTATTTGTTGACGATACAGTTGAATAATCTATACTGAAGCACATTAAAAACGCACCACTATTATATATACTGATGCCGAGAAGCTGGAAAAAGGTGTGGGAATGGATTTTCCCCGTGTTTGTCATGAGGTAGAGAGCGAATGGCTGCTGGAATGGAAAGTGCATGATTCAACCCACGGGTTTGTGTACAGACTACATGAAAACAATGAAAGTTACACATGCATCACAATTCCCACCAGCTATGACCCTGAAAATGTGTACGCGTTGTGGCAGTATACTCGGTATAAAAAGGCCGTTGAGACAAAACACCCAGTACATGTGCTTGAAATGCCACGACTATCTGAAAACGACCGCCAACGAGCCATTGGTATGTTGGAGACCGGAATGAGCTCGCGGGCTATTGCCAGAAGGATGAATTGCCACCACAGCACTATTGTACGTCTCAATGAGGGTAGACGTGGGTAAGTCTCTCGAATGACAGTCATACGACGACTCAGAGATACAGGCCTTACTGCAAGACGACCTTATGTTGGGCCAAACTTGACTCACAGACATCGTCAGCAGCGCCTGCAATGGGCAGAGCAACATGTCAGATGGACTAGACTGCAGTGGAATGCTGTCCTATTCACAGACGAGAGCAGATTCAACATATCCTTTGCTGATGGACGTATGCGGATTTGGCGACAGTGTGGAGAGCGCTTTGCAGATTGCTGTGTTCGTCAGCACAACAGATCTGGAGGTGGCAGTATTCACATTTATGGAGGATTCAGTTTTCACCATCGCTCTCCTCTTCACGTGTTCCGTGGAAATGTTAATGCTGTAACGTATCGAGATGAGGTTCTGGATGCATTGGTTGCTCCTGCGTTCACAAATTATCCAGACTTGCAGATTCTCCAGCAGGATAACGCAGGTGCGCACACCGCATGCATTACGCAAAAATATCTACAGCAGCAGAACATTGTGACGATTGACTGGCCTGCCCTATCAACAGACATGTCCCCTATAGAACGTCTGTGGGACGAGCTTGGACGCAGAGTCTACAGGCAAATTTCTCCAGCTAATCTGCATCAGCTCGAAGCTGCCCTTACACGTGAATGGGACTTGATTCCCTGGAATTACCTTCAGAGACTTGTGCGTTCCATGCGGAGCCGCTGCCAAGCTTGTTTGCAAGCACACGGTGGACATACCAGATACTGAGGATAGTGTGAATGCATTTTTTTATTGGTTGCATTTTTGGTTTTCTCCCTTGCCTGCACAGAATGCAATGAATTTCACAACAATCAAATGTACAAATTAATGACCAGCATGGATTCATAGGAAAATGAATTAAGATTCCAAATATGTAAACTTGTAAACACTTAAATTTATATTTCACACTCTGTTCCGGATTATACAGGTGGTGCGTTTTTAATGTGCTTCAGTATATATATGACCATTTCGGTCTGCATTTTCGAGTACCTTGATTTGTATTGATAGCAACCCTATCATCTTCATTTTCCTTTCCGCTCTCCATGGAGCACACACCCATCCGTCCAGCTGGTCACCTGTAGGAAGCTTGCACAAAACATTAACATGTTCTTATAGTATCTGCTTCTGTAGCAATTTGTTGTACAAGATGAGGTTACCAGTCTGTTGCGCACATATACTTTTGTGTGGCGCACAGATTATTGTTGACACGCATACATATGTAAAATGTAATTATTTGTCTGATAAAAGTATATTTATCTTTGAATTCACGATTCTTAAGCCGAAGGGACAGAACTCCGATTCGTCGATGTGTATTCATTCTGTGAGTTATTCTGGATATCGAACTCAGCGTAGGAATCTAGGGGTACAACGGTCTATTCTTTGTTTGGTTAGAAATAGATTGTTCTTGCTTCAGAATATCTATGGCCCGAATCTATGTGTATTTCTTGTCTATGTAGGACGAGTCTGTCTTATATCTTAATATCTTTGTATGCCTAAGTCAAACTATATCTTCGGTGTCGAACTCGGGGTCAAAGGTTGTTCGGCGGATGTGTCGCTAAGTGGAGGTGAGAAGGTTCCGCCCTGATGGGTGCTGAGTTGTTGTAGCGGCCTGTCGCCGGAAAAGTGATCTCTATATTAGTGGGGAAAGAGGTAGTCTCTTTAGACATATCATGTATTATTCACCCCAGTGTTTATTCTTACTGCCAAGGAATGGCAGAATCATATTCTAGTGTATTTCTGATAACAAGGTAAAGACGCATTTCTTATGAACTTTTCCTGAGGCATTGTATTCGATGGGCAATCGTACGGTTGTACGTTTAGATGAATATTAACCAGATGAAGATGACATTCATACCTAGCAGCACCATATTATGTGATGAAGTCAATAGTATCAATGGTAGAATCTACAAAGCAATGAGGACATTTAATGAATGATCAGCTTTGATTACGCTTCATAGTTTGTATCCTGGGTGAGCGACAACTCACTGGGAGGAGAAGCCATTTTGAATCTTATATTTTCCAATCATCGAGGAGAGAACAGGGATGCCCCCTTACTATCACCTGATGAGTCCAGAGATAACTGCTACAGAAGAGAACCCACTACTAGTGGTTCAATATTGTTATAAAAAAATATGTGCTGAACTTTACCTAAAAGAATCTTCGCTAGACGAGGTTAGGTCTAGGAACCATCCTGAACCTTGTTTATGAACTGACGTGCTCTGTCAGTAAAGTCAGACGATATATATATATTGGAAGTACTGAGTGCTTGTCTACTGACATTCCATTGGTACTGTTATGCAACATGAATGCTCATGTGATAGTGTATTTCATTGACCAACATTATTATAATTTATGCCAACCTGTCTGTTGTCACTGTACCCGTGCTGTCAAGTGTGATCGTTCCAATTAAACTGTATGAAACGTACACAGTAGTTGGCGTAAATGACTTCCAGCCATAAGTGAGTGAGATTGGTCTATTTGTCAACTCTAACGAACGTTTGCCATCATTCGCATGTACTGTATCCTCACTCCATGTCTACACACCACTGCGTAGGTCGAGTTGACCTTTTGTTTGTCTTCAGTTTGACAACACCCATCAACACCTTTCTACCACGATTGCAAACAGATCAATCAACACAGTACTAATCACATCATCATATCTGTTGCCTGGTATGAATTGCCTTAGGAAGCAGTTGTCCCGCTTTTCCCCCCACCCCCCTCATAAGAATCCCCCACAGGAACTACATGGAACAGGGCTTGTATATTCACACCTTTTTAATTGTTCAGCTGCGCATTGTCCCGTCTAGCTGCAACTGTATTTGCAGGAAAGCAGTGCTGATGAAGGAATAAGAAATTTTGCAATAATAAAAACGTAAAATTTGTTGCTGTTTATTAAATTCCTTGGTGTAATTATGGATTTCACAGTAAGATAAAGTAGACGAAAGAAAAGCGTTGTTAAATTTTGAAAAAACGTTGATTAGTTTGTTATTTCAAAGCAGTTAATAAAAACATATTTTCCGTCTTTATTTTGTTTTATTTGTTTATTTATTTTGTTCAGCTTTTAGTTTTGCAGGAAGAAGGGAACTTTAACATTTTCAGTACTTAGAGCCCTCAAAATTCTTAACCTGGCACTGGGGTCATCTCACGTAGATCTTTGTTCTTATGATGGGAAAACAACTTGCATCTTCATGTTAAATCTGATATAATCATTTACATTCTATTGCCAGTAGCAGTATTCTACTCTGTAAGGAGACGAAGAGGAAGACCACTGGTTTTTCATATATGATGGCATAAGAAGGAACTGATCACAAGAGAAATGGTGTCTCCAGGACATGAGGAAGAGAGTGCCGACTATAGTGAAGGGGTGGCCCTAATGCTATCGAGTGAAGCACAAAAATCACTTATAGAGTGGGAAGCAATAGGCCACTAATTATAACAGCAACGTTCAAAACAGCGAAATGAAAAATAAAGATAAGCATCATCCAGTGTTATGCACCAACGAATAATAAAGAAGAATCCGTGAAAGAAGAATTTTACACCAGACTACATAATGTCTTGGATTAAAAAGAATGTCACGTTGACTGATAGTTTATCTTTCCATCACGTCCCAATTTTATTACTCTTTTAATGTTCTGGTTTCCACGACATTTTGTATTTTCTTTTCTTTCGGATTTTACCTGCGTGGCCCATTTTTTCCCTTTATCAGACCCCACCCCACGGTTTGTTTACGTTCTGGCCTTCAGTATAAATTCCCCACTGGTCAGCAGCGGTCAACTAACGATAATGTTACCTAAGCGCACCTGGTGTTTGGCTGACCAGAGGAATATCTCTTGCGAGTAAAGTGTTTGATCACGAGCGAGAGGGTCTGTGAAGAAACGGTCTGCTAGCAGGTGGTACCCTTTGAGGCCTAGGTAACCGTTTCATCTCCGATTCAGGGGGAGATAAAACTCACGTTTGTTCTGAGAGATTTGTTGTGGCCTCTGATCATAATATTATGCATTGTCTATCGGGGAATCTTTCTCGCGGTTGTGGCTTCTGATGTATACCCCTAGAATTACTCTTGATTACGTTATACGCCGAACATCTGTAGAAACAAGCCATGCCAGGTGTCCGGGTAGCGTATTTGTAAACTATAAGAGTAGATGGTTTTAATCAGGCAGACACAATCGTAAAATATTTCCTGCCCGAGAGGACCACAATGAGAATAAGGCAGACGTTAACACAGAACTAAATGTTATTTGCCTAGGTTATCGGCATTCTCGGGGTGAGTAGACATCTATTATTGTAATATATATATATATATATATATATATATATATATATATATATATATATATATATATATATATATATATATATATATATATATATATATATATTCATGTTAGCTTTTTATATATATCTGATAGGAATGTGACTTAAATTCATTTTGAGGATTCTCCCGGTAATTTAATTCAGTGATAGTGTTGCGCCGTCTACAGCCTTAGTTAAATGAGTGACGAAACAGTCAGGTGTCAGTGTTATTTTTTTACCATGGGTTAAAGGTAAACTTACGATAACAGATACTCTCTAGGCGTAGAATCAGTCCGTACAGATTGCTTGCCATGGATTAAGAGTAGGCTAAATTAACTGTCATTACTGTAAGGAAATGTCAGAGGTGTGGGTGATCCACTTAAAAAACTGAATAGTGATATGCAGGCACTATAACTCTGAATTATAGGAAATAGTCACTTATTCCTTTTTGATAGCAACTTCTAGTGGCTGGGTGGAATCATGATATGCCGATTTGTGGAGCTAGACACTAGTTATACTTTCATAGAAAGCAGCCACCAGATGGAGATATAATTATATCTTATGATTCAGTCACAACTGTATTATTATAGCAAGAACATTGCATTTTCTATGTATTCATTTGTGAGATGTTAATATTTTTCCCAAAGGGGACATACGATTTATTTTTTGTAATGTCAAATGCTATAATCTGTTAATGTAAATTCACTTAATGTTGTAAGATGAATAACATATCCAGTCAGCTGTACCTACAGGGTTAGGTTTCCTGTATGTTGAGTTGGAAGAAGAGGAGTAGATTTTGCTGTCAGAACATTTACTGACAGGTACATGTGTGTACAAAATATATTAGACTATGCGGGCGCATGCTGATAATTGATAGAGTGGAAGGAACAGGAGACTTATATTGTTAAAGATAGCCCTAAACTATCATAGCAATGATTACAATAATTTAAATCCCATAGTGGAGCATAACTGTTTTGTATAACGATATTGTAATTTTATTATTTGCTTGATGTAAAGGTCGTCTCTTTTTGTCAGTTTCAGGACATACTTACTGCATGTGCCATCGAAAGAGTCCAGTCAGGCGACGAACGTAACATTCTCATCGCTCTCACGGCTCCTGAACGCAATTTGCACTACGAGTCGTCACCCCCAATACCTGATACAAAACCCTTTGGTCAACGCCCATCTCTCTAACGAGAAATTAAGCTCACGCAGTGTGAAACGAGCCAACGCAAGATCTGAAATAGTATTGCAGTAGTAGTTTCCTACTCGCCTTTGGATCGCCAGTCAGAGCATTGCGGCTTCCAGCATACCTATCAGCCCAGGGTCTATAGCTGAATTCAAATCCCCAGACTGTGTGTGCTTAAACGGAGCACTCAATCACTCAGTTCAATCCAGCCCAAACCGGATTTACTACCAAGTAAAAGGTAAAGGAACCCGTTACACGCCCATTGATGCATATTGGGAATATGGTGTTAGTCCCATATTATCTTGACCGTCGGCACACGAGGGGTGATGTGGTCGGCATCACGCCGGCCGCCTTAACCTTCCCAGAGTTGCTCTGGTACCCATTCTGGGCTGGGTCGACCCGGGAGCCGTTTGTGGCCTAAAAAATTCCCGCCTCATCTAGGGATCGAACCATAGACGAACGCGCTAGGAAGCCAGTGCACTAACCACTATACTACCGCGGCTCCTAAGTACACTACCAAGTACACAAGCAAAATTCGAGCGCCGGATAAGAGCGCAAGGGACCATTTGTCCTCAAGTAACTTCGTATTGTGTGTGTTCCTGGATATTTAAACCCTGCACTTATGAGCGGTCAGCCGGAGAGAGACAGAGTCTTCCAGTTCACCTCGCGCAATTAGGGTGTCACCAACGATAGCGCCTAAAGTGAATTTATTGCATGTTAGTTCCATCACCTATGAAGGATATCTACACGTAAAGACACTTATTTGGACTGCTATTGCATTTGGTCCCACGATAGCTGACGGACTGACACTCAGTTTAATTATTTCTGGATGTTCTACAGGTTTTATGTTGGTGGTCTGTGTGTTCGTTGGTGTGTATTTTCATATTTGTGATTATTGATGATTTTTGATGTTGTTTGTGCTGATATGCATTATTTTCATACATTTCTTCTTAAATAAATTTCACTCATTTATTAATGCGCTGTTCACGACCCTTTCATCCATAATTAACATTTCTAGCTCTTTACTATAGTCTTTATTTAGGATCAGAGAAAAGAAGAAGAGCAGGCGGTGCTTAGACTATATAAGTGTGTTCAGGCTTGGAGAGAGAGATAACTTTTTGTCTTCTTCTTCCAGGTTTGTCTCAAGTCCACCTCCTATTTACACCTTATGTATGTGTAATCTATAACTCTGCCAGTCAACTATCATTTTCGATTTCACTATAATTGTCTAACTCGACAAATACTCTTACACTTTAACTCAACCACGACAAAATGTGTTGCTCTCCGGGACTTTGAGCTACATCTGCAGCAATCGCAACAGATGAGGTCGCAGTCTGGTATGAATCTCTCACAAGATTCTATCTTTATTCTTGGAGTTTAGTGTTCTGCAGATTATAGGAATTTCTATCCCCTAGACAAATCGAACTATTTCTTTTGGAAGAAGTCTGAACAGCGCTTTTTCTCCACAGCAATCATAAATCACAAGTTACAATTATTGTTCATTTTACACATGACACAGCTGGTTAAGGTTGCTGGTATCACTGCTGAGTTTTGGGTTTGTAAATCTGACGACTATTGTTGTAAATGTCAGAAAATTTTTTTTTGTAAGGGTTAAATATTTTTTTCAGGAGTAGCTCTTTAATCTGAGATAAGAAGCTACAGATAGTCAGTTACTAGCTTGCATCTGTACCAAGGGAGGGTGTTCATTCGGATGATAATAACCAATATTCTCAATAGCTAAGTACTGACAGAAGTGGGGTGAAGTGATGATAATAAGTTTTACATCACTTACAATTTTTTTGGGAGTTTTTTGGGGTTTGTTTTGCTTGTCGCAATCAGAGTAGCTATATACTTCTCGTTTTAAAGTTTTCCCATGCTAGCCTAGGTTTTATTGATTATTAAGTGTTAATTCACAAGGAAGTTAATCAGCCCCTAGTGGACTAGGTAACTAAGATCTCCAGGTTTTATTCTTCTATAGTGTTTGCTTACCCTGATATAATGGCCGATCTAGTTAAAGTGCATAGGATTGCCCTTGAGGTAGCTAAGTACATGGAGTACGAGGATAGCGAAATCCAGCCCTTTCTAGAATTTGCAGTAAACATGCAGGATCAATACGAGGTAGACAACTGGTTTAACAGCCGTTTAGTCTTGGCATGGTCCTGTAACCAAACTGGGGAGAGCGAAGCATTCACCCGAAAGTATGTAGAAGAAGCGATAGAAGATGAAAAGCAACGTCAAGAAAAGGACAAGCAATGGGAGATAGAACGTCAAGAAAAGGACAAGCGATGGGAAACAGAAAGACAAGAACGGGAAATGAAGTGACAAGAATGGGAAAAGCAGTTATAACAACAGTACCAGAAATTGGAAATGGAGCGACAAGAAAGGGACAGAGAAAACCAAGAAAAGGAAAGATTACACCAAATCAGAATGAATGAACAGGATAGCCAAATCCGGAGGATGGAAACAGACACTAAATGTAGTCACTCTAGTTCCCCTGCTATTGCGCCCTTAACGTCAACGCCCCTGTAAACCTTGCGCCCCTGACAGATAACTTGCCTGCTAAAACCGCGCCCCAACTCCAGAAAATTTACTTTCCTTTGGACTTGGATCCGAAGCCCAAACAAGGAAATGATTTATGTCGGGACAGCAGACCTAAAACCACGGGAAATAGTACGAAACATTCCCAGGCGTGGAAACTGCACAAAGGTGAGAGAGGTGCTAACAAGCATTATAATACGGATTGTTACCGTCTGGAAAGCGGTGAACCCCGAATCTCTCACGCTCCAGACCGAGCATCACCTAACCGACACGCGACGTCAAGAAAAGGGAGCCACACGCTATCACGTCATATTTCGCAAGCTTCCGGCCGGACAGCGAAAAACCATATGCAGAGGCGTATCCCTCCAACTCAACGATCGGCGAAAGGAGGTGCCGCTCCTCTCATTACCCTAAGCTGAAAAGGTGCAAGAATAAGTCGCCTGCTCAAAGGGTAAAAGTTTCCAATTCGTTCCAAGGAACATTGGAAAAAACACACCGAGAGTTCTATCTCGGGCACTTCGAGAACTAGCGGGATCTCAAACCGTCCAGTCTTTGCATACAGACTGCGGAGCATGTAATCCAGGAAGTAGATCTGGAATTGCAGGACATTTGCCAACTGACACCATTAACTTCCTCCGGGGGGGGGGGGGGGTTGACGTTTCTGGTGGACACAGGGTTTCAGGCGAAGGGATCCCTGGTACTCCATCTGAGTCTCTCATACTTCTCAGGGCAGAAGACAGTGAGAAAAGCTGCCTTACTACTTTACAAGGAGCCATTGTTGAGAGCTTTGGCTCACTTCATGTTAGTAACGGTAAAGCGACTCAACAAATTCTGCAACTCGCAGATAATACCTATCTTTCTCCAAAGATAGAAGCTACTGAGATCCGTTATGATTCAGTAGAAACCCCGAATGCGATCGAAGACTGTATGCTACAGGCATCAGAATTCTCTCATTTTAATCGCATTATTCCAGTGGTCTCAACCCCACTGATGGACAGTAAAGTAATCGCCTACGCCAGTCCATTACAGAGCAACTTGATCATTTCCGTTGACCAAGCCAGAATTATGAGTGGCAAGGCAAGGAAAGTTCCAGACCCACCTTTAGACGGCACTGGTGTTACGCACAGAATTTTTCGTGTGTGTAACTAGATATATGTATGGATTGTACACTTTGAATTTTTTATGAGCTAAGGCAGATAATCTTGTTTAAACTTTTGGTACGTTGTACTACGAGAGTTAACTTCTCTTGTTGGGGGACCGTTGGTGATCTGTTCTTGTGTCTGGACTCGCTGAGTCATTTTTTTTCGAACGATGTCTCCTTATACGGTATTAGTGGTCAACTATTTCTTAGAATGATTGAAATCAGGATTGAGTTGTATTCCCGTGTCCATATAAGGCGTGATTTCTGAACATAGCTTTGTTGAAATTGTTTCCTGTATCGTTCGTAGTGAGTGTTAGTCAGATGGATGCATTCTGCGCATGTCTAGACTTAAGAGAGTTTTGAGTTCGTCTTCCGCCCAGTAGAGAGAAGATGTACTGAGCAGAGGACAGACGCATCGGCGTCTTGTGATTTTTCATAGGGAAATATATTGTTTTTGTGAGTTAGTTATCTTACTAGACTTTTCCCAGTATTATTCAAGCCGCCTGGAGGCATATGTTTTAGTGGTTGATTCCGAAGAAAGGTAATACCTCTTTATTGAACTTTACGATACCATCTAGTAGTTCGACATTTTGTTGCTCTCTGCTCGCCTGTGTGATTCAAAATGGAGAGGTATTTTGATTAGGATTTCGCCACCGATATCTTTATACCTGAACAATTTACATATATGGGTCGCTTTAGACCAACAGGACTATTGTCTGTGTTCCAGGATTCGCTATGCCAGCGATTACGCCTAAGTCAAAGGGTTAGACTTAGGAATGTGATAAAGGTCAGTTCGACCTGTACTCCTCAATGCTATTTCTCGTGCAAACGATAACGGACTTATTTATTACACCTGATCTGCCAGCATCAGGAGAGGAGTAATGATTATTATGTATGTGTACTGATGAAATGCAGCTGACACTGTTACACTATTGATAGTAATGAATATTAATGCATCCAGCTCTGTGCCATATTATTTAGACAGATTTATGAATAATAACTTTATGACACTGTGAACCTTGAACTGTTGTTTACGCTATGACTGATGAGGATTGGATCCTACATGTCTAACAGTTGGCACCACTATCATTATTGAATGCTGAATTCGTTGAACTATGTTGTTTATGACATATATACAATGACTGTCTTGTGGCGTGCAATAAATGGTATAAAACGTCAATCGAAGTTACCATTTCTATGACTCTACGCATCATGTTGCCTGTGCTGTACTCTGTGGACTATCCAACTACAACATACACAGCAACATCAAAAACCAGATAAGACACCCTACACCACTACTATAATATATCGGGTGTCGATAGGGGTGGTATTGAAGTCAGCCGAAATCCACCCGTATCAGTATATGGTGGCCAGAAGTTGGTTTAATCTGGTTCCAGCACTCAAGGGACTCAACAAACCCAGACATCAGACTACAAGACAACATTACAGCTTCAACTACTACCTTCCATGAAATCTTTTGAAAGTACCCGGCGTTACTGACAGTTGGTAATATTTTGAAACTACCCGGCGCTGCTCGGCAGTATTGCAGTTTTCCTACGATAGAAGGACAAGTACCGAGCAAATCGATTTCCTGATCTGTAAGGAAGAAGGACAAGGGCCGTAACAACTGTTCCAGTATCAGAAGCTCATTTTCCTGCGTCATGGCTAGCTATAGGAGCAGATGTTGATCAACGTTGGATCATTATCCTCAGAATGCTGATCTCAACCTGTTCTGCACCGTGATGACGTTTGTACACATAGAAGTTAAGTGGCCTGTTTTGTTTGTGAACTGTGCCCTTATACTCTAACTGAGCCATCTGTACTTCCACACTTTCTCCTACTGTTTTCATGCTACATGTTTATATGTTATATGTTATTTGTATATTTATATGTTTATATTTCAGCGGGTTTCGGTTGGGTGGTGTCTTTCAGTAGAAGATACCACGTCACAGAGGTTTCTACTGTTAGCGTTTTCTTTAGGGACTGTGCAAATTTCCTATTGTGAAATTTGCTAGCGACAACCGTTGCTATATTTGTTTAGTTCTGACGAGTTGTGCTTTATTTTCGTTGTTTTTTGTAATATTTTTTTTTCTCTTTCTGTTCTTTAGTTCTGATTTCATTTGTTTGTATTTGTAGATCTCCTCTTTTCCTAGTGGATTTGTTCATGTACTATTACATTGTGCAGGTATGATAAATAACTGATTGATTTGTGATTATGCACTAATTTGTGTAGTGCCCTGATGATTAAGAAGTGACTAGGGTTATTATTACACATTTGGTTATACAAGGTCTTTATGAAAGACTTGTTTCCCACAGAGATTGGAGTAAACATTGTGATTATACAAGCACTTTATTAAAAGTCTTGTCGCTATCAAGGTTGAAATAAAATTATTAATTATTTCAGGTTTTGGGACTCATAAGATAAATTGGAATAAACATTGTGATTATACAAGTACTTTATTAAAGTCTTGTCACTATTAAGGTTGAAATAAGTTAATTAATTATTTCAGGTTTTGGACTCATATATTAGACATCATGTCTACACTTGAGTACTTTATTGTGCAAGGGAAATCCCTTGGTAAGACTGGTGATGATTTAGAAGAGTATGCAAATACTCAATGGACTAAAGCACTAAAGTCTGAGGAGAAAAGACAAAAAGAGGATAATAAAAGATTAGACAGAGAAGCTGAACAAAAGAAGATAGATGCTGAGAATCTGAGACTGCAGATGCAGACAGATGAAAGAAAATTCGAAATGGAAATGGAAAAACAGAAAAGAGAAGCTGATGAGAGAAGATTGGACAAAGAGGCTGAAAATAAGAGACTTGAAAAAGAAGCTGAAAATAAAAGATTAGACAAGCAGGCTGAGGCTGAAGAAAAAAGGTTACAAAGAGAGGCTGATGCTGAAGAAAGAAGATTACAAAGAGAGGCTGATGAGAGAAAAGCTAAAATGGAGCATGAAGAAAATCTCTTAGTTTTGGAGTTAGATAAGTTAAAGTTGATGAACATGGGTAATGCTAATGATCCAAATAAGGTATCATCTTCTAATAAGTCTAATGCTGTTGATTTCAAGCTTAATCTACCAGCATTCAATGCTTCCATTGACGATATAACGTTTTATCTAGAGAGATTTGAACGTTCATGTAAAATACATAACTTGGATAAATCACTTTACGTGTTTCATTTGTCCAAAATACTTAAAGGTGATGCTTTGACTATGTTGGGCATGGTAGATGAACCTGACAAGGACAACTATGAGATTGTCAGGGCTGTCTTGTTAAAGAAATACCAACTTAACGAAGACGGCTATCGTCTTCAATTTAAAAATATGTTGCCTGAAACTGGAGTAGAATTCTCTGAATACATATCAAAGATACGTATTACTTTTACACGTTGGGTTGAGTTGTCTAAGACAGAACATACGTATGAAGCACTTATGGACTTGCTACTAAGAGACAAGATAATGTCTTCTGTCAATGAATCTTTTCTTGCTTTTCTTCATGAGCGTAAGCCTAAAAACATAAAAGAAATGGAAGAATACTGTTGCCAGTATGTTACTGCGCATCCTCATGTAACCATTAGCAACTCTAAAGTAAAAGAAGGTCTGCCAGTTGCTTCGGCAGCACCCTATGGCCCAAATTTCATGCGTAAATTTCAGGGTAGCTGTAACTGTCTTTTTTTTCTTGTTGAGGTGATCACTGGCCCAAGACAGTTTACATGTTGTTAGATGTGTAGTGCGAGCGTATGATGAGTTGAGTGTGGGTGCGAATGAAGACGCGAATGTGTTTAGGCTCGTATAGATGTAGATCCTGCAACCCATACTCTCACATGCAGTAATCAAGGATGCTTTGACACTGCAGGCATGTTTCAAGACATTTATTGACGGGAACACACATAATATCAACAGGAACAGTCAGTGTAACAAGGTCATGCTGACCTGACATCGATAGGTATACATTTGGCATTCAAAAAGGTAAACATCAGAATAGACGTGCATGGTCAATAGCAAAGTTCTTCAATAATGACAGTTCGTAGCGTCGCCCTTGGCGTCTCTGACTAAACGCGTCAGATGCCTTAGTTACCTTGACACACAGGTGCAACTTGGCACTCCCTGCCAATTGCACATATCAGGCTGTAGTATAATAGCCGGAAGCACAGGCCTCGTCCTAACGTCGGCCGTGTACTTCTGTTAAATAGGTTATCATCACCCCTGCAGTAATACTTATTGTAGATAGAAGTTCCGCCAATCTGCGGCTCCCACAATATATCTTCGTCACTGGATTTCTGGACAATATAAGACTAACAGTCTTGGATGGCTACCTCGAGCACAAATATATAAGTTCTGAAATGGCGGATCCGTGAACTGCTGTTCACCCTAGGTAATCCTTTACATGTTCTGCCACCGAAAAGCGTAATAATGCATAAAGGTCGGTATTACCTGGTAAATGAATCCTCAGAACTACACAAGGAATTCTGTCGTCATCCCGACGCACAGAGATTCACTGGGGAAAAACTGCCATAGCAGTTACTTCGAAGATTCTCCCCGAAAAACAATGGACTCTTGGTCCCTTCAGAAAAACAGGACCTCCCGGCTTCCCGGAAGTATATCTCACTCCCGCTTAAAAAACCTTCCCATAGGCCCACGCCGAACTGTCAACCTCTGACCCTAAAGGTCAAACACAATGAATGAATAAACAAGGGAAGACAACCCCTAATCAACCTGACATCGCAGGTAAAGACACAATTATACTTATGATACAAACATAAGCAAATAACTTGACAGATGACTCCGTCGAAAATGACAGCAACATTACTACCACCCCCCTGTAAAAAAAAAAATGCAATTTTTTTTTTTTTTAATATGTTCATGAGCAAGATAGCACCAGTATCACTTCTGTGCTCATGCAAACAATGAACCTAATATCAGGTACAATAGAAGAGGGTACAAATCATCTCCCAACATAGGAGAAAATATTTCCTTTAAGCCAAACAAACTAAGGGATACCATTCAAGAAACCTAAGTTGCTGGCAATACCAATCATATATCAAACATTACTAAATAATATAATCATAGCAATATACAAATGTCAATGCTATTTTAGCAACATATCACTGATGGATGGACAAAATGAAATTTGTTAAATTATCTAAACATCATCCAAATACATTTGTATTACAACATATTATGATATTAAGGACAGACCTAAGTCTGAAAATATATCAGGAAAAACTAGGACACAAGATTTAACTGGAATCATGTGGGCATCTAGACAATATGTCCGCCATCACATTATCCGAACCACGGATAGCTCGCACCGTGAAATGGAAAGGCTGAAGAGCAATAGCATAACGAGTAGATCTCGAGCTCTTCAAATCCTTACTTTGCATAGCCGTAAGAGCTTTTTGGTCGGTTTCCATAAAGAAATGCGCGCCCAGAAGGAACCTTTGTAGCTTAAGAATGGACCAAACCATAGCTAACAATTCACGGTCCAAAACCGAGTAATTCCTTTCTGCCGCATTCAGCTTCCTAGAAATATACATTACAGGATGCAGAGTTCCTGAATATTCCTGCATTAGTGCCGCTCCAATGCCAGTGGAAGAGGCATCACTACGAAGGACAAAAGTCTTATCAATCGTCGGTAGTCTTAAGATAGGATGAGATGAGAACAAATTCTTAACCTGATCCAATGAAGATTGGCATTCTTGGGACCAACGCACCATATTAGGAGAACCTTTTTTCAATAACGTTGAAAGTGGTGCCATAATGGAGGACAGATTCTCAATGAATCTTCCATAGAATTGTATCAATCCCAAGAGACTACGCACTTGCTTTTTTGTCTTCGGAACCGAGATATTTAATATCTTTGAAATGTTTTGGTCCTCTGTCTTCAACAGACCATGACCAACTCGATGACCTAGGAAGGAAATTTCACTAAACCCAACAAAAGCTTTAGAGGGTTTAGCAGTCAAACTATGCTCACGTAGAGTAGATAGCAATTCCTTCAGACCCACATAGTGTTCTTCCCAAGTATCGCTGAAAAGACAGATGTCGTCTAAATATGCAATGACATCTGCACGATCTGATAGAATTCGTCGCATCATGCGCACGAAAGTCGCTGGGGCGTTCATAAGCCCGAAAGGCATAAAATTCCATTGAAACAGACCCCTAGGTGTCGAAAAAGCAGTGAGAGGTTTGGCGTGTTCCGTCAATGGGACTTGCCAATAACCTTTCGACAAGTCTAGTTTAGTAAAGAATTTAGCTTTAGAAAGTCTAATAAGTAGATCATCTAATAACGGCATAGGTTCAGCATCGAACTTCGTAACTTGATTTAATTTGCGATAATCAACGCAAAGACGTATGTTATTGTCTTTCTTTCGAACAATAACTATCGACGAAGAATAAGCTGAAGTGGATGGTTCAATTATTTGTAGTTGAATCATTTCATCCAATTCTTTCTCGACTTGTGCTTGAAAATGAATAGGTATTGGGTATGGTCTTACTCTGATCGGATTACGATCAGTAAGTATGATGTCATGTTCTATGACATCTGTGTGTCCAGGAATGTCGGTAAGGACATCCTGATATGATTGTAACGTAGAGGATACTTGACGTTGTTCCTCAAAAGACAAGTTAGAAGAGACTGTAACGTCTCTCCACGATTCCGTTGAAATAAGTGGAATCGTAGGAAGAGGTAAGTTCACGTCAGAAAAAATAGTTTCCTCATCCTGTATAACGGACAGGGATGAGATGTGACCATGTTGAACTGGAGAGTCGTCCGTCGCCTGGAAAATAGGCTGTAAATAGTCTGGACGTTCAATAAACTCTGTTAACATATTTATATGGAAGGTTTTATGCCTTCCATCCACATCGACAATATAGTCGACATCAGAAATTTTCGAGACTATAGTGTATGGACCCTTCCAAGAAATGAGAAGTCTATTCTCTCTTGAGGGCAGTAAGACATATGCTTTGTCTCCAGGACAAAGTTGACGTAGGCGTCTTTTCTTATTAGCAAATCGCCTAGCTTTTTCTTTCGCAAATTCGGAAGATGAAGTTGCTAACCTGCACGATTCGATAATCTTTTCTCTAAGAGCTATAACATATTCATATGACGATTGTGTATCATCGTCAATATTATCGGAAGTTATCAAATCGTGTAACAAGGACATTGGCCCGCGCGGTTGCGCGCCAAAGACAAGTTCGAAAGGAGAAAACCCTGTATGCTCGTTGGGAACCTCTCTATAGGCAAAGAGGACTGCAGGTAAAACCCTGTCCCAATCTTCAGGATGATCCTCCGTTATCTTGCCAAGTAAGTTCTTTAGTGTCCTGTTAAGACGTTCTACCAATCCATTGGACATTGGATGATAAATACTACTGAGAGACCTTTTAATGTCTAGCGTAGCCATTACCTGAGACATAACGTCCGAAATTAACTGAGTGCCGTGATCCGACAGTATTTCTCCGGGGAATCCCAGACGAGAAAATACGAGCCAAAGAGCATCAGCGATATCGACAGTTGATATGCTCTTCAGAGGAATAGCCTCTGGCCAACGCGTGCACATGTCCACGCAAGTGAGGATAAATTGGTGTCCTCTGGCTGACTTAATTTTGAACGGACCAATGATGTCTATAGCCATTTTCTGAAACGGCCGAATCGGAATATCTGCAGCCTGAATAGGAGCAGCATGTCTCGGACCCCTAGACTTGACCTCTTGACAAATTTTGCAAGATCGGCAATAAATTCGGATGTCTTTATTCACGAATGGCCAAAAGAATGACGCAAGGACTCTAGTTTTAGTTCTGGAAAAACCCATGTGTCCCGCACACTGAGAATCGTGTGCATGCCGAAGAATTAAGGCTCTCATACACTTAGGCACAAGAATTTGCGAGTGCATAGACTTGTCCGAGTGTTGTACCATTCGTACCAATATACCATTCTTCATAGTGATATACGATTTGTGATTCGTATTTTGATTGGGATCCCCTTTCTTTGCAAGAAGGAAGTATTTCTTCAAAGAAGGATCCTCTTCTTGACGTTTAACAAACGAGTCATGGGAAATCACCAAGTGCTCGTCTTGGCTATCAACTTCATTACTATTATCAGATGAAGTTGGGGGATTAAGAGCTTGAGCTCTTGTCACCACTGCATTGACCGTTTGAATGTTTTTTTTTCTTCCCAACTAGAAATTTGTTGCGGGGTGCATTCCTTAACCCCATGAATACGACCGATTATAAGATCCGCAATAGGATTAGGAAGAAGACATGCATGGACATCTCCTGTGAAGAAAGGAGTGTCAATCCTAATAATAGCAGTAGGATAGCTTTCCATAGTACCACCAAATGTAACACATTTGATTGTTTTTCCCGTGGCACAGCAAGGATCTATCAGAGACTCCTTAACCCCGACGGTAGTACATCCCGAATCGAAAAGTACTGAGACTAGCCTATCATTTATTAGACCTTTATGTAAGATGAGAGATCCTCTCCCATCATGCGCAACTGTAGCAGGTAGAGCAGGAAGAGGGTGACCACAACTTAGCGTAGATACAGTTGATGAGTCAAACAATGTTAAGCATTGGGGGCATTCAGTTGCTCTCCCAAAATCGAAAGCACAACCAGTGATAGCCCTAGAGTTACCACTATCATTTACTGTATTACAGGCTCCATCAAACTCTTGTTGCGCAGAGTTTGCCTGTTGGTAAGGTCTTTTTTTGTTAAACCTAGGTCTACCTCGATTATCATTTCCCCTGTAATTATTTCGACTATCATTTCCCCTGTAATTGTTATCATATTGCCTATTGTAATCATCATTCCGGTTTGAATCCCGGTTTCTAAATTCACCATCGTCATAATCTTGACGTCGAGAATGATTACCTCGAAAATTTGAATAGTTATTATTTGGATAGCCTTTACGAAAGTGTCTCAAATTATTACCACTAAAATTACGAGAACTACCATCTTGTCTCCACTGCATAGACGAAGAACCATCATGTGTTGGATTACTCCGCTTCTGAGTGTAATTTTGATTACTTCCCCTATTCCAATTTTGTTGAGCACCCTGAAATTTTTTTCTGAAATTAGGGCCATATGGTGTTGCCGAAGCAGCTGGCAACCCTTCTTTCACTTTAGAATTGCTAACTGTAGCATGGGGATGTGCTGTGGCATACTGACAACAGTATTCCTCCATTTCTTTTAAGTTTTTAGGCTTACGCTCATGAAGGAATGCAAGAAAAGAATCATTAACAGATGACAAAACCTTATCTCGCAATAATAAGTCCATTAGACCTTCATATGTTTTCTCAATCTGAGACAACTCAACCCATCGTGTAAATGTACGACGTATCTTTGTAACAAAATCAGAGAAATCTACTCCATTTTCTGGCAACATTGTCCTAAAACGAAGACGATAGTCTTCTTGTTTTAATTGGTATTTCTTTAGTAATGCTGCCCTGACAACATCATAATTAGTCCTCTCATGTTCGTCTATTGTCATAAGAGTAGTCACTGTGTCACCTGTAAAAAATGGCATCAGTTGTTCAACATATTTTTCCTTTTTTATGTTATGCGTATCGCACAAAAATTGGAATCTATCTAGATAATCTGCTACGTCATCCTTTAAAGGATTGAAATGAGGCAATTTAATCCTACTAACAAACTCCTTTGTCGTACTCGAAGTTGTTTGCTGAGCACCCGTACTCGCCAATTTCAATTTCTCTAACTCCAAAATTGCGAGTTTTTCATCAAGTTCCATCTTCTGTTTTCTTTCCTCATGTTCCATTTTTCTAATTTCAGCCTCAGCAGCAGCTTGAAGTTTTTTTTCCTCTGCAGCAGCTTGAAGTTTTTTTTCCTCTGCAGCAGCTTGAAGTTTTTTTTTCCTCTGCAGCAGCTTGAAGTTTTTTGTCTTCCATTTCCATCTGGAATTTTCTTTCATCAGCTGCAGCTTGAGCTTTCCTCTCCTCAGCAGCAGCTTGAGCTTTTCTCTCCTCAGCCTCTCTTTGATACCTTCTTTCTTCAAGTTCTAATCTTCTATTCTCAGCTTCTAGCTTCTTTAGTTCAGCTTCTGCTTTCAATTTAATTTCCTCTTTTTGTTTCTTTTCTTCTGACTTTAATGCAATGGCGAATTGAGCAGATGAATATTCTTCCAATTCTTTACCAGACTTACCAAGGGTCAACCCTTGCTGGATGAAGAAATCCAATGTAGACATTCTGTCTAATGAGATCAGAAACCTGAAAAAAAAAATTAAATAAATTACCTTATCCCACTTCAATGGGAGACAAGTCTGAAATGCTAGACTTGTATACTCACTTCACTTTATTTTACTGTCTCAATCTTTGTAGATAACAAGTCTTTTATCAAAGAACTTGTATAAATATCTTATATAATATTATTTAACAAACTCTATATGAAGAGTCTACCTTATCAATAATATCAAAACATGACCAAGTATGTGTATGTAGACTGTGCATGACAGTAATGTAGTACAACCAAAAAAAAAATACAAAGACAAAAACACAAAACAATACAAATGGCAACACTGTTTTAACCAAAAATGTGTAGAGAAATACACAAGAAAGGAGAGACCTACAGAATACAAACAAAACAAATCGACAATCAAAACTGAAAAACAGACAAAATATTACAAAAACAACGTTAAGTACAATTACATCACAGCTAACATCAATAGCGACCAATTGTCACTAGCAAATTTCCAAATTAAGAAAATTTGCACCTACAGACCGCTTACAGTAAGCCTCGATCAAGTGGCATATTTACCGTAAGACCCACCAACCGAAAAACCCGCAGAAAAATACACAAAACAGTAGAAGTGACATAAACATATAGCAATCAATTTCAATGTGTTGCAGAACAAGTTCAGTCACAGCTGAAACTAAAATAAATTTCTTGCTCCTTGCGAACACAGAAACGAAATGTCAAACGCGCACTGAACGTCAAATCCACTGTAACATAAAGTGGTATTCACGAACCAAAGTTACTATGACCTTCTCAAATTAGGGCTTGCACATTGAATGTTTACAATTTCACGTACTGTTTACAGACACTTGACCTCCAACAATGTAGCTTGAATACTCTGACCTAGAAAAGTCTGTTGTTGAATGAAACGTGTAACAACCCGCAGTACTGTTTACAATAGGAACCCGCCTTCTATGCAGTTATGGTCCACGTAGCAAATGCCTAGTAGTTCACTTCAGTACTTGTCTTGTTATGCTTTATGTAGCATTATAATATAAATGCTCGTACTGTTTATTTGTGTCAACCGTTGATGACCTATATCTGTCCTGTTGTAGCCAAAACTTGCAAGTGTAGAATTAGCGCTGTGTTACGGCTGTCCCGTGTGTAGCTTAGACCCACAGATCAGAAGTGTAATGTGTACTTGTCCTTCTTGTAACTTTCTCGACAAAACTGGAGACATCATACATGTAACAGCCAACCAGGAATGTAAATTTCTGGATCCATAAATGTCAACAATAATGTCAAATGCTCGCTCTGTTCTTTTTAAACCCACAGATCTGGTCCATCAGAAATGTAAGTTTCTAGGCCACATTGGCGACAAGAAATGTATCATAAGAGCCCACGTAACTGGTCCACCAGAAATGTAACTGTCTTTTTTTTCTTGTTGAGGTGATCACTGGCCCAAGACAGTTTACATGTTGTTAGATGTGTAGTGCGAGCGTATGATGAGTTGAGTGTGGGTGCGAATGAAGACGCGAATGTGTTTAGGCTCGTATAGATGTAGATCCTGCAACCCATACTCTCACATGCAGTAATCAAGGATGCTTTGACACTGCAGGCATGTTTCAAGACATTTATTGACGGGAACACACATAATATCAACAGGAACAGTCAGTGTAACAAGGTCATGCTGACCTGACATCGATAGGTATACATTTGGCATTCAAAAAGGTAAACATCAGAATAGACGTGCATGGTCAATAGCAAAGTTCTTCAATAATGACAGTTCGTAGCGTCGCCCTTGGCGTCTCTGACTAAACGCGTCAGATGCCTTAGTTACCTTGACACACAGGTGCAACTTGGCACTCCCTGCCAATTGCACATATCAGGCTGTAGTATAATAGCCGGAAGCACAGGCCTCGTCCTAACGTCGGCCGTGTACTTCTGTTAAATAGGTTATCATCAACCCTGCAGTAATACTTATTGTAGATAGAAGTTTCGCCAATCTGCGGCTCCCACAATATATCTTCGTCACTGGATTTCTGGACAATATAAGACTAACAGTCTTGGATGGCTACCTCGAGCACAAATATATAAGTTCTGAAATGGCGGATCCGTGAACTGCTGTTCACCCTAGGTAATCCTTTACATGTTCTGCCACCGAAAAGCGTAATAATGCATAAAGGTCGGTATTACCTGGTAAATGAATCCTCAGAACTACACAAGGAATTCTGTCGTCATCCCGACGCACAGAGATTCACTGGGGAAAACTGCCATAGCAGTTACTTCGAAGATTCTCCCCGAAAAACAATGGACTCTTGGTCCCTTCAGAAAAACAGGACCTCCCGGCTTCCCGGAAGTATATCTCACTCCCGCTTAAAAAACCTTCCCATAGGCCCACGCCGAACTGTCAACCTCTGACCCTAAAGGTCAAACACAATGAATGAATAAACAAGGGAAGACAACCCCTAATCAACCTGACATCGCAGGTAAAGACACAATTATACTTATGATACAAACATAAGCAAATAACTTGACAGATGACTCCGTCGAAAATGACAGCAACAGTAGCCAACAAAACTTTAATAAGAAGAGTAATCGTAATTATGCTCAGAATCATAGCAATCAATTTCAGGGTGATTCTTCTTCACAGAACTGGAGACAAGCTAATCCTCCACGGTATACTACTCCCAATAATTATGGACATTTTAGCAAAAATAGTCATTATAGAGGAAACTATTTTTCACGGAGACATTAAAACCAAAATGATTAATGTCCTCACCAATATAGAGATGATAATAACAGTTATGGAAACTGGAAGTCAAACCAGGATAACAATTACAGTAGAGAGTTTAATGATAATTGCAGAGGCAATAATGGTCGCGGTAGGTCGCAACATAAAAGACAGAGATATCAACAGACAAATTCTGTACAGCAAGAGTCTCAGGGGGCATGTAAACAAGGTGATGATAATAAAATCTCTAGTGCTAACTCATGTTCCGCCTTTGACTTTGGTAGGGCAACTAAATGTCCCCAATGCAGTACTTTGTTCGAACCGACTACCGTTACAACTCTAAGCTGTGTTCACCCTCTTCCCGCTCTTCCTGCTGCATCAGTTGCGCATGACGGGAGAGGTTCTCTTATGCTACATAAGGGTCTTGTAAATAGTAATCCAGTCTCAGTCCTTTTTGATTCTGGATGTACTACTATTGGTGTTAGACAGTCTCTGCTAGATCCATCCTGTGCTACAGGAAAGGTCATCAAATGTGTCACATTTGGTGGCACTTTGGAAAAGTATCCTACTGGCATAATACATATTTCTACTCCCTTCTTTACGGGAGATGTCCAAGCGTGTCTTCTTCCAAACCCTATTGCGCACCTTATTATTGGTCGTATTCACGGAGTTAGGGAATGTACCCCACAGCAGATTGCTGTTTGGGAGGAGCAAAACATTGAAGCTACCAATGCGGTGGTCACAAGAGCTCAAGCTCTGGATCCACCTCAGACTTCATTAACAGATAATACTGAAGTAGATAGCCAAAATAGTCACTTGATTATTTCACGTGACTCATTTATAAAATTGCAAGAAGAAGATCCTTCTTTACAAAAATTCTTCATTCTAGAAAAAAAGGTGATCCAAATCAGAATACTAATAGAAAATCTTGGATTTCTATGAAGAACGGCGTACTTGTACGTATGGTACAAGACTCGACTACGTCCACTCATTCTCTAATTCTTGTGCCTAAGAGTATGAGATTGCAAATATTGCAACATGCTCATGACTCGCAATGTGCTGGACATATGGGTTTTTCTCGTACAAAGTCGAGGGTTCTTGCGGCTTTCTTTTGGCCATTTGTGAGCAAGGACATACGAATTTACTGTCGTTCTTGCAAAGTGTGTCAGGAGGTCAAATCAAAAGGACCACGACATAATGCGCCTATCCAGGCGGCTGACATTCTTATTCGCCCTTTTCAGAAAATGGCAATAGATATTATCGGTCCTTTTAGGATCAAGTCGGCCAGAGGATATCAATTTATCCTTACATGTGTCGATATGTGCACACGTTGGCCAGAGGCAATACCTCTTAAGAGCATCTCCACTGCTGATATCGCAGACGCTCTTTTTCTGATATTTCTCGCTTGGGTTTCCCCGGAGAAATATTGTCAGATCATGGCACTCAACTAATTTCTGACACTATGTCACAGGTAATGTCTATGCTACAAATTAAAAGGTCTCTCAGCAGTATCTATCACCCAATGTCTAATGGGTTAGTTGAGCGTTTGAATAGGACACTAAAAACTTTACTTGGGAAGATAACTGAGGATTCTCCTCAGGATTGGGACAGGGTTCTACCCGCGGCTCTCTTTGCTTATACAGAGGTTCCCAATGAACACACAGGGTTTTCTTCTTTTGAACTTGTCTTTGGCGCGCAACCGCGCGGCCCTATGTCTTTACTCCACGATCTTATCACTGCCGATAATATTAGCGATGAGACTCAAACTTCTTACGAGTATGTCATTGCTCTTAGGCAAAAGATCATCGAGGCATGCAAACTAGCAACTTCTTCATCCGAATTTGCTAAAGAAAAGGCAAGGCAGTTTGCAAATAAAAATAGATGTCTACGACAACTTTGTCCAGGTGACAAAGCATTCGTTCTTCTTCCGTCAAGGGAGAACAGACTTCTTATTGCATGGAAAGGTCCGTATGCAATAGTCTCTAAAATTTTCGATGTCGACTATGTTGTCGATATTGATGGAAAGCATACAATTTTCCACATAAATATGCTCACGGAATTTCATGAAAGACCTGACTATTTGCAGCCTATTTTCCAGGCAACGGACAATTCTCCAGTACCTCATGGTCACTACTCATCCCTGTCAGTTATACAGGATGAGGAAACTACTTTTTCTGATGTCAATCTTCCACTTCCTGTGATCCCACTATATTCAACGGAATCTTGGAAAAATGTTTCCGTTTCTCCTAATCTTTCCGCTGAGGAACATCGACAAGTCTCTTCGATGTTACAAACATTTCAGGATGTCCTTACCGACATCCCGGGTCACACAAATGTCATTGAACATGACATAATTCTAACTGACCATAATCCTATCAGAGTCAGACCTTATCCGATACCTATCCATTTTCAGTCGCAAGTCGAAAAAGAATTGGATGAAATGATACGATTGGAAATCATTGAACCATCCACTTCAGCATACTCTTCGTCTATGGTTATTGTTTGAAAGAAGAATAATAACATTCGCATTTGCGTTGATTATCGCAAATTGAACCAAGTTACGAAGTTCGATGCTGAACCTATGCCTTCATTGGAAGAGCAACTAAACAAACTTTCTAATTCTAAATTCTTTACCAAACTCGACTTATTGAAAGGTTATTGGCAAGTTCCTTTAACTGAACGAGCCAAACCTTTTACTGCTTTTTCTACACCTAGGGGTTTATTCCATTGGAATTTCATGCCTTTTGGTCTTATAGACGCCCCTGCTACATTCGTACGCATGATGCGTCGAATTCTCGCATACCGTACAGATGTCATAGCATACTTAGACGATATCTGTCTGTTCAGTGATTCCTGCGAAGATCACTATTTGGGTTTATACGAATTGCTGTCTACTCTTCGTGAGTATAACTTAATTGCAAAACCCTCTAAAGCCTTTATAGGATTTAGTGAGATTTCTTTCCTGGGTCATCGTGTTGGTCATGGTCTTTTAAAGACAGAAGACCACAATGTTTCAAAAATACTTAACATTTCTGTCCCTAAGACGAAAAAATAAGTGCGTAGTCTCTTAGGTTTGATACAATTTTACGGACGATTCATTCCGAATCTGTCATCCATTATGTCACCTCTTTCTACTTTATTGAAGAAAGGATCGCCTAATCTGATCCGCTGGTCTCAAGAATGCCAATCCTCATTGAACCAGATTAAAACTCTATTTTCATCTCCACCTATCCTTAGGTTACCTACTATTGAGAAAACTTTTGTTCTTCGAAGTGACGCCTCGTCCACTGGGATTGGGACAGCACTAATGCAAGAGTATTCTGATACTCTGCATCCGGTGATGTATATCTCTAGGAAATTAAATGCTGCAGAGAGGAATTACTCGGTTTTAGACCGTGAATTATTGGCTATGGTTTGGTCAATCCTCAAGTTGCAAAGATTTCTTCTAGGCGCACATTTCATTGTGGAAACCGATCAGAAAGCGCTTACTGCCATTCAGAGCAAAAACTTGAAGAGCTCGAGGTCTACTCGATATGCCATAGCTCTTCAACCCTTTCATTTTACGGTGCGAGCTATCCGTGGTTCGAATAATGTGATGGCAGACATTCTGTCTACATGCCCACATGATTCCATTTAATTCTTCTGTCATATATTCCCTGTTAAACGTCGAGATCTATAACAGTTCTCTACTATAAGAATATATTAGCACATGTGTGCTCATTTTGGTAATTTATAGCATTGTAATTGCCTTGTTCTGTTACTGATTTTGGTATAACGGAAGAAGGCTTAGTTAGCAATATACGGGCCAAAAGATCACATGGCCACAATTTATATATTGTATTTTGATTAATGTTCTAAGAAATTTGGCATATACCATAAAGATATGTGTTATTGATATTTTCGCAGCGCATCATTGACGTCTGCGAGAGTATGGACATTATGTCAACCTTGAAGCATATCAAGTTCTTTCCTGCTGTGGGACGATTTTGTCCATCTCTACGTCGAACATATGTTGTATTAAGATAATATTGCATAACATGATTGTATAATGTATTTTTGTTTTTAGTATTATAACATACCTGTATTTATACATTATGATGTTGCCATCAGGTGGCGTATGTTGGTGGCACCTCCCTGGAATATGCATGTACACTTAGAGAAATTTTGTCTCTAAGAATCTGAGATATAATCTCAGCTATCGCTCCATGCGTCGAGCTAGCCTCATATTAGGCATTATATCCGCGCATCATACGTGCGTTACGAGCCTGTTGTTTCTGGCTCTTGGATTTTAAAAAAAAATGTTTCATTTTTTTCCCCGGGGGGTGCGGTAATGTTACGCACATAATTTTTCGTGTGTGTAACTAGATATATGTATGGATTGTACACTTTGAATTTTTTATGAGCTAAGGCAGATATCTCGTTTAAACTTTGGGTACGTTGTACTACGAGAGTTAACTTCTCTTGTTGGGGGACCGTTGGTGATCTGTTTTTGTGTCTGGACTCGCTGAGTCATTTTTTTTCGAACGATGTCTCCTTATACGGTATTAGTGGTCAACTATTTCTTAGAATGATTGAAATCAGGATTGAGTTGTATTCCCGTGTCCATATAAGGCGTGATTTCTGAACATAGCTTTGTTGAAATTGTTTCCTGTATCGTTCGTAGTGAGTGTTAGTCAGATGGATGCGTTCTGCGCATGTCTAGACTTAAGAGAGTTTTGAGTTCGTCTTCCGCCCAGTAGAGAGAAGATGTACTGAGCAGAGGACAGACGCATCGGCGTCTTGTGTATTTCCATAGGGAAATATATTGTCTTTGTGAGTTAGTTATCTTACTAGACTTTTCCCAGTATTATTCAAGTCGCCTGGAGGCACATGTTTTAGTGGTTGATTCTGAAGAAAGGTAATACCTCTTTATTGAACTTTACGATACCATCTAGTAGTTCGACATTTTGTTGCTCTCTGCTCGCCTGTGTGATTCAAAATGGAGAGGTACGTTGATTAGGATTTCGCCACCGATATCTTTATACCTGAACAATTTACATATATGGGTCGCCTTAGACCAACAGGACTATTGTCTGTGTTCCAGGATTCGCTATGCCAGCGATTACGCCTAAGTCAAAGGGTTAGACTTAGGAATGTGATAAAGGTCAGTTCGACCTGTACTCCTCAATGCTATTTCTCGTGCAAACGATAACGGACTTATTTATTACACCTGATCTGCCAGCATCAGGAGAGGAGTAATGATTATTATGTATGTGTACTGATGAAATGCAGCTGACACTGTTACACTATTGATAGTAATGAATATTAATGCATCCAGCTCTGTGCCATATTATTTAGACAGATTTATGAATAATAACTTTATGACACTGTGAACCTTGAACTGTTGTTTACGCTATGACTGATGAGGATTAGATCCTACATGTCTAACAGTTGGCACCACTATCATTATTGAATGCTGAATTCGTTGAACTATGTTGTTTATGACATATATACAATGACTGTCTTGTGGCGTGCAATAAATGGTATAAAACGTCAATCGAAGTTACCATTTCTATGACTCTACGCATCATGTTGCCTGTGCTGTACTCTGTGGACTATCCAACTACAACATACACAGCAACATCAAAAACCAGATAAGACACCCTACACCACTACTATAATATATCGGGTGTCGATAGGGGTGGTATTGAAGTCAGCCGAAATCCACCCGTATCAACTGGTCTGAAGATTGATCAACGCTCCCACCGAAACAGGGGAGTAGGTGCGGAAAGGCAGGAGAAATATGCTAGCGTTTCTTCAGCCAGCAAACTGCTTCATTTGCCGACTCGGGTTACACGCGCGCGGAAAATTCCGGTAGTCTGCAGCTATCTCAGGTCATTTAAGTTCACGCCCGCGACACGAAAATCCATAAGGAAACGTAAACACCCCGAGTCCAGCAATGATTACACTATATGTAACAGGCGGATTACCTATGCAGTGGTCAGTGAGTTCAGGCGGCGCCTAAACTCAAGACAATTGCGGATTTTTATCCGGATGATAAACAGGCCGAGCGAAATGTGTAACCAAGATCAGGTTCACAGGGAAAGGATTTACGTCAGTGCCGAGTGGCCTCGCAAAATCCCATTCGCCAACGTCTATTAGACAGAGGGAAGACAAGAAAGGAACTCGTAGCCATACGGACAGACAGACAGAAGTTGGATACGAATTTGGCTTATGAGTATAGGATGTTTCAAGGACATATAACGGACGTCTATGAAAAAGATAAATTACTGACATTTTGTATTTTCTTTTCTTTCGGATTCTATCTGCGTGGCACATTTTTCCCTTTCTCAGACCCCACCCCACGGTTTGTTTACGTTCTGGCCTTCAGTATAAATTCCCCATTGGTCAGCAGCGGTCAACTAACGATAATGTTACCTAAGCGCACATGGTGTTTGGCTGACCAGAGGAATATCTCTTGCGAGTAAAGTGTTTGATCACGACCGAGAGGGTCTGTGAAGAAACGGTCTGCTAGCGGGTGGTACGCTTTGAGGCCTGGGTAACCGTTTCATCTCCGATTCAGGGGGAGATAAAACTCACGTTCGTTCTGAGAGATTTGTTGTGGCCTCTGATCATAATATTATGCATTGTCTATCGGGGAATCTTTCTCGCGGTTGTGGCTTCTGATGTATACCTCTAGAATTACTCTTGATTACGTTATACGCCGAACATCTGTAGAAACAAGCCATGCCAGGTGTCCGGGTAGCGTATTTGTAAACTATAAGAGTAGATGGTTTTAATCAGGCAGACACACTCGTAAAATATTTCCTGCCCGAGAGGACCACAATGAGAATAAGGTAGACATCTATTATTGTAACTAAATGTTATTTATAGGTTTACGGCATTCTCGGGTAGCAGATATCTATATAATATATATATATATATATATATATATATATATATATATATATATATATATATATATATATATATATATATATATATATATTCATGGTAGCTTTTTATATATATCTGATAGGAATGTGACTTGAATTCATTTTGAGGATTCTCATGGTAAATTTAATTCAATGATAGTGTTGCGCCGTCTACAGCCTTAGTTAAACGAGTGACGAAACAATCAGGTGTCAGTGTTTTTTTTTTAACCATAGGTTAAAGGTAAACTTACAATAACAGATACTCACTAGGCGTAGAATCAGTCCGTACAGATTGCTTGCCATGGGTTAAGAGTAGGCTAAATTAACTGTCATTACTGTAAGGAAATGTCAGAGGCGCGGGTGATCCACTTAAAAACAAAATAGTGATATGCAGGCACTATAACTCTGAATTATAGGAGATAGTCACTTATTCCTTTTTGATAGCAACTTCTTGTGGCTGGGTGGAATCATGATATGCCGATTTGTGTAGCTAGACACAAGTTATACTTTCACAGAAAGCAGCCAACAGATGGAGATATAATTATATCTTATGATTCAGTCACAACTGTATTATTATAGCAAGAACATTGCATTTTCTACGTATTTATTTGTGGGATGTTAATATTTTTCCCAAAGGGGACATACGATTTATTTTTTGTAATGTCAAATGCTATAATCTGTTAATGTAAATTCACTTAATGTTGTAAGATGAATAAATATCCAGTCAGCTGTAACTACAGGGTTAGGTTTCCTGTATGTTGAGTCGGAAGAAGAAGAGGAGTAGATTTTGCTGTCAGAACATTTACTGACAGGTACATGTGTGTACAAAATATATTAGACTATGCGGGCGCATGCTGATAATTCATAGAGTGGAAGGAACAGGAGACTATATGGTTAAAAACAGCCCTAAACTATCAAAGCAATGATTACAATAATTTAAATCCCATAGTGGAGCATAACTGTTTTGTACAACGTTATTGTAATTTTATTGTTTGCTTGATGTAAAGATCGTCTCTTTTTGGGTCTCAGTTTCAGGACATACTTACTGCATTTGCCATCGAAAGAGTCCAGTCAGGCGACGAACGTAACATTCTCATCGCTCTCACGGCTCCTGAACGCAATTTGCACTACGAGTCGTCACCCCCAATACCTGATACAAAACGCTTTGGTCAACGCCCATCTCTCTAACGAGAAATTAAGCTCACGCAGTGTGCAACGAGCCAACGCAAGATCTGAAATTGTATTGCAGTAGTAGTTTCCTACTCGCCTTTGGATCGCCAGTCATAGCATTGCGGCTTCCAGCATACCTATCAGCCCAGCGTCTATAGCTGAATTCAAATCACCAGACTATGTGTGCTTAAACGGAGCACTCAGTCAAACCACAGTTCAATCCAGCCCAAACCGGATTTACTACCAAATACACAAGCAAAATTCTAGCGCCGGATAAGAGCGCAAGGGACCATTTGTCCTCACGTAACTTCGTATTGTGTGTGTTCCTGGATATTTAAACCCTGCACTTAT
Organism: Oreohelix idahoensis; assembly: GCA_024509875.1. Lineage (NCBI taxonomy): Eukaryota > Metazoa > Mollusca > Gastropoda > Stylommatophora > Oreohelicidae > Oreohelix > Oreohelix idahoensis. The sequence continues at coordinate 181,135 of JAMPIV010007426.1, read as the reverse complement.
GAGCGGTCAGCCGGAGATAGACAGAGTCTTCCAGTTCACCTCGCGCAATTAGGGTGTCACCAACGATAGCGCCTAAAGTGAATTTATTGCATGTAAAGTTTATTTCTTCCCACTCTGTAAAGTTGCTTTCACACACACACTGGATGCTCTGTAAGGAAGAGTGGTGTGTTGTTGAGATCAGGCATGCTCCAGTCTACCCAGCTGTAAATGGGTAACTCACCCTAGTCCTGAGTTAGGGAAGGCAAAGGCTCCAGGGGAAGCAGGCCCTAAACTTGGTCACTTCAGTCGACGCAGGATGGTGTATGTATGAAGTAGAAGTGTAGAGTGTGATTACCGCGAATGGTGTACTGTTCGTGTGCTGACCAATATAACCACTCATACACATGTGTCTACAAGGCACCAATGCAGACTGCTGGAATCTTAGTTTACTCAATTTATTCAGACGTACACACTGGGACATACGAGTACATCATGGTTCGTTGACATATCAATTTGTAGGTATACATAGCAGATCTGAAGTCATGACACATTCAGAAATAATGGCAGTACATCAAAAGTTCAATGTCATGATACATTATGGCCACATTCCCCTATCTGACTAAACGCGTCAGTGAAGGCGAATCGATAAATAACTAAAGTTACTTGACGTCCATAGTTTGTAGTATATATTATGAAACCACGAAGGGGGTTTCTAGCAAGATTGAGATCTCCCTGTCACTGTCCGATAATAGGATAAATAATCTGTTCTCTTGGCAGTGATCAAAACATATGCTGACCGAAATCCAACATGGCTGCCTCCCTGAGTTGTCGTTCACTCATTCATAGGAAGGAGAATATAAGCCAGAGTTAATTTATAATGGTTATATAAATGATTTCGAAAATGTTTCCATACAGCTCTACGGTGATCAGGTTAATTTCACGTAGCCATAACCGCTGCAGGAAAATCTGTCATCTTCGTCGATACCAAACACGACACTAGCATAACGAAGCACCAAAAGTCAAGCTAGGCCTAACCGACGAGAGATCATCAAAAATAGGAGCTGGGTTTACCTGGAGTCCGAATCATCTATATACTGACATGAGGAGAGTCTCTAACACAAACTATCGTAGAGACACCATCTCCTTCAGAAGAAACCACTTCGTAAGACATTTTTTTCTGACGAAAGGACCAGCTCTAGAAAAACGTACCCCGCCATTTGTAAGCAGTACATCGGAACTCATCACGACTTGTCAAGACAACTCATACTTCCGCTAGACCGGAATACAAGAATCTAGTCCCTCCTACCAATCCAAAATATACAATATAGGACTGATTCTACTTGTACTAATAATATGTAATACATATGAATTCAGGCCATAAACACACAATAAGCAAATTAATATATTTTCTGGCCCTAAAAAATAAGTACAAACGCAAGCGCAATATCCTTGCGCTGGATCAATATCCAGAACGATTACTCCTATAATCAAAAGTGTGAATCAAACATGGATTATCTCGCTTTTACCATAAACAGCATTTTCATACACAAATAAATGAATGTCTATATTTTTCCCATATTAAATAGCCATATCGATTTTTGTAAAATGTGCGTCAAAATATGCACGCAACAGATTACCACACCCCTCGGGAAAAAAAAATGGTACATTTTTTTTTTGAAATACATCTAGGAGCAACATACAATAGGCTCACAACGCAGCAATAACAATGCGCAGATGATAAGCATAAGTTTTATGACCTTAGAGAAAGTACTTCTCTAAGTATAAATATTTCCAGAGAGGTGTCACCAACGCATACTACAATATTAGCAATGACACAATTTCCACATTAGTTTATACATAAATTCCATCTAAGATATCTTAACATCATGATCATCAAAGACGAAAAACATTGAAAGATCAGCGGTGAATACATATCAATGAACCGCTAAGTAGCGTTACAATCAATATATGATATATTACATATGTGTACACATTTCAACATAGAAACAACTGTATCAAAGTTGTATAACAGTTATGAATCGTGTGGGCATCTAGACAAAATATCTGCCATCACATTTTCTGACCCACGGATAGCTCGCACCGCAAAATGAAATGGCTGTAGAGCAATCGCGTATCGCGTTGATCTCGCGCTCTTCAGATTTTTACTCTGAATAGCCTAAGAGCTTTCTGGTCAGTTTCCACAATGAAATGCGCGCCCAGAAGAAATCTTTGCAGTTTAAGGATTGACCAAACCATAGCCAATAATTCACGGTCTAGGACCGAGTAATTCTTCTCTGCGGCATTTAATTTCCGAGAAATATACATCACAGGATGCAGAGTTCCAGAGTACTCTTGCATTAGTGCAGCTCCAATCCCGGTGGATGAAGCGTCACTACGAAGAATAAATGTCTTATCCTTAGAAGGTAATACTAGGATAGGTGAAGTAGAAAACATAGTTTTAACCTTATCCAAAGAGGATTGACATTCTTGAGTCCAATGGACTACATTAGGAGACCCTTTCTTTAGCAAGGAAGAAAGAGGTGACATAATGGAGGACAGATTCGGGATGAATCGTCCATAAAATTGTATTAGACCTAAGAGACTTCGTACTTGCTTTTTAGTCTTAGGAATAGAAATGTTAAGTATCTTACTTGTATTATGGTCTTCTGTTTTTAGGAACCCATGACCAACACGGTGTCCTAAAAAAGATATTTCGCTAAAACCAATACATGCTTTCGATGGTTTCGCTGTCAGGTTATGCTCGCGTAAGATAGACAATAGTTCATTTATACCATTATAGTGATCGTTCCAAGTATCACTGAAAAGACAGATGTCATCAAGATACGCAATGACATCTGAGCGATGAGATAGGATTCGACGCATCATGCGTACAAATGTAGCAGGGGCGTTCATAAGACCGAAAGGCATGAAATTCCATTGGAATAGACCCCTAGGCGTCGAAAAAGCAGTAAACGGTTTGGCGTGTTCGGATAGGGGAACTTGCCAATATCCCTTAGACAAATCGAGTTTAGAAAAGAAGTGAGAATTCGATAGTCTCGTAAGTAGCTCTTCTAGTAAAGGCATAGGTTCAGCATCGAATTTAGTCACTTGATTCAATTTGCGATAATCCACGCAAAGACGTATGTTATTGTCTTTTTTTCCGTACTATAACCATCGGCGAAGAATATGCTGATGTGGATGGTTCAATAATTTTTAACTCTATCATCTCATCTAACTCTTTCTCTACCTGTGCTTGAAAATGTATCGGGATAGGATACGGTCTGACTCTTATAGGACTATGGTCAGTAAGAATAATGTCATGTTGAATGACATCCGTTTGACCAGGAATGTCAGTAAGGACATCCTGAAATTGTTCTAACATAGTAGAAACTTGTTTCTGCTCTCCTGGAGATAATTCTGGAGAAATTGCAACATCTTTCCATGATTCATTAGAGTGAAGAGGGATCAGTGGAAAAGGTAAATTTACATCCGAGAAACTCGTTTCCTCATCCTGTATTACTGACAGAGATGAGTACTGTCCATGTTGGACTGGAAAATCGTCCGTTGCCTGGAAAACAGGTTGTAAATAATCAGGACGTTCATGGAATTCCGTGAGCATGTTGATGTGGAAGGTTTTACGCTTCCCGTCAATATCGACGATATAGTCAACATCGGAAACTTTTGATATTATATCGTACGGACCTTTCCAAGAAATGAGAAGTCTATTTTCCCTACAAGGTAGCAAGACAAATGCTTTGTCACCTGGACAAAGTTGTCGCAAACATCTCTTTTTATTGGCAAATTCCCTTGCCTTCTGTTTCGCAAATTCAGATGAAGCAGTTGCCAATTTGCATGCTTCAATAATCTTGTGTCTAAGTGCGATGACATATTCATAAGAGGATTTTGTGTCATCGACAATATTATCAGCAGTTATAAGATCATGAAGTAAGGACATAGGACCTCGCGGTTTCGCGCCAAAGACAAGTTCAAAGGGAGAAAATCCTGTATGTTCGTTGGCGACCTCTCTATATGCAAAGAGAGCCGCGGGTAAAACCCTATCCCAATCCTGAGGATGATCTTCTGTTATCTTACCTAGTAGGTTTTTCAGAGTTCTATTCAAACGTTCCACCATCCCATTGGACATAGGATGATAAATACTACTCAGCGATCTCTCTATCTTCAGAGTCGACATTACTTGAGACATGGTATCCGATATGAGTTGGGTACCATGGTCGGATAATATTTCTGCTGGAATCCCCAGACGAGAAAATATTAACCAAAGAGCATCTGCGACATCAGCAGTAGTTATGCTCTTTAGAGGAACAGCCTCCGGCCAACGTGTGCACATATCAACACACGTCAGAATAAATTGGTGTCCTCTAGCAGACTTTATCTTAAATGGACCAATGATGTCTATCGCCATTTTTTGAAATGGCCGAATGGGAATGTCTGCAGCCTGAATAGGTGCATCATGGCGTGGACCTCTGGATTTAATCTCTTGACATACTTTACAAGATCGACAATAGATTCGTATGTCCTTATTCACAGCAGGCCAAAAGAAAGATTGAAGAACTCTAGCTTTAGTACGGGAAAAACCCATATGTCCAGCACACTGCGAATCATGAGCGTGCTGTAAGATTTTAACTCTCATATTTTTAGGCACAAGGATTTGAGAATGAATGGACTTAGCGGAGTCTTGTACCATACGTACAAGTACGCCATTCTTCATCGTAATCCAAGATTTACATTTTGTATCCTTATTCGGATCACCTTTTGTTGCCAGAGTAAAGAATTTCTTTAGAGTAGGATCATCTTCCTGCTGTTTGATAAAGGAATCGTGGGAAATCTCCAAGGGATCATCTTGGATCTGCGCATCATTATCTTCAGAATGTGAAGATTGTGGCATATTAAGAGCTTGAGCCCTAGTGATTACTGCATTAGCAGATTGCATATTAACATTTTCCCAATTAGAAATTTGCTGTGGAGTGCATTCTTTCACTCCATGAATGCGACCGATGATAAGATCAGCGATCGGATTCGGCAAGAGACATGCTTGCACCTCTCCTGTAAAGAAAGGCGTAGCAATATTGATAATGGCAGTGGAGTACTTCTCCAATGTGCCACCAAATGTTACACATTTGACTATATTGCCTGTAGCTCGAGAAGGATTTACGAGTGATTGCCTCACTCCAATGGTAGTGCACCCCGAGTCGAAAAGAATTGATACCGGAGTACCATCTATTAGGCCCCTATTAAAGACAAGAGCACCCCTTCCATTATGCGCAATTGACGCATGAAGAGCGGGAAGTGGGTGACCGCAGCTTAAAGTAGACACTGTGGTTGGATCGAATAATGTTTTGCATTGCGAACACTCAGATGCTCTAGCAAAATCGAAAGCGGAATTTGCTACACTATTGGAGTCTTTTTTATCATTATTCTGATTATCGGTGTCGTGAAACTCCTGTTGTGCAGAGTTAGCCTGGTAATAAGATTTACCATGTCTTTTGTGTTGTGATCTACCTCGGTTATAATTGTCTCTATAATTATTATTGCCTCTGTTATAACCCCTATTTGGGTTTGAATCATAATATTCATGATCATAATCATCATGCTCATTATATTGAGTATCCCTGTAATATTGTTTCTTTTGTCTCCATGAAGCACTTGGGTAGTTCCTATAGCTACTCCCTTTCCGAGAATTTCTAACATTATGGGAACCCCTCGCGTGTCGAGGACTATCAGACCGATTCCAGTTCTTCAAAGAAGAACTCTGATTTGAGCGGTTATCTTGGTTTTGATACTTATCCCAATTAACCTTTTTATCAAATTTATTTTTAGCTCCTTGGAATTTGTGTGAGTAATTCTGATTATATTCTGTTGCCGAAGCAACTGGCATACTCTCTTTAATGTTAGAGTTACCAAGAATCATGTCAGGGTGTGCCGTGGCATACTGGTCACAATATTCTTCCATTTGCTTTATTGTACTAGGTTTACGCTCATGTAAGAACTCTAGGAATGATTTATTTACAGAAGACATGACCTTGTCTCTTAGCAATAAATCCGTAAGACCATCAAATGTTTTCTCTGTTTTGGATAATTCAATCCATCGTGAAAGTGTAATTCGTGCTTTTGAGATGAAATCTGAGAATTCTACACCTACCTCAGGTCTCATTGTTTTAAACAAAAGACGGTAACCTTCCTCAGACAGCTGATATCTCTTTATCAAAGCTGCCCTAACAGCATCATAATTATCTTTGTCGGCCTCTTCAACAAAATATAACTTACTCAGAGACTCCCCTTTTAGATTTTCAGACAACTGATTCACATACTGTGATTTGTCAACATTATGAGATCGACAAGCCCGTTCAAATCTAGAAAGCCAAAATGTTATGTCATCACTGGTAGGGTTAAACGCTGGTACCTTGACCTTGTATACAAAGGGTTTACCATTACCACCAGATGCCTGATTAACATTACTCATACATGTCAATTTTAATTTCTCTAATTCAAACTCATGTTCTCTTATTGCTTTTCTCTCTTCAGCTTCTCTATCTAATTTTTTTTGTTCTGCAGCAGCAGCAGCTTCTAATTTTTTCTGTTCTGCAGCAGCAGCAACTTCTAATTTTTTCTGTTCTGCAGCAGCAGCAACTTCTAGTTTTTTCTGTTCTGCAGCAGCTTCTAATTTCTTCTGTTCTGCAGCAACTTCTAATTTTTTCTGCTCTGCATCAGCTTCTAATTTTTTCTGTTCTGCCTCAAATCTCCTTTCCTCCACTTGCATCTGCAATTTCTTAAGTTCAGCAGCAGTATCAGCTTCTTTTTCTAATCTTTTTTCTTCAGCTAAGGCTTTCCTTTCTTCTGCAGCAGCTTTTTTTTTTCTTCTATTTGAAGTTTTCTCTCCTCAGCCGCAGCTTTTTTTTCCTCAGCAGCAGCTTTTTTTTTCTTCTACAGCTAATGCTTTGTCATATTGAGCAACAGCCCATTGTTCTAAGTCTTTTCCAGTCTTATCAAGAGATTTTCCTTGTGTAATGAAATAATCTAATGTAGACATATTGTCTTCTTAAATCAGAAACCTGAAAAAGTAAATAAATTACCCTCTTTCAAGTTAATGGGAGACAAGTCTATACCATAGACTTAGTCTTAGTCCAAACTTGTATGGTTTATAATAACCAATGATAACTTGAGTACCTGTGGACAACAATAACTGTATCTCAAATACTGTGGGGGACAAGCCTTACAAAGGTCTTGTATACTTCAATGTAATCAAAGATCACTTGAGTACCTGTGGAAAAAATATTTCCCTATACCAATCACTTTGGGAGACAAGCCTTACAAAGGTCTTGTATACCTCAATGTAATCAAAGATCACTTGAGTACCTGTGGAAAAAATATTTCCCTTTACCAATCACTTTGGGAGACAAGCCTTACAAAGGTCTTGTACATTTTGTTTTATAACAATAACAATCATAAAGTACTGATCTGTACTATACTATCAGTGTATACCACTATACGTCATATGTCAACTAAAGACATTACAAAGGACAAACAAGAAAAGACAATATGAACACATTTGCAGAGATCAAATTAAATTAACTAGGAGAAATGAAAAAAATGATCACAGAAACCGTGATGATAACTGCCATAAGATAACAAGACAAATAACGCCACAGTGTATAAACATAAGGGTGTAAAAAACTGAAATGAAAGGAAAGATGAGACCTACAATTATACAAACAAATCAAACAAAACTAAGGAACACAAAATTATTAACAAAAACAACGAAGAAAAGAACACCTCATCACAACTAACAGAAATAGCAGCAAATTGTTGCTAACAAATTTCCAATTAAGAAAATGTGTACCTATCGAATACTAGTACCAGACCAATGTAACTCGGCATACCTTGTATTAGTCACACAGAACATAAATTAATTTAATACATAACAAATAACATGTAAGCATAAATAGCATATAGCATACAATATAATTTATGTCATGAATGGAATGTGTTGCAGGTATGGTGTTGTAAAGCAGGCACAGTTTATTTTAATTCTAATAACTTGCCACTTTATTGAGTAATAGATTTAATTCTAAACTATTACACTGTCAATTTTTTCTCTTTTGAGCATATGAAGATCCAACGATGAACTATGCACTTTATTTTCAACAACACTGTGATTCTTCTGTACGTTGAGAAATGTCAACAATACTGCTCCAGATATTTTCTACACTTGATACCACTGTCCTGTGTAATACTGTCTGTACAGCGAAAAAAACTGTCAACAAGTGCTGACCTAGATACAGCATCCTATCGGTAATACAGGTCAAGCTGACATCGACTGTATAGCTGTCCTACTGGTGTTGATGTGTTCAAACAAATGTTCTTTCAGCTGTAAACTGTGATTCTCAACACAAAACTGCGTAAGCTGGACCCAGGAATCTGGCTCGCCACTGTAAAGTTTATTTCTTCTTTCCACTCTGTAAAGTTGCTTTCACACACACACTGGATGCTCTGTAAGGAAGAGTGGTGTGTTGTTGAGATCAGGCATGCTCCAGTCTACCCAGCTGTAAATGGGTAACTCACCCTAGTCCTGAGTTAGGGAAGGCAAAGGCTCCAGGGGAAGCAGGCCCTAAACTTGGTCACTTCAACCGACGCAGGATGGTGTATGTATGAAGTAGAAATGTAGAGTGTGATTGACGCGAATGGTGTACTGTTCGTGTGCTGACCAATATAACCACTCATACACTTGTGTCTACAAGGCACCAATGCAGACTGCTGGAATCTTAGTTTACTCAATTTATTCAGACGTACACACTGGGACATACGAGTACATCATGGTATGTTGACATATCAATTTGTAGGTATACATAGCAGATCTGAAGTCATGACACATTCAGAAATAATGGGCAGTACATCAAAAGTTCAATGTCATGATACATTATGGCCACATCCCCTATCTGACTAAACGCGTCAGTGAAGGCAGATCGATAAATAACTAAAGTTACTTGACGTCCATAGTTTGTAGTATATATTATGAAACCACGAAGGGGGTTTCTAGCAAGATTGAGATCTCCCTGTCACTGTCCGATAATAGGATAAATAATCTGTTCTCTTGGCAGTGATCAAAACATATGCTGACCGAAATCCAACATGGCTGCCTCCCTGAGTTGTCGTTCACTCATTCATAGGAAGGAGAATATAAGCCAGAGTTAATTTATAATGGGTATATAAATGATTTCATAAATGTTTCCATACAGCTCTACGGTGATCAGGTTAATTCACGTAGCCATAACCGCTGCAGGAAAATCTGTCATCTTCGTCGATACAAAACACGACACTAGCATAGCGAAGCACAAAAGTCAAGCTAGGCCTAACCGACGAGAGATCATCAAAAATAGGAGCTGGGTTTACCTGGAGTCCGAATCATCTATATACTGACATGAGGAGAGTCTCTAACACAAACTATCGTAGAGACACCATCTCCTTCAGAAGAAACCACTTCGTAAGACATTTTTTCTGACGAAAGGACCAGCTCTAGAAAAACGTACCCCGCCATTTGTAAGCAGTACATCGGAACTCATCACGACTTGTCAAGACAACTCATACTTCCGCTAGACCGGAATACAAGAATCTAGTCCCTCCTACCAATCCAAAATATACAATATAGGACTGATTCTACTTGTACTAATAATATGTAATACATATGAATTCAGGCCATAAACACAATAAGCAAATTAATATATTTTCTGGCCCTAAAAAATAAGTACAAACGCAAGCGCAATATCCTTGCGCTGGATCAATATCCAGAACGATTACTCCTATAATCAAAAGTGTGAATCAAACATGGATTATCTCGCTTTTACCATAAACAGCATTTTCATACACAAATAAATGAATGTCTATATTTTTCCCATATTAAATAGCCATATCGATTTTTGTAAAATGTGCGTCAAAATATGCACGCAACAGTTAGGTCCATCACCTATGAAGGATATCTACACGTAAAGACACTTACTGGACTGCTATTGCATTTGGTCCCACGAAAGCGGACGGACTGACACTTAGTTTATTTATTTCTGGATGTTCTACAGGTCTTATGTTGGTGGTCTGTGTGTTTGTTGGTGTGTATTTTCATATTTGTGATTATTGATGATTATTGATGTTGTTTGTGCTGATATGCATTATTTTCATACATTTCTTCTTTAATAAATTTCACTCATTTATTAATGCGCTGTTCACGACCCTTTCATCCATAATTAACATTTCTAGAGTTTACTATAGTCTCTATTTAGGATCAGGGAAAAGAGGAAGAGCAGGCGGTGCTTAGGCTATATAAGTGTGTTGAGGCTTGGAGAGAGAGATAACTTTTTGTCTTCTTCTTCCAGGTTTGTCTCAAGTCCACCTCCTATTTACACCTTATCTATGTGTAATCTATAACTCTGCCAGTCCACTATCATTGTCGATTTCACTATAATTGTCTAACTCGACAAATACTCTTACACTTTAACTCAACCACGACAAAGAAAAAGAAGACAGGATATGACAATTGTGGTGGGGGATCTAAACTCAAAAATAAGAACAGACAACACTGGCTTAGAAGAAATCATGGGAAAAACATGGATAAGGTACGATGAATGAAAATGGGTGGCTATTAACAAACTTCTGTGCTTCAAATCAACTGGCAAAGATGCGTATTTCCCCATAAAAGAATGCATAAAGCAACATGGATATCACCAGACCACAGAAGATAGAATCTTATTGATCACGCATACATGAATAGATCATGATTACAGGACGTAAAGGTATATAGAGCAGATGATATGGCATCAGGTCATTATCTTCTATTAGCCAAAACAAAGTTGAAACTTATGAAATATACAACAGTAAATATTTCATTGCACTGGGAAATATATGGAGATCAAGAGAAATCGGGTCCAACACAAAAATAAGAATCTTCAACTCTAATGTCAAGTCAGTCCATTATATGGCTCTGAAACATGAAGAACGACAACTAAAAAGCTACAGACTTTCATAAATGGGTGCTTGAGTAGAATAGAAGGATTAAAATGGCATGACAAGGTTACCAACGTGGAACTGATGACAAGAACTAGACAAGTGCCAGTGGAACAAGAGATGAGAAGAAGACGATGGTGATTGTCGTGAGACATTCTAAATACACATATATAAATTAAAAGGTACATGTAAAGCCTAACACATAAATTCAATAAAAGGATAGAGAAATGGTTAAAGATCCGTGCTTTCTAATAGCGTACGCCTGTGTTAATAGAACGTCATGCTAGTTGAACAATAAAAACCCCTTTTTATGCTTCGTCTGCAAATTGTAACGTTTCCACGTTAATAATAAAGCCTATAGCAGCATACACGCGTTTCCACAACACAATAAAACGTGTACTGCATTTCTAAGAAAACCTTGAGCTAGGCAAGCTGCGTAATGACCTAAATTAATACTTCCATTAATTTCATTTTATACACGGCGTGATGAAAAGACAGATGAACTTAGGATAGCGAGGGGGGGCTGAAAGCAGGAACGCATGCAACCCTAACACGCGTCTCGCGATACAAAATTAATGCCATCACGCGTGTAAGGCTACAAGCACTAACTTTTTTTCAAATAGACCGTGATAAAAAACACTACCCATACGAGAGTTAGGTTTAAAAACCTGAAAAAAATGCTTATTGGGAAATATGACATTATACTGGTTTACGTTTGAAAGCCTGACAGTACCCAGACACCACATCGATCGAAGTGAACGGGAGGTAGAAGAAAATGCATATTTTGAACGCCACCTCCTGGCTCCATTAAATTTATATATTTGGGTTCCTTAGGACTTGCTGACAAAGAATATGTTAAGTGTTAAGCAAATAGTCTAGGAATTAACAAATTATAGCCAAAAGAAAATAGTGAGGGTGTCAGACAACACCCAAAAAATAATCGCACAGTGGCATGTTTTGAAACCACCATTGTACGGGAAATGGGCCACCATGTAAAAGCCTATTTGATTGGATAGAAGTAAATGTAAGGCTAAACACGATTAGTCGGACTATAAATACTAATTTGTGTTGTTAGGGGAAACGTGAGAAGGGTACTTTTTTTTGAAAAGCTGTGTAAACATGGCCCGATTGGTTAGACCCGCCAATATAGGCAATTAGGAGCGTCAGTTCAGTACCACATGTTAAAATAAACTTACTCAGAAACAGTGCGTTGAGAGCCAGATCATATTTTTCGAAATAAAAGTCTGGGACAAGGCAGATCGGAATTTGGGCCATTATTCATCGCCAGTCAACGTATCTGTGTATTATTTCTATGAATTGTGGTAAGCTTGATATATTCAATATCTTTTTAATGAAAATTGAATGTAAATTGATAATTTATGTCTGTATATGTGTGTGGTTCAGTAGCGAACATGAGGCAAAGCCTATATAGTGCTCCAACCTGAACAGAAGGTGTCGGAGAAAAGTAAAACTGCATGGAATTGTCAAACAGTACACTGACACCTATCTTATTGACTAGAAAGAACTAATGCTGGAATTGCAGAGGCGTAGTAACCATTAGGGAGGAGTATACTGGTGTAAATTGTTTCAGATGAAGATAGCAGTTGGCCTACCGCTCTGAACTCAGTGTTTGTTATGTATTGTGTTCAGTCTGGAAATAGATTATAAATTAGTTCTGAAATAGGAGGTACAACCTTCTTGTTTCAGGGACTGTGGTCCTAAAGTTATTGAGCAGCACCTGGTCTGAGCTTTGCTGAATCTAGAGGCTGACAGCATACTCCTGGGTCCAGATAGTGACCAGTGAGGTGTCTCCAGAACACAGGGGAGCAATCGAGCAGAGGAGTCTTTTCCTGCCGCCATCACGAAAGTTAAGCCTCTGTGGCCAGAGGAGCTCAACATTATGTGTCCCCCTCTAAAATTGACATTATAGTAAAACAGAGGGACAATACATTGTTTAAATTGATAGGAACTGTGAACTTTTCCCCCTACTATTTCCAAGATAAACAAACACTTGAAGTCATGATGACAAATAACAACATAGCTTGAAAAACTAAACCAGTATTACCTCATAGTACTACTACAAAACTGACACACAGAGGATAATACTAATAAAATATGTCACTATAAGGTTCATATTTATAAATTATGTACATATAAATTGTGATTACATATGATTGTGATTCCTGGTTCACTGTGTAGTTGAATCAGGATATCTATTAGTGAAAGTAATTAATACATATATATTTGAAACTTTACCATTGACTCATTTAAGATAGTCTTATAAAGTGTTATATGTGTGTGAGTGTCACAGTGGTGTACAGTGTTGTGAAATAAAATTAAATTGTTTACCTGTCTGTTGTTGTTGTGACTTACACTTCATCATTTACAAAACCCTAGACATTCAACGTAGTCATCACAATATTCCAGAATAATTCTGACTGAGGTATAAATGTGGTAGCAAGTAAGGTTATCTGTAAAACACTAACCCTATTAGATACAGATACCTTCACAGCTGATCTCAGTCAATACACTAAGTCCCCTATAACTATTTATCTCATCCCACATTACCACAGTGATGGATAGGACACACGCTGAGGAAACCTGTTGATAGCATTACAAGGCAGTCCTTGTTCTGAAACCCCCAGGACAAGAGCGGCAGAGGTAGACCAAGAAGCACACGGAGCTGGAAACAGACGTGAAAATGATGAGGAGAACGTGGAAAGAACTTGAGATGATGGCACGTGACAGGAGGACTTGGCATGTGTTAGTGGAAGACCTATTCTCCTTGGGAGCGGAGAGTAATGAATGAAATAGCTATAGACAACAGTTTAATGTAAAATACCCAATAAATCAATAAATAAGAGACAAAAGTACGAAGTACTCCAAAAGCTGGATGATGTAGCAACTACGGAAGACACCTGGCAACAACAAAAAAATATATTGAATGAGACATATCAAAGGGAACTGAGAAAAAGACAACATAAGCCTCAAACCATGGATAACAACAGAAGCCATCAACAAGATTTACCATCCCAAAAAAAGTCAACTCTGTTGACTGCTAACCCGATCAGCGTTGATATATACTAAGTCATGAAAAGGACCAACATTATCTATCTGCTAGCATAAAGCCTAAAAAGGACTCACCAGTTGCGCCAACGCCCGAGCTAGCCTTCTTATACAGAGATATTATACAAGCCACTGGAGACAGTGAAGAAATACCGGCGCAATGGAAGGAAGATTATCGGGCTAAGCTGCCTAAGAAGAGTGATTTGCAAGAGTGCACACATTACAAAGTAATTATCAAGGGATTGTCTCGCACGCTCTGAAGTGGTGGTCCAACAACGGCTAAACTTAAGAGTATAAAATGAAGATCCTCAAAAGTATCAACCATCGCTTAAGATTACTCTTGGCAGAGATATACTGAAGCACATTAAAAACGCACCACCTGTATAATCCGGAACAGAGTGTGAAATGTAAATGCAAGTGTTTACAAGTTTACATATCTGGAATCTTTATTCATTTTCCTATGAATCCATGCTGGTCATTAATTTGTACATTTGCTTGTTATGAAATTCATTGCATTCTGTGCAGGCAAGGGAGAAAACCAAAAATGCAACCAATAAAAAAATTCATTCATACTATCCTCAGTATCTGGTATGTCCACCGTGTGCTGGAAAACAAGCTTGGCAGCAGCTCCGCATGAAACGCACAAGTCTCTGAAGGAAATTCCAGGGAATCAAGTCCCATTCACCTGTAAGAGCAGCTTCGAGCTGTTGCAGATTAGCTGGAGAACCTTGCCTGTAGACTCTGCGTCCAAGCTCGTCCCACAGATGTTATATAGGGGACATGTCTGTTGATAGGGCAGGCCAATCAATCGTCACAATGTTCTGCTGCTGTAGATATTGCTGCGTAATGCATGCGGTGTGCGCACGTGCGTTATCCTGCTGGAGAAGCTGCAAGTCTGGATAATTTGTGAACGCAGGAGCAACCAATGCATCCAGAACCTCATCTCGATATGTCACAGAATTAACATTTCCACGGAAGACGTGAAGAGGCAAGCGATGGTGAAAACTGAATCCTCCCCAAATGTGAATACTGCCACCTCCAAATCGGTTGTGCTGACGAACACAGCAATTTGCAAAGCGCTCTCCACACCGTCGCCAAATCCGCATACGTCCATCAGCAAAGGATATGTTGAATATGCTCTCGTCTGTGAATAGGACAGCATTCCACTGCAGTCTAGTCCATCTGACATGTTGCTCTGCCCATTGCAGGCGCTGCTGACGATGTCTGTGAGTCAAGTTTGGCCCAACATAAGGCCGTCTTGCAGTAAGGCCTGTATCTCTGAGTCGTCGTATGACTGTCATTCGAGAGACTTGCCCATGTTTACCCACTATTGCTCTTGCTGTTTGACTTGCCGGGAGAGAATGATTCCTTAGGTGACTCAGCACAATATGACGATCTCGCGCAGGGGTAGTAACTTGTAGTTGGCCACTTCGAAGTCTATCCCGGCACTGCCACTGGTTCCGTAACGTTCATTGAGACGTACAATAGTGCTGTGGTGGCAATTCATCCTTCTGGTAATGGTCCGCGAGCTCATTCCGGTCTCCAACATACCAATGGTTCGTTGGCGGTCGTTTTCAGATAGTCGTGGCATTTCAAGCACATGTACTGTGTGTTTTGTCTCAACAGCCTTTTTATACCGAGTATACTGCCACAACGCGTACATATTTTCAGGGTCATAGCTGGTGTGAATCGTGTTGCACGTATAACTTTCATTGTTTCATGTCTGTACACAAACCCGTGGGTTGAATCATGCACTTTCCATTCCAGTAGCCATTCGCTCTCTACCTCATGACAAACACGGGGAAAATCCATTCCCACACTTTTTTTCCCATCTTCTCGACATCAGTATATATAATAGTGGTGCGTTTTTAATGTGCTTCAGTTATATAAATAGAAGAATGATGCTTCTATTTCAGGGAGCCTCACAGGCTTTTAAAGAAAAGGGAACATAACAATTGAGATCATCTAAGCTGTCATGTACTTTTTATTCTCATCCCTTCTACGAGGAGAAGATAATTGCTTGTATTTTTGGAACCCCCAGCTGAAGGCGATCCAGCAAAATAATATTTTACTAGCTCCGTATGGTTATACTGAGTCATACGGGTGTGTATTGCTGGGTTCGAGAATTTGGCCCTAGGGCGGAGTTACCATCCCTTAATTTCTTCTTGATTTGTAGGCACGCCCAATATATATATATATATTTTTTTCTTCTAGTTTCTGTTGCTGCTAGCTTGTCACTCTGATCTGATAAGTTACCTCCCTCTTTGCTCCCGCGAAAGATCCAGTAGAGATGGAGGGTCTTTTAATGCCGAAAAGAGTGTCTTTGCAACGCGTCCGCAATGCTCCTCGCTGGGAGGCAAAAACATCCCTGTGGTTTTGATTCCAGGGAAAGTCTGGGACCCTCGCAGCGTAAGAGCAGTTGCTCTGTTACGCAATCCTTCTTGTAGTGCGTCGCCACGAGAATCCTCCGGGATGACGTTACGACTCTTTTCTTCGTTCTTTGTCCAGGTGTCCGAACACCTGCGGCCCGTTTTTCAGTATATAATGAGTCCCCCTCTGTCTCTAACTGCTTTCAGTCCCTGGAACTTCTGTCGTGAGATGGTAGATATCTTGTGCAGTTTGCCAGCTACGTTTAGTGTTGGAAATTCTTCACAATCTCGGTAAGAATCCTTAAATAACTTGGTATTTGTTATTTGTGCCTTGGGATTTAGACTTAGTCAGAGTAAGTACATTTATAGTGGGTTCTAGCAATTTTGAACGCGCGGCCATTAACCTACAAGCACTAAGAAGATATAGTTAGCTTTTTTGAAAATTGCGTTTGTATGTCATTTACGGGGTTTATTGGGAGCCAAATGGTTGTGACCTTTAGATGCTTCACGAAAGCCTTTCTGTATAACCTCCTTAATCACGAGGTATACATATATCTGACTTGTTTCACTAAAAGAATAATCCCCCCCCCTCCCCGAAGTGTAACTATGTAACTGATTGTTATGTGGAGGTAATTCTTTTTAACACAGAGGGTAACCATGAGCGATTGTGTTTTCCTGGCCTCCGTGGCGGATCTTTTTAATTTTTTTCCACACAATGTAATTAACTGATTACTTGTCAACTGTATGGACACTTTAACTCATTTAGATAATTACCCAGAGTAGCTTTATAAGCTGTCATATGGAGTGCATGTAAATATGATAGCATGAAGTGTGTCGCAGCACGGTGAGATAATCTTAGACGGGCCTTTTGATTTTGTTTAGACGCCTGTGTGTTAGATAGAACTGACAGATACGTTGTGAGGTCAGTTCTGCGCCAGGTAGATGGGGCAAGAATGTTAACTATCAAAACGCACCCTCCGTCAGCCGTGGGTAACCACTGATTATGCAAGTTGCGAATAGGCCTGACCGGCACTTACTGGCTCGCTCGTCTAATTAACAATAAGTGAGAGGGGGGGGGGGGAGATAATCTGCAGGACCAGGTCAACACTGACCAGCAGTCGGGGTGGGAATGGTTGTAATACGTTAATCTGTACCTGTTTATGCAATTGTTTTGTTTTTCGATGTTGTAACATTTATGTTATCATAGATTTTAAAATATGATTTCTTTTCAGCGAGAACCGCTTAACTCCGACTGAGTTAAGGGACCACTAGGCCATTGGCTGGGTTTGCCTCCTGGAATGGCAGGATAAATCATCAACCCATTTACATCGGGGTGTCCCCACCAACTACAGTTGTTATTTTACCAATTCCCAATATGGGTACAGTTGTGATCTCTCGTGCTGGGAATTTTACGCCACCCCCACAAAGTAAGTGGAGCGCCCATGCTCTACTGCCAGCATTTTCATAAAGCTATACATGATGCCTGTTCTAACATCTGGTATCAGTGTCAGCTCTACTTCATCCATATTATCACGTGCCACCACAGGAGTAGCGGGCCTGCGCAAATAGTGGATTGATTACCTCCAACGGATATGTAATCTTGAGTGCCTTCATCACCACCCCTTTAGATCCTGGATTTAAAGCACACATGTATACCAAAAGGACTTAACACTTGTACTGAAAATTCTTTTCGTTGGGGAGTGATAGTTTTGGGTTGGTTCCACAGATTGTCAGCAGCATTGAGAGTGGATAGGGTCAACATATTTCCGTCTGCAATCCGCCAACAGCTGTACTCCAAGCGGAATATAAACCCAAGTGTGCCGACGAAGGACTTTGGAGAAGTTGGACTCAGATAAATGTTAGTGAGAAGGGAGCATGAAGTAACTTGCTGGATAGGGTTTTCTTAAGCTGGATTAAATAGCTGTGTGGCTGACCAGAAGAAATCGGAGGAAGATTGTGCGTGTGTAGAGACTTCCTTATTTCAGGGTTCCCAGCAGCAGGAGTAGTAGTATATCTAGACAAATATTAGTGGGAGTTTGACTTTCTTAGACCTGAGAGCCAATATCATTGGTACCAAGCAAATTGATTATTCTTTTGATTATTATTATTATTAAGCATGATTTGTCTTTCAATTTGTTAACAGTATTTTGTTTTTATTTGATGTTTGTGAGTCGATAATTTCTTGTTTTGCCATATTTTTTTGTTTGTTAATAAATTAGACAATCAATCTGTGGATCAGATGCCTTTACTACCTGTACTTGTACTTGATTGTTTGTGGAGTCACTAACGTGCACGGTGGGAGCAGTGGTAGCATAGTGGTTAGTGCACTGGTGTCCTAGCTCTGTGGTCCATGGTTCGATCCCCAGTTCAGGTGGAATTTTTAAGGCGGCAAACGGCTCCTGGGTCGACCCAGCCCCACTTGAGTACCAGGGCAACTCCGGGAAGGTTACGGTGGCCGGCGTGACGCTGATCACATCACTCCTAGTGTGTCGATGGTCGAGGTAATATGGGCTTAACACCATATTTCCAATATGCCTCTACGGGCGTGTAAACGGGATTCTTAACGTGCACTGTACCTTCCTCTTAGAGAAACAGAGACAGTCGGAGTAAAAGTAGCTTAGACACATAGTCATTGAGTGGCAGGAGGGAGAGTCAAAATCTGATCTTTTACTCGTGATTGCTATAATTCACTCCATCCACATTCTACACCATAACTCATGTATCTTCTTAGTCCTCGTTCAGACTTTTGTCCTGTCTCAGACGTTAGTCAGACTTTTTGTTTTGTCTCAGACAGGCTCTGCAAACCACTCGTGACGGAAGTCTAGAACGGAATTCACCACTATACATCGGATTCGTAGTCTATGAAGCATTTGACAGTGTAGACAGGGATTCACCTTGGAAACTGATGAGGCATTATGGAGTTCCATGAATATCATTCTTAATAAGGATGACCTATGAAGACATGCCATGCAGAGTTCTCCATGAAAGACAACTTACAGAACCGTTTGGGATAAGAACGGGAGTGAGACAGGGATTCTCTTGTCTCCATTTCTTTTTTTTTTTAACTAGCAATAGATTGGGTTATGAAAACATCGACATCACAGAACTGAAATGGAACCCAGTGGAATCTGACTAAACAGCTTGATGATCTGGATTTTGCAGATGACTTGGCTCTTCTGTCCCATAACCATAATGAGATGCAAGCGAAAATGAAAATTCTCGATGAGAGGTCACAACGTGTGGGCCTGAAAAACGCAGGGAAAAGACAAAGATTATGAGAATAAATGCAAGAAATGATAACAAGATTGAACTTGAAGAAACACCACTAAAGGATGAAGAATCGTATACATATCTTGGTAGTAATATAGACAAAGTTGGAGGGACAGACATTGATATCAAAATTAGAATACAAAAAGCAAGAGGCGCTTTCGTTGTATTCGGAAACATGGAGAACAAGAGAAATCAAGTCCAACACTAAACTAAGAATCGTCAACTCAAATGTGAAGTCAGTCCTATTGTATGGCTCTGAGACATGTAGAGCAACAAAAACAACTAAAAAGCTACAGAATTTTATAAACGGGTGTTTGCGTAGAATAGAAGGACTGAAATGGTATGACAAAGTCACAAATGTGGAATTGATGACAAGAACCAGACAAGTGCCAGTGGAACAAGAGCTGAGAAGAAGACGCTGGCGATGAATAGGACACACATTGAGGAAACGTGTTGATAGCATTACAAGACAGTCCTTGTTCTGGAATCCTTAGGGAAAGAGAAGCAGAGGTAGACACAAAAACACATGGAGAAGAGAGCTGGATACAGAGGTGAAAAAGATAAGGAAAACATGGAAAGAACTTGAGCGGATGCCACAGGACAGGAAGACTTGGCATGTGTTTGTTGAAGGCCTATGCTCCTCTGGGAGCTAAAGGGTATTGATTGACTGAGGGGCGAGTGAGAGGTGTGGCAAGATGACTTCAGTCGGGAAAAGTGTAAACCATAGAAAATGAAAGAATACACATTCAGAAAGGATTGTCGAGTGTGTACGGCCGCCGAGGACTGAAGACAAGAAAAAGAGACTGATTAATTTTGTCACAGTAATAATGTTAATATCAGTGCCATGAAAAATATTAAACAGGATCATTCTTGAGAGATTAAAAGTCCACGGGCAGACAACTGAGAGATGGACAATTTGGATTTACGCAATACAGATCCTGTACAGATTAGATAGCTTAATTGAGAATAATAGTTCAAAAAGTCATAGAACTCACGTCTTTATATTCGATTTGTGAACTATGAAAAGGCATTTGACAGTGTAGACAGAGAATCACTTTGGAAATTGATGAGGCATTAAGTTTTTACTCTGAATATCATTAACTTAATAAAGAAAACTTATGAAACCATAACCTGCAGAGTTCTCCATTTAGGACAACTTACAGAACCGTGTGGGATAAAAACTGGAGTGTGACAGGAATGCCTCCCTCGTGGACGTCCCCTTTTCCTTTTTTCAGTGCTAGCAATAGATGTAATTATGAAAACATCCACATCACATAACAGAAATTGAATCCAGTGGAATCTGACTAAACAGGTTGATGATATAGATTTTGCCGATGACATGGCTCTTCTGTCCCATAACCGTAATCAGATGCAAGACAAAATGAAAATACTCGATGAGAAGTCACAGCAAGTAGATCTGTAAATACACAGGAAGAAAACAAAGGTAATGAAAATAAATGCAAGAAATAATAACACAGTTGAACGTCAAGAAACACTACTTCAAGACGTTGGCGATACATAGGACACACACAGAGGAAACACATGAATAGCATTACAATACAGTCCTTGTTCTGGAACACCCAGGGTATCAAAAGTGTGTAAGATACACTGAGAAAAGAACTAGAGACAGAAGTGGCAATTATGAGGAAGCCGTGGAAGGAAAATGACAAAGGAGTTCTCGAGCTGGGGGAAGTCCTTGAAATTATGGATGAGAAACAGACCAACAGAGAAAGATCTACAACTTTTATCTGAAACCATAAATGGTGCAGTTCTGTATAGGAAACTTTGTGGTGAATTTTAAAAATTAGAATAATACAGAATAAACGCAGAATTTCTCCAGCGTAATTCTTCTGGGCCAGTCCTTAAGCCGCAGGCCCGAATAGGTTAAAAAAACAAGCCACCAGGTGCGCCACAATATTGTATATGTATATCGTAAGCGTTGATGAGTCTGTGGTGAGTAGAGAAGAGTGAAGAACCAAAAGAGAGTACCAATCTCTTCCACAGTGTGTTCCGGCTCGTTATAGGTGACAGTCAGACACTTGTAGAAATAAATATTTCAGGAGACTGAAATTTAACTCTTCTCAGTTAAGCCAAGAAGCAGATCCCATCAAGAATCCCGAGAGTATGTTAGCTCTTCAGCCACAATTCTCCCGAGGTACAGGTATGGCTCACGAGACCCCCTGCTGGTAATTAACACAATAATTAACAAACAATAAACTACCAAGCAATCCAGAACATTTGGTGAAAAAAAAATAATATACACAAAAGATTGTTAATTGATAGGGTCCTTTTTATGTAAATGACTTATCCTAGGCGCTGCTGCTTCCGACCGTAATTGTTTCCCCTGGCCAAGTTGCTGGAATAACTCTTAGATGCATACGGCAAGGTTTTACTGCACAACTGAGAGTTGACCTGCCTTCATCACCACCAGGGAGTTAGGAGATAGACAAATGAACAATCTAATTAGGTCTGTGGTTAGAGGCATTATTGTCTTGAGTGTGATCTATAAACCAGTCTCAGATATCAGCCATATTATTATATAAAATGACCTGAACCTTACTTGCTTAGTCATTTCCCTTCTACCGTGAGGTGTAGAGGTTTGGAAGAGAGAGCGCCAGACTATTCTATCGGCTGTCTTCCTCCTGGCCTGGTTCCATTCTAGTCCTCGGTCCTTCAAAGATTGTCTAATGTTGTCCTCCCAGCGGACTCTGGGTAGTCCTGGGGGTCTGGATCCATGGCTCTTTGTTCCCCATGCTTGTCATGGTAGCCTATCTTCTCCCATTCTGCAGACATGGCCAAACCATCTTAGTTGGGACTGTTCTACTTGGATCTGCAGGGGGTGGGATTTTAGGCCTTGACGTATCGTCTGGTCGCGGACCATGTTTCTTCTTGTTACTTCAACCCTTTCCTCAGATACCTCATTTCTGAGGTTTGGATCTGGCTTTTGCGGGTTGTAGTCATTGCCCATGACTCGCATCCATATGTCAAGACTGGGACATAGGTGGAGCGGTATACAGCCATCTTCGTTTTCTTACCAACCTCTCTCTTGCTGAGGAATCCTCGATTTATGGCCTGAAAAAGTCTCCCACCTGAACCAAGAATCCAAAACATTTGGCAGTGTTAATCATAGGGTGGTGCGGACCGCACCGGTTGACACCTTCAGAGGGGGTGACACCAAAATGACTGTCTATTACATTTTTTTGCGGTGTTTCAGCAGAAATTTATTATTTTTTTAAATAAAAATATCCCTGTAGTTGGTTATAACCACAATGTGTGGTTATAATTTACGTGTTTACGATTTACGAGTAACAGTACAAAAAATATTACGAAGGATTCTGTATGGTCTGGTACGGCAGGAGGGCCATGGGGGTGACACCATGAGTTACTGCACTGGGTGACATCAACTCTAGTGACGCCACTGGTTAATCACACTTGTTGTTGGCTATTCTTGGAGTTGCAAGCATATAAGAGTGTTTTGCATACACATAATGTCAACGGTTGTTGCATGGTGCCAAGAAATTATGGGTTATGCATGCTATGTTTTTTTTTTAACACAACCCGAAGGACATAAAAGATCATATAACAGTAAATATATGAGTTCCATAAAATATACAGCCATTAAATAAAAAGTAGGTGGGTGCATACAAGAAGATACTGGATTAACTACTTGTAAATAAAATGAAGCAGTTCATACAAACATTCAATAAAAATAGTTGCA
Organism: Oreohelix idahoensis; assembly: GCA_024509875.1. Taxonomy (NCBI): domain Eukaryota; kingdom Metazoa; phylum Mollusca; class Gastropoda; order Stylommatophora; family Oreohelicidae; genus Oreohelix; species Oreohelix idahoensis. Next base: position 157,723 of record JAMPIV010007426.1, on the reverse strand, counting down.
TACAAGCAGATACTGCATTAACTAATGGTAAATAAACACAGTACTTAAAATAGTTAATTTAAAAAAAGTTCAAGCTCAGCCGTTTTGTTTCAAGATTGCAACTTGACTTAACAAAGACGACACAGAATTAACAATGCTACAACTGGGTTTTGACGATATACAAGCAAGAAACAACCAGTTTCCAGAAACAGAGCTTACAGGTCAAAGTCAAAGCTTTTTCTGTGAGTGACGAACCTCCAATTTTTTTCTACATTAATACATTTAACAAAGCGGGCATTAATGAGTCACCCCGTCCAGGCCACCTGGAAATTCGTCGAGTTCATTGTTTGGCCGGCACACTGTAAACGTTTGGTTACTGGGTCATGCCAGCAACAAAAGAGGAGGAGGGTGTAGCGAAGAATTTTGCGACAGTCTGAATCCGAAATAATGGCTTGACCTACAGCTTCTCGGACTGAATAACTGGAATAAGCTACTGTACAGTTTTAGGACTTATCGATAGCTTACATTAGTTGTGTATTGATTTGTTGACTGTTGATCTTGTGCATGTTTATCTCTGTATTTTGTTTCTGGTGATACGATTCAGCCCAGTGGATTTTACATGTTAAATTTAAATTGGAATGTGTGAATATGATGACGAAATCGTTTTCAAAACTGTTATGTTGCTCGCGTGGCTCACTGGTCTCGACTGTCACCAGAGAATAGCACATTCTAATTGCGCTACTAATTTTGTAGGGCTTTTTCCTTCGCTACTTTCAGATGGGAAGGGTTGGGGCATGGCACCGTTTGGCAGATTCCAAATTTCCATAGGAAAATGGCTAACTAGATGATAAAAGTAGTAGCTAGGAACATGTCGAATCGCTGCTCCTCTGGGCCAGTCTGAACGTTACTTTTCTACAATTGTAATTAAGACCAGAAGAAAGCCAATGCAGATGGTCAGTTACTTTGCTGGGTAACAGGTCGTCAAGTACAACGAAAGTTTGCACGGCCAACGGGGTTAATGGAAATAGAGTTCAGAAATCTAAAATGCTCTTAGAGCGAGCAAATGTGTAAAACAATGATTTCTACTTTAGAAAAATGATAGAATTTCTGAATTAAGAGAGGAATAAGTAAGAAATGTATGAAAGAAAGACAGGAATAGAAGATAAGGTACCTTGCACGGTGCGAAAATGATAAAACACTTTATTGAATGCAGTGTGTAATGTACAGATAAATACCATAACATGTTAAATAATAAAGTGCTCGTGATATGAGCAACAAAGAATACAGCAACAACTTTATAAGTAGGTACATAACTCAAATTTATTTATATACATGGTAAGATGTTTTTTTTAACCCGGTACGCCTAAATATAATGAAAAAACAACCATGTGTACTAAAATTATTGATTAACTGTATAAATCGACTTATAAGAATTGCTTATATCAATCTGGTTTCGTGTTTGCGATCAGGGCAATCAATCTACATTTACAATCTGACACACAATATTTAATTCATCATCCGTGGACAAATGGTGTGTATATATAGGTATATTTTTTTATAAGTTATATTTAAAAAAGTAGACAGCACATAAAAGTGCAAATGTAGATCATATATATTTTTTTGTAATGGATGTGATGGAGCCATGACAAATTACCATCTGTCATATTAGTCAGATTTAAATACGACACTCGGTGCAATGTATTACAACTGTTACCAACAGATTACTGGTGGCAATGTATGTAGTTATTATAATATTTATTTGTCTGAGGGAAAGTATTTGTTTTTAGAATCAGGATGCTTTCCTGGCCAAAGATATATCACCCAGGATTGATTGATACTTTTGTTATATGGGTTATCTCCCCTGGATATCGACTTTGGCGTATGAATCTAGATTTTGTTGGTCTGTTCCTTGTTGGGCCAGAAACAGATTGTTCTTGCTTAGGTTTATGCAGGAATGTTTATGGTCCGAGTCTATATTTACTCCGTGTTTATTTCAGACGATTCGGTCTTATATCATGATATCTTTGTATGTCTATGTGGGACTATTTTTCCTTGTACTGAACTTTGGGGTCAGGCAGTTTTCTGCGCATGCGGAGACGAAAGAGGGTCTTCCGTGATGATGGAGCCTGGTGAATGCCATGTCGGAGACCCGTCCGAAGTTTGTTGATCGCTGAGATATATTATGGGGAGGAAGATAGTTTCTGATATGATTATTAAGTCAATGAGTTCCCCAGTGTTTATTCTGTAACGCCAGGAAAGGGCGTATGTGTTCTGCTAGTGTATTTTTCATGCCAAGGTAAAAGAACTTTTTACTGAACTTTTTCCTTCCTAGGCTTAGATGGGCAGACGTCTACATGATGATTATCTATATCAATATGTCGGGATGACATGTTACCTAGCAGCACTGAATATGATTGTATGCATGATAAACCCAGTTACAGTGACAGCAGACACCAGTTGATAAAGTCTAATAGTCGGTCACCAGTGTTGGTTGTATATAGACTCTAATGGTTGATAAACGCTCTCTTCATCTTTTTCGTGTATCGTGAATGCTTGGGTAAAGTGCCACCACATTGATGAAGCTTTTCCAGTCACAATGTTCGGTACGAAGGTCAGGTTACCGACCGTTGGGGCCCTGACAAGGTGTACTGATAAGTGCATGTATACTGATGCAATAAGTGAGTGTGAACATCGAATATGACAAACGCGAATGGACGATGGTTCGACAGGTGCACAGGTCACTCACTCCCAACACAGGTGAAAGTCAAGGATGGCTGAACTAGTGTGGTCGTTTCGTATTATTTATTAGGACGTACACATGGACAGTACGAGCATCGTTACAGGAACACAAGTCGACATAAACAGCATAGTGTTGATCAATGGACTACCATCATAAATTAGCATTCATGTTGAATAATATTACAATGGAACATCTGTAAACACTTAGATTTCCATTGTTTATAAATACAGTCAGCAGGCCTTACTGACCGAGCATGTCAATTAAGCAATACTGTTCAAAGTTGACTCCTAAACAGGACCTCTTTCTAGCGAAGATTCCTTTAGGTATATTACAGCAAATCTCTGTGAAGATAATGTTAACCCACTGGTATTGGGTTTTCTTTATAATAGTGATCTCTGAATCATCACCTGATAATAAGGAGGCATTCCCGTTCTCTGATTGATGATCTGCAATAAGTAGAATTCCAAAATAAATAGAATTCCAAAATGGCTTCTGGTTCCCTGTTGAGCATCGCTCACTATACGGATGTATAGCCAAATCTTCAATCGAAGCTTTGTTCATCAACAATAAATGATTCTACAAGGATCAACATATTCTGTCCTCATAGTTGCTGCATATAAACATATTTAGTGCTGCTAGATAATATGTCGTCCCGACATATACATAGGTAAATTCATATCGACGTCTGCCCATCTGAGCCTAGGAATGAAAGAGTTCAGTGAACAGTTCTTTACCTTGCCATACGAAATAGCTAGCAAACACAAAACACTCTCCTGGCGTTATTGAATCAACACTGGGGAACTTCTGGATCTAACAATCCTAGAAGAAACTATCTTCGTTCCCATAATCAAATCGAAGAGATCACAAACTTTGGACAGGTCTCGGACATGACGTCCCGCCAGGCTTCTCCATCACCGAAGAACTCTCTAACCTATCTTCATGCGCCGAAAAGCACCTGACCCCAAAGTACAGTACAAGGAAAAATAGTTCCACTTAAACATACTAAGATATCAAGATATAAGACATACTCGTCCTACATAGACAAGAACTACACATAGATTCGGGCCATAGATATTCTGAAGCAAGAACAATCTATTTCTAACCAAACACAGAATAGATTGCTATAAACCCAGATTCCTACGCTTAGTTAGATCTTCAGGAAAGATACAAGGAGCGATAACTCACAGAATGAATACCCATCGCCTAATCTGAGTTCTGTCCCTTTAGACTGAAAATCGTGAATTCAAAGATAAATATATTTTTATCAGACAAATAAATACATTTTACATTTGTATGCGTAATCCGTGCACCACACCAAAGAATATGTGCGCAACAATGCAGCAGTTATGATGAAAGAATATGCTGATTCTTGTAGAAACATTTGTGTTCATGAACAAAGCCTTTATTGAAGCTTTGCTATGCATCTGTATAGTGAGTAATGCTCACTGGAACCAGAAGCCATTTTGGATCCTATTTTTTGTCGATCATCGGTCAGAGAACAGGGATGCCCCTTATTATCAGGTGATGATTAAGAGATCACAGTTATAAAGAAAACCCAATACTGGTGGGTTAACATTGTCTTCAGAAATATTTGCTGAACTTTATTTAAAGGAATCTTTGCTAGAAAAGAGGTTCTGTCTAGGAGTCATGCATGAACATTATTTATTAACTGACATGATCGGTCAGTAAGGCCTGATGGTTATATTTATAAACAGTGGAAATCTAAGTGCCTGTCTACGGACGTTCCATTGTAATGTTCTTCAAGATGAATGCCAACTTAAGATTGTAGACCATTGATCAACAGTATGATGATATATGTCGACCTGTTTTCCTGTAACTATACCCGTACTGTCCAAGTGTGTGCGTCCAATTAAACAGTATGAAACGACCACAGTAGTTCCAGCCATCCTTGACTTCTACATGTGATTGGAGTGAGTGTCCTGTGTGCCTGTAGAACTGTCATCCATTCGCGTCTTCATTATTGATGTTTACACTCACTCATTCCATCAGAATATACGCATCTAACAATACACCTTGTCAGGGCCCCAACAGTCGGTAACCTGACCCATTTAAAGAACATTGTGACTGGACGAGCGATATCACAAAGAAAAAAGCATTTATCAATGTGGTAGGCCAGATTTCTGGGGCTAACCTGCACAGTGGACATTGCCAGAAGCCAGCTACTGTTACCAGAACGTTTCTTGTGGCCGCATACGACACACACGAACACCAGCAGTACAACTTACAGACGATGTCAGCTTGACCTGTCAAACATAACACTGGATCTAGGTCAGCGCTTGTTGACATTTGTAACAGAGCAGACAGTTTTCACAGCAGATTTATTGAAGAAGTAACTGTGTTAGCGAAAAGTGCATAGATTTCAACGGTGGATCTTCTGGTGTGCTCAAAAAAAAAAGAACATTGTAATAGTTTACACCATAATTAATTATTCATTAAAGTGGCACTTCATTAGTTAGTTGACAGTACTATTGTGTGTAAAACTGAACATCCATTTCAACACACACATTACATTATATGATATATATGTATTTATGTTTACATATTATTTGTGTGTCTATGTCGTGGGCGGTTGGTGAGGTGACTAATATAAGATTTCCCAAGTAACATAGGGCTTATATTAGTGGTCTGTAGGGGGCAATTTTCTTAATTGAAAATTTGCATGCAACATCTGTTGCTATTTGTTGTTAGCTGTGACGACTGTACTTATCGTTGTTTTTGTAATATTTTTCTGTTCTTTAGTTTTGTTTTGATTTGTTTGTATTTGTAGGTCTCATCTTTCCTGTCATTCAGTTCTATACAACTTTATATTTATACACTGTGGCGTTATTTGTTTTGTTTATTACGGCGCAGTTATCATCACAGGTTCTGTGATTATTTTCTTCTGTTTTTCGATTTAACTTATTTGACTTCTGCGAATGTTTTCAAGTTGTCTTTTATAATTGTTTTGTTTGTGTTCTTGATCGACATAGGCTATATAAAATATATTTGATCATACACTACTAGCTGTGTAGTGAACTTATGAGAAAGAATCAACTGATGATTAATTGCTATTATTAGAGGTACACAGTTGATTATACAAGACCTTATTTAAAGGCTTGTTTCGCACAGAGATTGGGATATAGGGAGCTGATTATACAATTTTTTGTTATAAACTTGCTCCTGTTTGGTTGAAATAAATTTGTTATTTCAGTGATAATAGCCACATATTATTAAATATTATGGCAATTTTAGACTACTTCATTGAGCAAGGGAGAGCCCTTCGGATGACTCCTGAGGAGTTAAAAGAGTTTGCACTTTCTCATTATGCCAAAGCACAGAAGGAGGAAGAGAAAAAACAAAAAGCTGAGGAGAAAAAAATGGAATTGGAAGCTGAACAAAAGAAATTGCAGATGCAGGTAGAAGAAAAGAGAATCCAGATGGAAATGGAAAAAGAAGAAAAAAGACTACAAAGAGAAGCTGAAGCCGAGGAGAGAAAGGCAAAAAGTGAACATGAGGAAAAACTGTTAGCATTTGAGTTAGAAAAATTGAAGTTGACAAACATGGGTAATGTTAATCAGTCATCTGGTGGTAATGTTAAACCTTTTATTTACAAGATCAAGCTACCAGCATTTAATCCATCCAGTGACGACATAACAGTGTGGCTAGATTGTTTTGAACGTTCTTGTCGAAATCATAATGTGGATAGATCACAATATGCTAATCAGTTATCAGAGATACTGAAAGGTGACACTATGACTAGTTTAAGCTTGGTAGAAGAGGCTGACCAGAATAATTATGATGTTATCAGAGCAGCCTTGTTAAAAAAATATCAATTAACTGAGGAAGGTTACCGTCTTTTGTTTAAGAAAATGGTACCTGAATCAGGGGTAGAGTTCTCAGAATTCATTGCAAAGACACGTCTTACATTCAATCGTTGGATTGAGTTGTCCAAAACAGAAAAGACATATGAAGCCCTTATGGACTTGTTGCTCAGGGACAAGATTATGTCAAGTGTAAATAAACCATTCCTTGAATTCCTACATGAGCGTAAACCCAAGACACTAAAAGAAACGGAAGAATATTGTACCCAATACGTCACGGCACATCCGGACGTAGCTTTTAGCAATGCTAAGGTTAAGGAAGGCATGCAAGTTGCTTCGGCAACACCATACAACCCTAGTTATTCACACAAATTTCAGGGACCACAAAACAGGTTTGATAAAAAGGGTAACCATAATAGTTATCAAAACCAAGGTAACCAATCATTTCAGGGTTCTTCTGCGAAGTACTGGAGACGAGCCGACAGCCCTCGATTCAGGGGTGGTCATAATTATCGGAATTTCCGCAGAGGAAGTCATTATAGGAACTATCCAAGTCATCCATCATGGAGACAACAAGACCATAGTTATAGAGATACTCATTATAATGAATATGATAATGGTAACCATGAGAACTATGACTCAAACCCAAATAGGGGTTACAATAGAGGAAACAATAATGATTACAGGGGCAATAATAATCGAGGTAGATCACAATACAAAAAACATAAATCACATTATCAGGCAAACTCTGCACAGCAAGAGTCCCATGAAGCCTATAAGCAGACTAAAGCTAATAATGATGCTAATAATATGGCATGTTCCGCTTTTGATTTTGGGAGAGCATCTCAGTGCCCCCAATGCAAAACATTATTCGAACCAACTACGGTGTCCACTTTAAGTTGTGGCCATCCTCTTTCCGCTCTTCCTGCGTCAGTCGCGCATGATGGAAGAGGTTCTCTTGTCTTACATAAAGGTTTAGTAAATGACAATCCAGTCTCAGTTCTTTTTGATTCTGGATGCACCACAATTGGTGTTAGGCAGTCACTTGTTGATCCTTCTCGTGCCACAGGAAAAGTAGTCAAATGTGTAACATTTGGCGGCACCTTAGAGAAATACTCTACTGCTATCATTAAGATTGCTACTCCTTTCTTTACAGGAGATGTACACGCATGTCTTCTGCCGAATCCGATCACTGATCTTATCATCGGTCGTATTCACGGAGTCAAAGAATGCACTCCACAACAAACTTCCGTTTGGGAAAAACAAAATATGCAAACTGCTAATGCTGTAGTCACTAGAGCTCAAGGTCTTAATATGCCTCAAACTTCATCTACTGAAGATAATGAAGTGCATAACCAAGATGATCCCTTGGTAATTTCTCGTGACTCGTTTATAAAACAGCAAGAAGATGATCCGACTCTAAAGAAATTCTTCACTCTTGCAACAAAAGGTGATCCGAATAAAGATACAAAGCGTAAATCTTGGATTACAATGAAGAATGGCGTACTTGTACGTATGGTGCAAGACTCCACTAAGTCAAGTCATTCTCAGATTATTGTACCCAAGAATTTGAGAGTTAAAATTTTGCAGCACGCTCACGACTCTCAGTGTGCTGGACATATGGGTTTTTCCCGTACAAAGTCAAGAGTTCTTGCGGCTTTCTTTTGGCCTTTTGTGAACAAGGACATTCGGATTTATTGTCGATCGTGTAAAGTATGTCAAGAAGTGAAATCCAAAGGTCCACGCCATGCTGCATCTATTCAGGCTGCAGACATTCCTATTCGACCATTTCAAAAATTGGCGATAGACATCATTGGTCCATTTAAGATCAAATCTGCTAGAGGACATCAGTTTATCTTGACTTGTATTGATATGTGCACACGTTGGCCAGAGGCTATTCCTCTGAAGAGCATTACTACTGCTGACGTTGCAGATGCTCTTTGGCTTATATTTTCTCGTCTAGGATTCCCCGGATAGATATTATCAGACCATAGCACCCAACTAATATCGGATACCATGTCTCAAGTAATGTCTACTCTGCAGATAGAGAGATCTTTGAGTAGTATCTATCATCCTATGTACAATGGGATGGTCGAACGGCTAAATAGAACACTCAAAAACTTACTAGGGAAGATAACTGAGGATCATCCTCAAGATTGGGACAGGGTTTTACCCGCGGCCCTCTTCGCTTACAGAGAGGTCCCCAATGAACATACAGGATTTTCTCCCTTTGAACTTGTCTTTGGCGCAATACCGCGCGGCCCTATGTCTTTGCTTCATGATCTCATAACCGTTGATAATATTACCGATGACACAAAATCTTCTTACGAATATGTCATCGCGCTGAGACAAAAGATTATCGAAGCCTGCAAATTGACAACTTCTTCTTCTGAATTTGCTAAACAGAAGGCAAGACAATTTGCCAATAAGAAAAGAACCTTACGACAACTTTGTCCTGGTGACAAAGCATTTGTTTTGCTACCTAGTAGGGAAAACACACCCGTGTGTTACCGGGGCCCGAAAGGGGAGCAAAGAATAGTAACACTGCACCCTACCACGCATGTCGTAAAAAGCGACTAAGGAGGGTATGGGCATGGGGCTGTTTACCCCATCCCGTAAAAACTTCGCACAGTGGGCTGATCACCTGCTTGCCAACCAATCTGATTACGGAAACAATGATAGATTGTTTGGTCTGTTTTTGTTCCACAAAGACGCCACTAGGCGTGGTGGAAACTGCGATAGATCGATCAATTTGTTGTTGCCCTAAGACGCCACTAGGCGTACTGGCCACATACTGCTTTGCCGGTTGATGGCTAAGGATGGAAGAAGAAGAAGAAGGGAAAACAGACTTCTTATTTCTTGGAAAGGTCCGTACGATATAATCTCGAAAATTTCCGATGTTGACTACATTGTCGATATTGATGGAAAGCATAAAACCTTCCACATCAATATGCTTACGGAATTCCATGAACGTCCGGATTATTTAAAGCCTATTTTCCAGGCAACGGACGATTCACCAGTCCAACATGGTCATTACTCATCACTGTCCGTAATACAGGATGAGGAAACAAGTTTTTTAGATGTAAATCTGTCTCTTCCAATGATTCCACTTCATTCTAGTGAATCATGGAAAAATTTTACTGTCTCTCCTGATTTATCTCTAGGAGAACAGCGACAAGGTTCGGCTATGTTACAAACATTTCAGGATGTCCTTACTGACATCCCTGGACAAACTCATGTCATTGAACATGACATTATTCTAACTGACCATAATCCTATTAGGGTCAGGCCTTATCCTATCCCTATACATTTTCAAGCACAGGTTGAGAAGGAGTTGGATGAGATGATAGATTTAAAAATAATTGAACCATCCACTTCTGCATATTCTTCGCCGATGGTTATTGTTCGAAAAAAAGACAATAACATACGTCTTTGCGTTGACTATCGCAAATTGAATCAAGTTACGAAGTTTGATGCTGAACCTATGCCTTTACTAGAAGAGCTACTTACTAAGCTTTCTAAATCTCATTTTTTCACTAAACTTGATTTGTCTAAAGGATATTTGCAAGTTCCTTTATCTGAACGCGCCAAACCAATTACGGCTTTTTCTACACCTAGAGGCCTTTTTCAATGGAATTTCATGCCTTTCGGCCTTATGAACGGACCAGCTACATTCGTACGCATGATGCGTCGAATCCTATCTTATCGGTCAGATGTCATTGCGTACCTAGACGACATCTGTCTTTTCAACGATACTTGGGAAGATCACTATTCGGGGTAAGTTGAATTACTGTCTACTCTACGCGAGTATAACCTGACAGCGAAACCCTCTAAAGCCTGCATTGGTTTTAGCGAAATTTCTTTCCTAGGCCATCGAGTTGGTCATGGTTTCCTAAAGACAGAGGACCATAATATCACTAAGATACTTAACATCTCTATTCCTAAGACTAAATAGCAAGTGCGAAGTCTCTTAGGTCTTATTCAATTTTATGGAAGATTCATTCCGAATCTATCCTCTATCATGGCACCTCTTTCTACACTACTAAAGAAAGGGTCGCCTAATATGGTCCACTGGTCACAGGAATGCCAATCGTCTTTGGATAAGATTAAAAATTTGTTTTCAACACCACCTATTTTAGTGTTACCTACTACAGATAAGACATTTGTTTTTCGTAGTGACGCTTCATCCACTGGGATTGGAGCGGCACTAATGCAAGAGTACTCTGGAACTCTGCATCCTGTAATGTATATCTCCAGAAAACTTAATGCTGCAGAAAGGAATTACTCGGTTTTAGACCGTGAACTATTGGCTATGGTCTGGTCAATTCTCAAATTACAAAGATTCCTTCTAGGTGCACATTTCATAGTAGACACCGACCAGAAAGCTCTTACTGCTATACAGAGTAAGAATTTAAAGAGCTCGAGGTCTACTCGATATGCAATTGCTCTTCAACCTTTTCATTTCTCGGTACGAGCTATCCGTGGATCAGATAATGTGATGGCAGACATTTTGTCTAGATGCCCACATGATTCCACCTAACTGTTAGGTCTTGGACTTCTTAACACATCTAAGTCTATAATAGTTCCTTTCTATATCAAGATAGATAAACATTGTAATTTGTAATATAGTGATTGTATCACTACTATCACTACGTTCCTTGATATATAATCACTGCTGTTCTTTGATGATTTTTCTTCTTGGTCAATCATGTACTTATAGTGCTTAAATATGAAATTGTTATATGCATTGTGTCATTGCCAGCATTGTGGTATACGTTGGTGGCACCTCCCTGGAAATATTTATACTTAAGAGAAATGCTTTCTCTGAGATGTTGAGATATATTCTCACAAGTCGATCTATGCTTCGACTTTACCTTAATTTGACATTATAAATTGCTCTTATTAGTCATATGCGCATTATTCGTGCGTTGTGATCCTGTTGTATGTTGCTCTCAGATGGAAAAAAAATTCATTTTTTTTCCCGGGGGTTGCGGTAGTCTGTTACCAACAGATTACTGGTGGCAATGTATGTAGTTATTATAATATTTATTTGTCTGAGGGAAAGTATTTGTTTTTAGAATCAGGATGCTTTCCTGGCCAAAGATATATCTCCCAGGATTGATTGATACTTTTGTTATATGGGTTATCTCCCCTGGATATCGACTTTGGCGTATGAATCTAGATTTTGTTGGTCTGTTCCTTGTTGGGCCAGAAACAGATTGTTCTTGCTTAGGTTTATGCAGGAATGTTTATGGTTCGAGTCTATGTTTACTCCGTGTTTATTTCAGACGATTTGGTCTTATATCGTGATATCTTTGTATGTTTATGTGGGACTATTTTTCCTTGTACTGAACTTTGGGGTCAGGCAGTTTTCTGCGCATACGGAGACGAAAGAGGGTCTTCCGTGATGATGGAGCCTGGTGAATGCCATGTCGGAGACCCATCCAAAGTTTGTTGATCGCTGTGATCTATTATGGGGAGGAAGATAGTTTCTGATATGATTATTAAGTCAATGAGTTCCCCAGTGTTTATTCTGTAACGCCAGGAGAGGGCGTATGAGTTCTGCTAGTGTATTTTTCATGCCAAAATAAAATAACTTTTTACTGAACTTTTTCCTTCCTAGGCTTATATGGGCAGACGTCTACATGATGATTATCTATATCAATATGTCGGGATGACATGTTACCTAGCAGCACTGAAGATGATTGTATGCAGTAGTTATGATGAAAGAATATGCTGATTCTTGTAGAAACATTTGTGTTCATGAACAAAGCCTTTATTGAAGCTTTGCTTTGCAGCTGTATAGTGAGTAATGCTCACTGGAACCAGAAGCCATTTTGGATCCTATTTTTTGTTGATCATCGATCAGAGAACAGGGATGCCCTTTATTATCAGGTGATGATTAAGAGATCACAGTTATAAAGAAAACCCAATACTGGTGGGTTAACATTGTCTTCAGAAATATTTGCTGAACTTTACCTAAAGGAATCTTCGCTAGAAAAGAGATTCTGTCGAGGAGTCATGCTTGAACATTATTTATTAACTGACATGATCGGTCAGTAAGGCCTGATGGTTATATTTATAAACAGTGGAAATCTAAGTGCTTGTCTACGGACGTTCCTGTGTAATGTTCTTCAACATGAATGCCAACTTAAGATTGTAGACCATTGATCAACAGTATGATGATATATGTCGACCTGTTTTCCTGTAACTATACCCGTACTGTCCAAGTGTGTGCGTCCAATTAAACAGTATGAAACGACCACAGTAGTTCCAGCCATCCTTGACTTCTACATGTGATTGGAGTGAGTGTCCTGTGTGCCTGTAGAACTGTCATCCATTCGCGTCTTCATTATTGATGTTTACACTCACTCATTCCATCAGAATATACGCATCTAACAGTACACCTTGTCAGGGCCCCAACAGTCGGTAACCTGACCCATTTAAAGAACATTGTGACTGGACGAGCGATATCACAAAGAAAAAAGCATTTATCAACAACTCTTATAAGTAAAAAGGTTACCAGGAAGTGTATACGAACAGCCTTAACAACATTCAGCATACAAGATACAGCTAACAACATTCAAGTCAATAACACGGATAAGAGTCATCTGAGATTATGTATGTTTTACATTTATGTATGGCACACAAACATTCAATTTATCATAACAAGTAAATTTATACATGTAGCATTATTAAAGATATGGAATAGTAATTAGGAGGTGTACGGGAATAGCCAAAAATACATTCACTATCACGATACTGTTAGCAGCCTCCATGTCAATAGTAGAGATAAGAGTCATCTTGTATTATATATTAATCAATCTATACCCTTAGGCTCCCAAAAGAGCATACACCTTCAACAAACATATGCCTTTAATCACGTGTCATTAGATCTGTCTTTCCGTGTCTTCCTAGCCGTTTTCCTGTCTGTCTCTAGCTGTCGTCTCCACGTGTTTTTCGTTATTCCTCTGCTGCTTTAACGCTGGGGATTCCAAAAACAAGGACTGCCTGTTAATGTCATCAACAGTTTTCTTCAAAGTGCGTCCAATCAAATGCAAGCGTTTTCTTCTCATCTCTTGTTCTTTATTGAATACACTATCAAACATTCAAGCTAGCAATCATGTGATCAAATTAAATCATGTGAGGGACATATATGGACACGTGATTAAATTTATATGGCTGTTTTGTTATGACCAGTTTATGTTTCCCCGATACATCACATAACTACAAAATAACATAAATCTTCTTTTTTTTCCACCAGATGCCTAGAGCATTACACGAAGTACATCATAGGTAAAATATTAAGAAGTAAAAGTAGTCCGTAGTGGATACTACTTTCAGGGAGTGAAGTCTTAGAGCCATCACAATAGTAGGTCCACCTTCATGAGTAGAGTGACCAGTAACTTTGCTGCAAGACGCGATATAAATGTTAATAATAAATAACTCACAGAAAGCGTTGGAAAACTTAAACACAAACGAGGTGCTTGAATGGCTGATGATTGACGAGACTGCCATGTTTTATTTCTTATGCCAGAGTTTGACCTATCTTGGTTCATTAATTTCATTAACAACTTCCACCCTGCGATCCAATTCACCTCTCACATCTCCACTGTCTCTGTTAATTTCCTTGACATTGTTGTCACTATCACTCCGCCCCACCTCACCACTTCGGTGTACTACAAACCCACCGACGCACACAGTTACCTCCTTTATACTTCCTCTCATCCTCCGGCTTGTCGGGACTCCTTGCCTTTCTCACAACTTCTCCGCCTCCGTCGGTTATGCCAAGATGATGACAACTTTCTATGCCGAGCACAAGAAATGTTGGACTTCTTCCGTAACAGACAGTATCCAGAAGATGTTCTTACCTCTGCCTTAGAACGTGTTCTCCCTATCTCACGTGTAGAGGCCCTCAAACCCCGCCAAAAAACCTCCTCTGATAGAGTCAAGTTAATAATGACCTATCACCCTCACAGCACTGCTGTCAAAAGGATCCTGTTTCGCCACCTACCTCTCCTCCAAGCTGACCCAGTGGCGCGGGAAGCATTTAGTGAGCCACCCTTGCTGGCATATAGACGGGACAAAAATTTGAGGGACCTCCTAGTCCACAGCCGTCTGAAAACCGTCAACGATGGCCACTTTGGAACCAAACCATGTAACCGTACACGATGTAAGACATGTCAGTATGTAATCGAAACACGTTCAGTCTCGTTCCCTAACGCCAAGTTCACCATCACCCATGGCTTCACATGTGAGTCACGCAACGTCATTTATGCTATCATATGCAAACGTTGCACCATTACGTACATCGGCCAAACGGGCACACGACTGGGCGACCGATTCTGCAGACACCTCTATGACATCTCTCAGTTTAATTCCACACCTGTGGCCATCCACTTCAATGGCCCTGACCACCACGGTGCCACTGACATCCAGGTGACAGCCATCAGATACTGTTCCTCGGACGCCAACGGTCGGTTTCGCCAGGAACAACGCCTCATCCATCTTATGGGTTGCCTCAAACCACACGGTTTGAATACCCAACATTCTTTTGTCTGAGACGCCTTTCTCTATCGAGTCCCTGTTGTATTATGACTTTCTACTTTGATGCGATCACCCTTTTTTTTTTTTTAAATTACCATTTTTTTAATTTAATAACTTTATTTATTTATTTTTTTAATTTGTTTATTTATTTTATTTTATTTAAATTTTTTTTTAATTATTTTTTTCCTTTATTATTCTTTATTTTATTTATTTCTTTATTTAGTTTTTATTTATTTATTTATTTGTTTTAAATTTATTTATTATTATTATTTATTTATTTATATTTTATTTATTTATTTTATTTATTATTTATTGATTACTTTTTTCTCACTCTTTTCCAGTCCTTGTTTTTATTATTTCTTATCTTTATGTACTGTCAACTTCCTCTTTCCGGTTTAGTGGCAGCCATCCTGCTTTGCTTCACATGTGACTGGACTTAATATTAAGGGAGTTTTTTTCTCTTATTTTTATAGTTTCATGTTCTCTACTTAATTCTCATTTTCTTTCCCTCCTGTCTCTTGTTTGTCTGTCCCTGACGAAGGCCTTGTGGCCGCAACGTAGGTTTTTCTTGTCCTTCTCCTTGTAAGACGTATTACTATTTGTGTGGGTGTGTGTGTGTTTTTTTTTCAACTGTTTTATTTCTTGGCAAAATATTTGTCCAGTGTAACAGCCATTTTTTTTTCATTTCTTAAAATTTATTTTTGTCCAGCTATAAGCATGATAAGACAGTTTTTGTTCTGGAATCCACCTGGTAAAATAAATAAAGGGAGATACACAAACAACACGGTGAAGAAAACTAGATCATCATCATCATGTGACGTATTCTTTCCAGAACGTTGTCTCCATTACAGCTGCTCTGAACGCATCACGATTCTGGGCAAGTCGACCTGCATCAGCCAAAGACAAGTTCAGACTCTCTGTGATGTCCTGGGTCCACCGTCGTCTAGGTCGACCCCTTCCCCGTTTTCCAATGACCATGCCTTCCATCACTAATTTTTCCAAACTGAATTGTCTTTTTATATGACCAAACAACTTCAGCTTCCTTATTGCGATGGTATTTAGGAACCAATTTTAGAAAACTAGTTACACATATAAAATAAATAGGACACGAAAAAAAAATTAATATATGGTGCACGACAGGATTAGAAATTATAAAATGACTTAAAAGTTATTCTTTGCTTATGCTTAAATGTCGCCAGTTAATAACAGCGAAATATTTCAGCTGGAAAAAAAGAAATGGAACAGAAAAACTGGTCCAAATCTTGAAATATATCAGAAATGTTAAAATCAATCGTTGGGATCATCAAATTCAGATGGCCTCAATTCTTTTTCTTGCAATAAAAAAGTACTGTAAGAAGTTGGTAAACTGACTTCAAAGAGTCAGATCCCTCCCTCCCCCCCGTCACATTTTGTCACAAAAATCCGGACCCCTCCCACCCCCTTCTCTATTTTTAAAACTTGACGTCACAAATCTCACACCCCCTTTTTTTTGGTAATACTGAAAAGAGACAACGTATTCGAATGTAAATTAGTTAACTCGACATGATCATGTAAATTAGTTAACTCGACATGATCATGTAAATCAGTTAACTCGACATGATCATGTAAATTAGTTAACTCGACATAATCATGTAAATTATTTAACTCGACATGATCATGAAAATTAGTTAACTCGACATGATCATGTAAATTAGTTAACTCGACATGATCATGTAAATTAGTTAACTCGACATGGTCATGTAAATTAGTTAACTCGACATGATCATGTAAATTAGTTAACTCGACATGATCATGTAAATTAGTTAACTCGACATGATCATGTAACTTAGTTAACTCGATATTATCATCATCATTAACTGTCAACCCCCCCCCCCCCCCTCCCCCAAATCTTCCTGTCCTGAGCCATCAGCTCAAAGTTTTTCCATATCTTCTTCATTCCCTTCACGTCTGTCTCCAGTTATCTTCTCCTTGTGTTCCTTGGTTTTCATCTGCCTCTCTTACCCTGGGTATTCCAGAACCAGGACTGCCTTGTAAAGCTATGATCAAGTTTCCTCAATGTGTGTCCTATCCATCTTCAGCGTTTTTTTCTCATGTCTTATTCTTCTGGCATTTGCCCGGCTCAAGTCAACAGTTCTAAATTAGTCATCTTGTCATACCACTACAATCCTTCCATTTTAGACAAGCACCCATTTGTGGTTAAACCGCAGGCCTCTAACGGTGAATGTAGCGGGTTAGAAACAAGGCGTTGTCACGCTCCAGTCTAACCAGCTGTAAATGGATACCTGACTCTGCTCTTGGGTTAGGAAAGATAAAGGTAGCCAGGAGAGGAAATGGTTACTCCACCTATCGAAGCTCAACTTAGCATTGTTAAGTCTGTAACACTTCACTCCCCACGGCAGTGTCTGCTATAAGAATACCTTTTTTATTTACCCACTAATGAAAGTCTGAAGCTTTCTGGTTGTCTTTTTTGTTGTTCTCCATGTTTCACAGCCATACAATGACGACATTTGAATTGACGATTTCTGATTTTTGTGCTGGACATAGCTTGTTTTGATCTCCACATATTTAACAATCCAATGAAAGCTCCTTTAAACTTTTGTATTCTTATTCTGACATCATTGTCTGTTAATCCAACTGTCTAATATTGCAGCCAAGGTATATGTATGATTCTACATCTTATAGAGGTATATGTATGGTTCTACATCTTACAGAGGTATATGTATGGTTCTACATCTTATATAGGTATATGTATGACTCTACATCTTATAGAGGTATATGTATGATTCTGCATCTTATAGAGGTATATGTTTGATTCTACATCTTATAGAGCTATATGTATGATTCTACATCTTATAGAGCTATATGTATGATTCTACATCTTATAGAGGTATATGTATGATTCTACATCTTATAGAAGTATATGTATGGTTCTACATCTTATAGAGGTATATGTATGATTCTACATCTTATAGAGGTATATGTATGATTCTACATCTTATAGAGGTATATGTATGGTTCTACATCTTATAGAGGTATATGTATGATTCTACATCTTATAGAGCTATATGTATGGTTCTACATCTTATAGAGGTATATGTATGGTTCAACATCTTATAGAGGTATATGTATGATTCTACATCTGATAGTGATGTGTCTACAAATGTAGCATTGTTACCTTTCGCTGAATTTAATCTTACCATTTTGTTTTCTACCTGTGTATTTTTAGACCCACTAGCTGTGACCTCTCATCAATTATTTGCATTGTGTCTTGCATCTGATTTTCGTTATGTACAGAAGAGACAGATCGTTGGCTAAAGTGTTAACTGTGTGTTAACTAGTGCAGACACATATCTTTTAAGTAAAATAGTGTTTCATAAATCCAGCTTGTACAAAGATCTTCCCCTTTATGTGCTGCGTACCATCACGAGACAAGGCCCAACCTTTGCAGTAGTCAAATAAAAGCATTTGCATTTTATTCCCCCCCCCCCCCATACGCACGCGCGAGCACACACACACAAACACAGTTGATTTAACTAGCTAAACGTTTGAGTCTTTATCTCGACAGACTTGTCGCTATGATGATAACTTGTTAGTTTTTTTTTTTTTAAATCTAATTTTATACCGCGGTAGCGCAATATACATGCGAACTGGCTTCATAGCTCGGTGGTCCATGGTTCAATCCCCAGTTGAGGGGATTTTTTAGACCGCAAACGGCTTCGGGGTCGACCCAGCCTCATGAATTGGGTACCAGAGTAACTTCTGGGAAGGTTAAGGCGGCCGGCGTGATGTTGACCACATCACACCTGGTCAAGAAAATACGGGCCTAACACCATATTCCCAATATGCCTCAATGGGCAAGTAACGGGATCCTTTACCTTTTACTTTCTTAATTTTACACAATACAGTTTATTTTGTCTACTTTATGTTTTTTAAGGCGTGTGTTACATGATTTAAAAAACTAACTATATAATTAAAAACAATTTAAACCAGTTAAAAGTTATAAAAATTAACCTATATTTAAGCTAAGATTATAATATTAATATGTCGTCCACGATGGAGTGGTTAAATGTTGTGGATAAACGTTAAATATTGTCGACAAAAGTTAACTGTATTGGATAAAAGTTAACTATTG
Organism: Oreohelix idahoensis; assembly: GCA_024509875.1. Classification (NCBI taxonomy): domain Eukaryota; kingdom Metazoa; phylum Mollusca; class Gastropoda; order Stylommatophora; family Oreohelicidae; genus Oreohelix; species Oreohelix idahoensis. Next base: position 138,504 of record JAMPIV010007426.1, on the reverse strand, counting down.
TGGATAACTATTTCGGATAAATGTTAACTTATGGGTCTAAGAGTTAACTATTGCGGATAAAAGTAGGAACATTATTTATGAAATAAGAGAGTGTGACGTCACATTTTCCTAAATTGCCCCTCCCCATATCGTCAAACAACGTCACAAAATGTTGTATCTCCGTGTCCAACTGTCTGTAAGAAGTAACTGTAAGAAGTAAGAAGTGCCTGATAACATACCTTTATATTTGTTTCATATTAATTTACTGTTTACAGGCCTCGGGTTTCCCTTCCTTATGTGTAATAAATGTTTATACAATACCAAACCTACCCACTATCCTGTTCTCACTGTTCTAGTCTACTATCATTTACTGGACACAGTATTAAGGTCCTTGTCTTGTTGGATTCGGCCTATACTGCTTGATAGAAATACAACAGAAGTGATTGCGTCATTAATAGGCTGAACTGCCCATGGTGGACTTCTGGTGTCATGTATTGTGGTTCGCACTGTTGACCTGCCATTGAGACATCATTTTTTGATGATGCGTAGATGGCAGGGCGGATAGTGTGATTCGCTTGCATGGCTAGGCGGGGTTGACGCACGGAAGGTCCAGTATTCAAATCCTGGGTAAGCCACTCATGTCTGTTGTTTTTCTGTTGTCTGGTGTTCTACTTCTTTATTTCCTGCGAGTGCCTGATAACATACCTTTATATTTGTTTCATATTAATTTACTCAGGTAGAGAAATGTTTTATTAATTTACAGTTAAACGTAAATTTGCGCAAGATTAATCTCACCAAAGCAGTTTTTCACAAAAAATAATGAAAGACGCATATTCGGTAATCAGCAAGATATTACCATCGGAAAACACTGAGTGTCACTTTTAATTTCTACTATCTCAATTTCCTCAAAGATCCCTGGAAGGGAATCTAGCCACTCATAATCATCTTCAGCGACGTGAGTATGCATAAAAACAAAGAGTTTCTTCTGGTAAACCACGGCGCCATATATTTTCGAATCAAAATGCCAAAGTTCTGAAAAATACTCAAAACCTATTACAGACGAGTCAGTAGAGTTAATCTTCCATAAATTACCATTTCCTTGTAAAATAAACACATTATGATGATGACTAAAGCTAACTAAATTGTCTGAAGGTTGAAGCATGGCGGGGATTGTAGGTGATGTTTCAATAAATGATCGTTTGACGGTATCAAAGCATTTCACAGTGACTGTATCATTTTCCGAAAAGAATATAATAATAAAATGTTTGAAAGAGATAATGGAATCGGCAGATGCACCATCCTCTTTCAATACTTTCCATTTTCTTTCATGACCATAGGCGCAGTCAAACTGCTTGAAACCAACTGGACGTGCACAATAGCAATAAATGAACGGCCCGTGTGATAGCAAAATAGATCTCTGTCGTTGATAAGTTTGAGATGGAGCATTTTGTGTCAGGGTAACCCATACATTTTCAGCGGTATACATGCTAAAAGTTAAAGGAGTCCACAAATGCAGCACATTATCAAATACAGTTATGCTGGCCAATCTGGAATCGGTAAGTGCTGCATATTCATGGACAGTACCTGTGTTGAGCTTGTAGGCCTTAACTTTGTCGTCATCAACAAAGACCATCACGTGTTTCTTTGCACTTGTTGCTCTGTGTACAGCTGCTTCTGGCCATGCTTCATGCCGATCTTCAACACACATGTTATAGTTTCGTGCTTCAAAAACCAGACGACATGCATCTCTGCATGATAAGACAAGGTCATGCTTTGACAATTTTCGCATACCAGCCGTGCTGACCAGACACAGACGAACGGCAGAAAGTAACTTTACTACATGTTGTTTTCTTTCTTCAGCTTGTGCTTCTGCTGATGTTGTTGCATCTTGTGGTATGTACTCCACCCATTTCAGTATAGCTTCAACAACAGAATCTTCAGATTTTGCATTCAGATAATTACTTCTGATAACTTGGTAAAGGTCATTGCCGGGAAGACTAAGAAAGCGCTCAGTTCCTTTTACTAACTCAAAATTGACGTGCATACACTTAAAGAAAGAGTTCAACACTTTTAGTGATGAATATAATTTAGCATGGTCATAGAAGGCAAAACAATTTTTGGTTGATATTATTTTAGCCGCAAAATTCTTGCATTCAACAGTCAAATACGCAATCTGCAGCTGAGCCGCAGCAGCCCAGATATCAAGAACATTATCTTCTGTAAGAATATTTATGCCCTTGTAAACGGCGTCAAGAATGAGAGCAAATATGTCTTTCGTCATTCCACTAAGTTCAACGCGGTTTTCTTTACATTCCCTCATGTTAGACTTGAAAAGTCCTTGGAAATACTTCGAGCAGGCACTGAGGATTAATTTATGACACTTGAAAGAGTTTTCTTCGACTACAACAGTGAAATCACTGAAGCTGTTCTGCGTCCATTGCTCTCCAATGCACTTCTGGAAACCACAGGCCATACTACATTTTACTGCCATTTTCTGACCTTGAAAGTGAAAACAGAAATAAAAATATTAACAATAAATATTTAGTTTAAACAGATATTTAGACATAAGCTCACACCGACAGGGAAAGTAGGGAAAACAACGGCCATAATGATGGTTGTATATTAAACAGCAATTAAAAAAATGTAAACTGTAGTAGTGTAAACTATAATTTAAGAAAATAAAAAATAAATTGTAAATTAGATTTTGTATTAGTTATCCAGGTTGGGGGTTTTAGCACAGGGCCGACACTCCTGTGTATGTAAAAAAAAAATCACGTTATGGAAACAGCAACAAGTGAATAAACCACGATGAGGGAGAGATATCCGGAGTCTGAAGCTCTTATGACTTCCAGTAGTGAAAGCCGAAAGGAAGCCACTGACACGAAAACGGATGCCTTGATCGCAAACACGAAACCAGAATTGGGCTTTGGAACGTCAGAACAATGAATGAGTCAAGTAAGTTGTAACAGAGCATAACAGAAATGAGAAATTACAGATACAATTCTTAGGAACAAACAAGATCAGATGGACAGGGACTGGGAGAATTTTAAAAAAAACGCAAAAGAAGAGACACTACTGTGCGCTGGGAGAGAGAATGAACACAACAAAGGCGTAGCCATTATCTTAAAGAAAGGTCGTTACTAGAATGGAAACCCGTCAACAATTGATTAATAAGAATGAAAGGGATATACACTGACACCACCGTAACACAATGCTTTGCACAAACAAATGACAGGGATGAAGAGTGCAAGGACAAATTCTATCAACAGTTACAAACAGAATTGAAAACTGTACCAAGATATGATCTTATCATAATAATGAGAAACCTCCATGATAAAGTTAGAACACACAATACATACAACGAAAGAGTAATGTGGAAATGTGGCAGCGGATAAACAAAAGAGAATGGTGATAAAATAACAAGTGTCTCGGAATTGCCTCCCCCTGCTTGGCAGTAGTGGTCCGACAGTGGCAAAAACTAAAGAGTATCTAATATGGGTCTTCAAATGTGTCTACCTTCGCACAAGATTACTCTTAGCAGAGTTGTAGATAGAAGGATAATGACGCTTCTACCTCAAGGTAGTATATTTAGAAATAACAAATTTAATAATCAACTAAGTTTTAACAGTTTAAAAAAAGGGAATAATCTTTAACAGAAAATAGTCATCATCGTGTGATGCTAGGTTTTTTTTTTATAGGTAAGCAGACACTTGGCAGCTTTTCAGTTTCAGTTAGCTGCAAATGGTAGGTTATGCTTCCGTTGGGTTTTTGGGTTCTGTGCAGATAGGTCACTGGAGTTCTCGCGTCTCTGGTCAAGACTAAAGGCCCAGCACGTTCCATGTAAGATCATTGACTACTTGCAAAGCTGGTTCTGTGTCTTTAAGACCCTATGACGATGGTGTCTATTTCTATGCCAGTCCACTTCTATCCTCACTTTGTTCCAGAGATTAGTACCCTCACTGGTACCACCAACAAATATGGTAAAAGAATCGAAACAAAACGCTGTACCTCAGAATTTACGCTCAATACATCACTATGCATTTATAATCTTGGACTACCTATATTAGTTCTTAACGAAACTACCATGTTAGTCATGAAAAAATAAATATAGAATGTAAAATGCACAACTAACGCTACTCTTGGCTTACAGACTGTTTGCTCAGAGGATTAAAGGCACTGGAATAGGCCTCTTACACGTGTTCTTAGGGGTCGTTATTTTAACAATGGATTTCCATTATGACTCTTTGTTATAAATTCCTCAGATTTCCGGTGTCCTTGTTAAATGGTAGAGTATATTCTGGGCGCTGAAGTCCTCAAAATTGCTCAAACAATGGTCCGGTTCCGATGCAAGAATCTTGATTCTAAGCTCTGGCAAGTCTGGTTGTCGTCTTGGCAAGCGAATCGCTAGAATCTTACAGGGAAGTAGACTTGCAAAATGTGTCAGATTATATTCACTGTCTTTTCCCGCATTTGTTTGTTACGAGGCTAAGCAGGGCTCTAATCGTTTCAAACATGCGTGTTTTGTGAAGTAATTTCAAATATTCCCACGTAGGTAAAATTCTGCCATATATGGAAGTGACACGTCTGTACACTCTTCCGACAATGGATTTCAGATGTAACATCATACTTTTCTCTGAAATATGTGGACAGGAAATGATTAGGTCATTCATGTCCGTCCAAAATGTGTCGCCCAGACAAGTAATCTCTTTTCCGTCGCCTGTGCACACAAAATCCGTCTACGGGCGAGTAATTTTTATCGCCAGGTACGGCTTGAGCAAAAAACACTACGCGAAAACTGAGCTGACCCATATAGGTTTTACCTGCGCTATGCTGAGCAAAGCTGTGCCGAGCCCACGCAAAACAAAGTGTCAAAGGATTTGACAATATCAAATATCTGCTTGATACGAGCACAAAGAGATTTGTCAACCCGGAAATTCCAGGTAATAAGTACGTACAACAATTGAAAATGATTACTGCCGTAGTGGAGAAGAGATCGAGAAGAGGTTGCTGCAATCCATCCTGTGAATATAAGCTTCTGCAGCATTAACAACTCGGTTATTGGAGGAACGATTTTTCCACACAAAGAAATACGCAAATTAACATGAGATTCACCAAGTGGCCGGAATAGAAACCAAATACACTATATTGTGATCAATAGATGATGGAAGCATTCGTTACAAAATGTGATAGAAGTGATCCAGGTATGGGAAGCGATTGTCACCCAATAGTGTGTCGCGGGGTGATAAAAGACAATTGGTAATGATGACCGTTAATCAAGTGATCGGCAAGATGAGATAAGTAAAGATAGTATCACTATGTGTGATTTTGAGTGTCTTACGACAGCTAATAAATTCAAAGTCGAAACGTAGAGTAATCCGTTGTGTTAGAGATTTTTAAAAATCCAGGTACGCGAGTCTATCCTAACGACTGCTGCAATTAGGCCATCCTTGTCCCTGGAATGCTCTGTTTCACAAGCTTAATACTTAATAAGTATGGAAAGATAAAAACCCAAAAAGAATGCACTCCTAATCGGCTGGTTCCTTGCTCTTGCGAGGCTCTCCGGTAATTGCCTATTCCAAATGGGCGGAATATTGCAACCACAAACAAACACACGGTGATTTTGGGCTGGGGAACGTGTGTTCACTTTTTCGTAGAGCAATGCTGCCAGACGGTGTGGAAATAAAAATTCCGTGTTGTTATACTGAGCAGGTTATCACGCTCTGATGACGATCGTCAGTGTAATGAAATATTTTGGGCAAGCCAACCCCCTTATTGCTAGGTGGCTAAGATGTAAATAGAAAGGTTGGGCACTGCTACTCATATGCAACATATAAAGATGATGTCTAAGATGACTAGCTGTCTCAGTGCTTTTGGAGATTGATTGCAGCCAGGATAAGGATAATTTCTAAACAGAAAGAATATCCGTTCCTAACTTAGTGACTGGGACTAGACAATTATTTGTTCGATCCCACTTCACGTCAAGTAATCACTATCTTCACTGGATGATTAGTAATGAGTAGTTCTATGGTTCTGGTTTATATAGGGGACATGAATTCAAATCTATCGCATCTGTTCAGAGGTCGGTGCCTTTGCATCTAGTGCACGTGAGTAGAAAAGCGGCGTTTCAAAAGGAAAACTAGAGAATTTCTCGTGGCGACGAAGATAAAAATACTTAGTCTCCTTTTAACCGGGAAGATGACAGATGTTGCTCCGATGTTAAGACCGAAGTAGCTAAACCAAAAAGCAAAATTGAAGGTGCAACTCAGAACTCTGGACCAAATGCAAGTAAACAGAAAAGGTATGACTTCAACTCCAAAGGACCCTCTCCCCAGAAACGCTTTTGTGGCTAATATAAAGAGACGCTATCGAATTGCCAAGAGTCAGATAGAGATAGCGACCAATGACGTTGACCAGAAATTCAGCACTATTTCAACAATACACAGGGAAACCAGGAAATCATGCTTGGGATTCCATGAAAGGAAGATTCAAGATTGGATAACACTAGAAACATTAAAAACCATATTGAAGAGAAAAGAAATTTAAAAAAGGAAAAATAGAAGCAAACTCTATTGTTAAGGGAAATAAATAATTAACAGTACTTTCAGCTAAATAAGGAAGTAAAACAGTAAACCGGAGCAAACAGAAGGAAATTCATAGATGATCTTGCAAGACCTGGACGATCTTGATTTCTTTGGATTTCCATTGATATCCAAATGCAGTGAAAGCCACCATGTGTTCGGTATTCTTATAAGCATTGTATATTTTTATCCATTCCTTCAGCTTTGCCTATGCTGTTGCCAAGATACATATATGAGTCTACATACTGCAGGGATCTGTGTATTTCAAAATGCAATATGACTTTCATTTGCAGTATTTATTCTAATAATTATTTTGCCTTATCTGTGTAGATTTTCTTAGAAAAAAGCTGTGATGTCTCAGGTCAATGTTTTTATTGTATCTTGCGTTTGGATTTGGATATGGGATAGAAGGACAAGCTCATCGGCAAAGTCTTGATTGTTGGACTGCTTTGTTCGGAGCCAATTAAATGTATTTTCCACCGAGTACTGTTCTATTCATAAACCAGTCCATAATCAGTAAGAAGCGAAATAGTTACAGTATACATGCTGCACTCCAATTCTAATCTCCACGGGTTCTGTGAGATGTCCTTAATTTAAAAACCGTGCATGTTAAGTCCTGAAATAATTTCTTTTCTTAAGTTAACATACTTATGCATGATTCCATAAGGCTTTATTTTCGAAGGTGGTTGGTTCCCTGGCTGAAATGTCCAAAGTCTGACATTATTTCACAAATCCAATGTCATCACAAGGGATAGAGTGACACAATAAGAAATCAGATTATTAATGAAAACAAAAACCAGTTCATTTACCTGAGCAGACATTAAGTAAAATGCTTTGAACCTGTCGTCAAAAGTCGGCCCATTCAGATACCGTCACAAATTTTCACATAAGAATATCTGACCCCAGAGTTAGGGCACGGCTGAGGAGAAAGTTGATAGTGGTGATAATGAGACTCTAACTAGATATGGTATGATATTGTTCAAGGCAATAGGTCTTAGACAAGAATAAAAATTGCTTCCCTCCACAACTTGTCAACGCATACATTGAAGGAAAAAAGTATAAGTAAGTACTTATATAACAACACTGCAGTTATAATTATTATTATACACTGTACAGGTATTCTGTTGTCTACATAACTACTACATGCAGAAATGCCAAACACACGTGTTACCTTTGAAAATGAATCATAATTGTCACAAGATGGATTTTCGCACTACAACAGTTTCAGTTACATTTTTGAACTGACGTTACTGCGATTTTTTTTCTAGTCGCACCCTTTTCTTTCTGTTTGCTATGTAGCGGAGAGTTTGTTTGTTCAAGCATTTGACATCCCTTATTGGTGACAATACATCGCGTTTCCCAAGGAGCGGCAAAGCTTTGCTAAGATTAGGAAAGGATGCGCGACAGATAAGAGATTAATTGTCTCTAAGGCACATTCTATAAGGTCAAGCATGACATAATCGTTTTCGGTACGCCTTGTTGCAAAAAGATTACTTTACATGAAAGTAATAATTTGTTACATCTTGCACACATTGTCGTGTGAGGTTACCGATATGTCTGTGAGTTCACCTGCCAGGGATCGGATGTTTTCATACCATATACGGAAGACTTGACCTCTTCATTATGTTAAAAAATTTTCCATGTCAATAATTTAACACCCCCCCCCCCCCTTGTCACGAAGTGGTTTTAAGTTTATAGAGTTTGCCTGAATGAAAGCAAGACCCTAGTATGAGAAAGTCTGAGAAGATAGAATTTAGATGAAAAATGACATGCCTGTGGACAGATGAGACTATTGGCTCAAGGGATAGAACCAGGATTTGACTCTCCCCATGCCGCTTCGTGACTTCAGAATGGCTATAATCTCACCCTCCTCTGACTACCTATAAACACAAGGAGATAAGGTGTATAAAACGACCACAGACATCACTATACAGACAACATAGAGTA
>JAMPIV010007426.1:0-127500 GCA_024509875.1 Oreohelix idahoensis | reverse complement strand
TCTCAAATTTATAAAGGACAAGCAAGGCAAATTGCTTACTGCCCCAAAGGAAGTAATGGAAAGATGGAAAGAATATTTCTCAGAACTCCTGGATGGTGAGCATGGTGAAGCATCAGAAATGATAACCACTAGCACAGAAGAGAAAACCAATGATGGTGAAGATGACATAAAGATGGAAGAACTGAGGGCAGCACTAGAGAAAATCAAGATGGGCAAAGCAGCAGGGCATGATGGTATAACACCAGAAATGGTTAAGTACATGGGAGCATCAGGCGACCTATTACTCTTAAAGGTCCTACAATCACCATGGTGCAACAAGACCATACCAAAGGATTGGGAGATTGCCATCATAACACCAATTTTCAAAAAGGGTGACAGTCGACAATGTGGAAACCATAGAGGCATATCCCTTCTCAGTGTCCCTGGTAAAATCTACTCTAGAATCCTAGAGCAGAGACTCCGACGCCTAGCTGAGCCACAATTGGATGAGGTCCAGTGCGGATTCCGAGCAAACCGAAGTACTCAAGACCTAATCTTCACACTCAGACAGCTGAGTGAAAAGGCCCTTGAGTATAAGAGTGAGATCCATTTTTGTTTCATAGACCTGGAAAAGGCGTTTGACAGGGTCCTCTGGAGAAAACTTTGGGACTGTTTGGCAAGGAAGAATATTCCAGCACCTCTGATTCATGCTATACAGAGCTTCTACAAGTCTTGCAGAAATTATGTGAGGACAGCAAACCATAAGTCAGAAGAGTTCAGGACCACCACTGGTGTAAGACAAGGTGATATCCTATCACCTTACCTCTTCATACTCCTTATGGACGATGTCATCAAGGCATGTAAGGAGAGAACAAGAAAGTATTCAGTGGGGTACTGGAAGATGAGACAGGTCTATATTTCGGAGCTGGCATTTGCTGATGATGTTGCCCTGATTTGCTAAATCAGAGGCACATCTCCAATCCAACCTGCAAGTCTGGAAGGAAGAGCTGGAGAAGAGAGGGATGGTCATAAGCAGCTCTAAAACAAAATCCATGGTGATATCACGAGAAGAAAGAAAACATCAGATTAAGTTGGGAGAACAGGTCCTGGAGCAGGTCGACCACTTTAAATATCTCGGAGCTATTAAATTGCATGCTGACGAAAAGATCAGAGAAGAACAAGCGGGTTTCAGGCCGAAACGATCATGTATTGATCAAATATTCACACTAAGAACAATTATAGAAGAATCAGTGGAAATGCAATCGCCACTTATTATCACCTTCGTCGATTTTCAAAAAGCCTTTGATAGTCTACACCGCCCATCATTGTTGAAGATACTTACAATCTATGGTTTTCCAACAAAATATGTGAATATAATCAAAGCGCTATATGACAATGCAAGATGTTGTGTTAGAACAAATAATGGGAATACAGAATGGTTTACAGTAGAAACAGGGGTGAAACAAGGCTGTATTATGTCACCACTACTTTTTGGAATAGCTATTGATTGGGTTATGAGAAACTATACCCACAATGAACAATTAGGTATAACATTGACAAATGGAAAATTCCTGGGGGACCTGGATTTCGCAGATGATTTAGCATTCTTAAGTTCAACATCCAGACAATCCCAAGAAGCAGTAAATAATTTGTGTCATCTCTCGGTTAAAATAGGTCTCCAAATAAATGCCTCTAAAACTAAAGCTATGAACTTTTCTAACGAGACCTTTGATATCATCTTGAACGGGGAAAAACTACAGAAAGTTGAAAGTTTCAATTATTTAGGCAGTAAAATGACTCAGGATGGTGACACAACAAGAGAAATCCATACTAGAATTGCTTTGGCAGCTAGCGCCTTCAATAGATTATCTAACATTTGGAAATTACGATCACTGAATATACATACCAAGCTTCGTCTGTTTAATTCAAATGTTATCTCAGTGTTAACATACGGTTGTGAGAGTTGGAAAATAACAAAATCATTGGAGAAAAAAGCTGAATACATTCGAGAACAAATGTCTTAGAAAACTCATGAACATCAGTTGGAAAGAATTCAAGACTAATCGACAAATAAGAGAAGACTCTAGGCAGAAATATGTCTCCGACTATATAAGGAAAAGACGATGGTCATATATCGGTCATGTCCTACGAATGCAAAACAACAGAATACCACTACAGGCGCTCACTTGGGTTCCTGAGGGTAAGAGGAAAAAAGAAAGACCAAAAGAAACACTCAGAAGAACAATAATAAGAGAAGGAAGAACGTTGGGCCTAAATAATGTGCAAGAGCTAAGAGGAGTGGCGTCACAACGAACAACCTGGAGAGCACTGGTTTCTGCCTTATGCGCCGTGTTTGGTGCTTAAAGAATTTATTATTATTATTATTATAGACCGAAAGGGAGGCATCAAAGAAGAGTTGGCCACTCGAAAAGCAGCGGCTGGGAGATTTTTTCAGGCCATAAATCGTGGATTCCTCAGCAAGAAAGAGGTTGGTAAGAAAACGAAGATGGCTGTATACCGCTCCACCTATGTCCCAGTCTTGACATATGAATGCGAGTCGTGGACAATGACTACAACCCACAAAAGCCAGATCCAAACCTCAGAAATGAGGTATCTGAGGAAAGTGGTTGAAGTAACAAGAAGAGACATGGTCCGCAACCAGACGATCCGTCAAGGCCTAAAATCCCATCCGCTGCAGACTCAAATAGAACAGTCCCAACTAAGATGGTTTGGCCATGTCTGCAGAATGGGAAAAGATCGGCTACCACGACAAGCATGGGAAACAAAGAGCCAGGGATCCAGACCTCCAGGACGACCCAGAGTCCGCTGGGAGGACAACGTTAGACAATCTTTGAAGGACCGAGGACTAGAATTAAACCAGGCCAGGAAGAAGACAGCTGATAGAATGGTCTGGCGCTCTCTCTTCCAAACCTCTACACCTCACGGTAGAAGCGGAACGACTAAGTAAGTAAGTATATATATATATATATATATATATATATATATATATATATATATATATATATATATATATATATATATATATATATATATATATATATATATTATAGATAAATTTATTTACACACAGAAATCATTAAAGTTCATCATACATCAAATCGAAAAATTAGCGTGCACTGTTGCACGGCCTGAAAACCAAAGTAACAATTAAAATGATAGACACTTAAAAAAAACCCCCCAATCACATTCACTCTTCCTGTCACCCTGCTGAGGAACAATAAAAATGGTTAGTGATTTAAATAACTCTACTATAGTGGGGGCTGTCAACTTTAGCCTCCACTCTCTAACACAAATAAGATTCTACTGTCTCAGTCCTGCTGACTCTTCCTCAACGAACGTCTACACAGCTTTCCACTTGTTAGGCGATATGCGCCGCTAAATAACACCACTAGAAATGCTAAAATAAGACTTGGAGTAACACAATGGCTCAGTGTCTCTCCTTCAACTGGACGATGAACAGACCCTACTGGTCCTGTCTATTTTCTCCGTCCTTCTCTCTCTCTCGGTCTCAGTGTCTCTCTAATACTCGACGACTGATGATGCGGCGTCTCCGTTAAGCTCTTCTCTCGTTACTTTCAAGACCCAGGTATTGTAACCCTATCACCTGTTCCTGAATCTGGGTGATGATGATGAAGTTCTGGTGTCAAGCATGAGGTCCTGGATTAACTGTCGAAACTTCTCTGCTGCCGAATAGCTTTTATAACTTTCCCCTGATAACCCGCTCTGGAGTTAGAAGAAAAACAAAACACAGCCTTGATTTCTGGCTGTACGCAATTGAAACCAGTCTCGCTGCCATGTGTCGATGCTGGAGACTATAATAGCGAAGCTCTGGGCTGTATGATACATAAACCCCGTTCCAGCTGAAGCATAGGGACTTCACTGCCAGAGACCATAGGTTATTTTTCTTTTGGTTCCGATGATATCTCGAGTCCCCTGACTCTTGAGATATTTCCTCTTGCCGTGGATAATTTGTCTTGGCAAATTATGCTCCGCCACTGTTTTGCCGGGACTCGCTGAAATTAAAGGAAATGCGTCTAATGTACACCAACTCCAACATAACGCATCTCTAACACATATATCTCTCATAATCTTTACAAATCTCCTCACTAACTACATTACTCGTTGTGTACCACAATCCATAAATAATACTAGCCCACGTGGCACTTAAATTTCCCTCCTCCTACTCCCCCTTCTCTCGTTCTGAACAACAATCCATAAAATACTCCTACCCCCGTGTCTCTCTATCTCACGCTCCTTCTACTCCCCTTCTCTTCAACTTAACTCTGCCAGGTAGGTAAACAAAACCTCCCGACCTGTCTGACATATTACGTGGCTGTTACGCATGGCTAACCCCGTGTCCCAACATTTCAACTACGGAATTCCTTTGTCCGAAATTCCGTGGTCTCCCTTTAACGTTACCCATGAGGTTTCCTACTTACTCCAAAATTAAATGAAATCTCGCTATAGGAATAGTTTACTCCTCTAAGCAGTATAGTTCACTTATAACATACATCTTTACTCTCCGACTGCATTTCTTACGTTTAAGACATAATTAAATTAAGTACACACAATCGATTCCCAATAAAATTACATTTGTAAATACATAGGAATAAATGGTGGTTCTACACAACATACTACAAATATGAACACATGTGTATCTCATGACTTCACACGTTCCTATCTACTGCCACAATCCTAGAAAGAATATGCACACTGTTACATTTACATCGTTCTTCAAAGATAATAATGGATGGCACTATCGTTTTAAAACTTAAAAGTTAATGTCCCTAAAGAAGTTAACTACGGGCCAATTTCTCAAAAACCCACTAATAAGTAAACGATAATAAAATTACTACATACCGGTTATCGCTGTTTTTCCCACAGTGGAGACGATAAATCAAAGTCGACCGGCAGGCAGTATTTCTTCAGAGAGACTTGCCCGCCGTTTAACTGGCTATTTATACACACCAGGCCCACCCCCGCGTATTAGTTAAGCTACGCACTCGGGCCAATGGAAACTCTAGAAAAATAAAATAACTACGAGCTACTCCAATCAGATTTGAAAACGCGCAGACCGCGTGTTCCAAAAATTGCATCACGTCCACGTGCGTTTCTGACGCGTCATACAGGGGTGCCCGAAAATAGCGATTTCCGTAAACAACGAAAATGGCGGAAAATCAGAAGAAAGTAAAAACTGGTGGGAGTAAGAATTAACCCTACCGTCATAAAAAGACCCCATTTAATTACTTACCCAAAATACCAAACACGATATATATTCAAATGAAAAGAAACATGGCAAACACGTATAATTAAAATGAGAAGAAATGATGAGAATTCAAAATAAAACCACAGAATCGAGCCGGTTGAATGACAGAATTACAGTGCAGCATCACACCCCCCCCGCCCCCCCACCCCACCACCCCAAACTGCATGTTTGAAAATATTGCAGGTTTTTCTTAGCTCCATAACAAACAAAGTGGGGGAAGACAGTGAATATAACCTGACGCTTCAGTCAGTCTAATTTACTGTGAAGATCGCTTGCCAAGAAGACTGCAACCAGCCTTGCCAGAAGTTAGAATTCAGAAATTCCGTTTTATCAGACCGGAACATTTATTGGAGAATCTTAACGGACTTACAAAAACAGCCCAGAAAATCTCTAACATTTTAAATAAGGAAAGCCGCTGTATGAGGAAACTGAAGAAAACATACGGAGTCAGAAAGGGAATTAAAGTTAAAATTAACGACCACAAGTAAACGTGAAATAAGGCATCTCCCAGTGCCTTTTATTTATCTGAGCAAAAAAGTATGTGAGCTAGAAGTGGGTATGTTGTCATTTTACATTCTATATGTCTCATTACTAACATGTGAACTAATATGTATATGTTACCATGTGAATTTTAATGTGTGAAAATCGCTAGTGGATGCCCAAGTCATTTGAGGCTAGCAACCTCAGTGTATAGAATGATGATTCATGAACCACCACTGCACGGGCTGGTGATTGCTTTATTGCTAGTTTCTTAAAGAGAACCAAAAGCAAAAGATAATCCCAAGTTCCACATGGAGCAGGGAGGAAATGATGAAAGAAATGATGTACATTCTAAATATAATACTTTCAGTTTCAAACTAGTGTAAATGACTATGTGAAACTTTTCATTTTAAAATGAATGAATATTTTAAACTTTTCAATCAGTGTAAACATAAATGCAAACATATTCAATTTATATGTGAATACTTTTCAATCAGTGGAAACGGAAATGTAAACATATTTTATCTGTAATATTAACCTTTTAATTTAAATGTAAAGTAACTATACAAGCTTCTCAATTTAAATGTAAAGAAAGTTGTATCCCGAGGGATTAAATTTAATTCTCATCGAGGGTTAAATTCTGAGTTAAATGGGATGGTGAAATAGAAGAGGGGGGCACATAACTATGTGTCGGACAAACGCAGTACTCATGAGAGCATTTCATTTCTATTCTTTATCATAGTTATTGGTGGTAACAGCTGAAAGTACTATCTCTGGAACAAGAAGGGAACAGTGGCCTGAGCTTTAAGACGAGGGACCAACTTTGTAGACTCTCACTGACATTTCTGGAAAACGAGCTACACCAGACAACCTTGACCAGCGACGAGCGTGAGCAGTGTAAAAAGAACCAAACCATCAGAAGGAACAGAACTGTCACTGGCGGCTAAGTTCATTTTATATGCTGCCACTTGAACTTCTTGTAAAAATGTACTTCCCATCACGACCGTGATGATAATTTTTTCTTCATCCATAACTTTTCAAATTATTTTCAAACCGTTAAAACTTAAGTTATTACTACATTTTGTTATTTGTAATTTTACAAATTTAACTTCAATTTAGTCATTTTAAATGTACTGCATGTTTGTCTCAGTCAATTTGCTACACACACTCTAAACAGAGCTATAACAGAATAATAAGAATTCCACTGAGCAAATCAGAGGTGGGGGTTGAACGAGCTAAGATTAATCATTGCTTAATTCTTCACAAAAGTTGTCGGCAGATTATAGAATTAAAGTGCTCAGCCAAAACAGCATTGTTTTCGCTTATCTGAATATATTATGAAAACTCCCTTGAGATAGAAATTTTATTACCCTTCTATGTACAAATGTGCCAAGAGTAATCTTGTACGAAGGTAGACACCTTTGATGCCAATTTTAGACACTTTTGAGTTTTGGCCACTGTTGGACCACTACTGCAAAGCAGGGGAGGCAATACCGTCACAAAAACCTTCACGTGCATCAGATATATGTTTCAGGCACTCGTGAGAAATAAAGAAGCAGAAAACAAGACAACAGAAAAACAACAGAATATCTTTAAATAACTAAGCTCTGTTTTTGCTTAGCATCATTTGAATTCACCGTTACAACCAGGTACCTTTATTGGTCTGCTGTGCTATTTGTCTTTGTTTTTTTTTTAAATTCCACTTACAAATTCGTTACTTTGTTCAGTATATCATTATTATCATTACCTATGACATCCATGAGGAGCACAGAGCTTCAACAAATTAATTCGAAACCTTCCTGTTTTTCAAGGCCTTTAATGTCTTCTTTATCACTATCATATAAGTCTCTAATTCCCTTGTCCAAGTGTTTTTTGTTCTGCCTCTATTTATCTTACTTGAAGATTGCAGAACGAGTACTACAATATAATAAGAGGCGGATCTACTATGAAGCTAATGAGGCTTGAGCTTCAGTGCCCCAAGTCTAAGGGGACCCGTGACCCTCAAGAATTCACCAAAATGAGTGAAAGTTCGTTAAGAGAAATTTTTCAAAGCTTTCTTTTCTAAAAAAATTAGTTTCGCTCTACAATGATTGAAGAGAGATTGAACCATTTCAGTATTTAATTAGTAGAAAATGACATAGCTATTTCAGAATAGAAGAACCTTACTGTGCAGGATGTCTTCAAGACAATAATATAGAACATTTCTTATTAAAATGTAAGAGGTATGAACAAATGAGAATACCAATATTAGATTATTTGCAAGCATCAAACTTACCTATAAATATAGAAGAGGTGTTAAGAATAGACAGACCTAGGGAACTGCATAATATAGTCAAACAATATTTAACACGAACAAATGTTAATATACAGTGGCTGGGAATGTGAAGGTCTGATGCTGTTCTTACAATGCACATGACTTTTAACAGATGAAAGTCAGTTAAATATCTGTTAAAGCCAGTTATATAACTGGAAACACCAGGCCTTTACACCCCTCCACTTTAATAGTATTCTTGTTCAGAGTTTCTTCTTGATTTTGCTGGGGTTTTTCCGTTTGTTTTTTTCGTTTTCCGTTTTTATTTAACGTATAAGCACAATTGTGATTGTCCCTATTTACAATGATTTGACAAATGTGATGCCACTATCTCATATCGGCAGTTGTTCATATAATTTGGAATTGAAAACAATATATATCCTAATTATAACCCATCAGAGGTTGAACGGGATATTTTTCGTCATTAATTTAAAAAAAAATAATCACTTCATAATAATGAAAAAAAAAATCACTTCATAATAATGAAATTAAAAGAAGACTTGCAATGGCTTCACAAAAACTAATACAGCCGACCCAGCTCTAATGGGTACCTCCGAAATCGGCGAGTATCTGCCTGAATGGCGAGGGACACATGTCTCTCTACAAGAAAAGGGATACTCACGTAAAATCAATGTCACGTTAGACATTAATAATAACCTGAGATTTCGTCTCGAGTATTAGCGGGCGTACAAAAAAAAAAAAAAAAAAAAAAAAACCTATGGCAAGGCACAGGCAAAGAAACAAAGTTACAACTGATCAGAGCATGTATATTCCCAGTAGCAACATACGGCTGCGAGACTTGGACACTCAATAAAACAGTTGCAAAAAAGATTACATCATTCGAAATAAAATGCTACAGAAGGATGTTGAGAATACCCTGGACAGAAAAAAAGACCAAGAGAGAAGTACTGCACTCACTAAACGTACAGGAACATTGGCTCCTAAATACCATCGCAATAAGGAAGCTGAAAATTTTCGGTCATATAATAAGACATAATAGTCTGGAAAAAATAGTGATGGAAGGCATGGTCCCTGGAAAAAGGGGAAGGGGTCGACCTAGACGATGGTGGACCCAGGACATCACAGAGAGTCTGAACTTCTCTTTGGCTGATGCAGGTCGACATGCCCAGAATCGTGATGCGTTCAGAGCAGCTGTAATGGAGACAACGTTCTGGAAAGAATATGTCACATGATGATGATGATGAATAATGAAATTATTGTGACTTTAAAAAAATCTGTATCTTACACACAATGTGACTTACTTCTAGATGTTTCTCTTAAACCTCTGGAGCTGGGTTAACTTGTGTCGACAGAAGATTACGGAAGCTTACAGTACGTGTGTTAGTGTTTTCTGTCTGTCGTAAATTTAGTCTGTAACAGATTTCATTTTCAATTTGTATTGTACACTGGCATAGGCAGGGTTGCCAGATGAAAACTGGGAAAACTGTGAAAAAGAAGCCAAACACCGTCACAAGAGAAGCTAAATAGTAAAGCCGAATAGTATAGAACCCCCCCCCCCCCCCCCCACTTTTATGGAATTTGGCGTAAAAAAAAAGCCAAATTGGCAACCCTGGCTAGAGGTGCTCTAACAGTTTTAAGTTTCAGTTTAGAAAATGTAACCGGATGTATATACAAGTAGCTTTCGCACCTCTTTTATTTTCAGTTTCGAAAAGAGGTTACTAACTCTCACGCAGCTTTCAGTTGTAGTTTTCAAGGTAGGTGTCACGGGTTGCCTCCCCTTCCTCTGCAGTAATGGTCCAACAATATCTTAAACTTAGAGTATCTAATGTGGGTCTTCAAAGGTATCTTACCTTCGCACAAGATTACTCTGGTCAGAGATGCAAATAGAAGGATGATGATGCTTCTACCTTGAGGGAGTGTTCACAAGATATTCATAAATCAAGAACAATGCTGAATGTTTCTTAGCACAGTTAATTTATTATCTGCCCGACATCTTTTGTGAAGAGTTATATTGTATGATTTAGCTCATTCATGCCCCCAAGTGATTTAATTCAGTGAAATCTTAATTTAGTAGCTCTGTTTTAAGTTTGTTTAAGGTGATTAAGACATACGGGTACAGTACACTCAAAATGATTAACGCAACTATAAATTTGTATGTATAAAAATAATAAATTTAATAATCAATTACATTTACAGTGTAAAATGAATAATTCTTTTTAAAAAAGGTAATAATCACAGGGTGATGTTATGGATATTGAGGGAATTGTCAGAAAGTTCACTTAGCAGCGTTTAAGTTTGTTCTTAGCTGCCAGTAAGTTTGTTGGTTTTTGCTCCAGCTGACGTTTGGTTCGTTGCAGGTTATGGACTGAAGCAATCTTGTCACTGGTCAAGTCTGGAGGTTATGACACGTTCCAAGAAATATCATGGAATAGTCACGAAGCTGGTCCAGCGTCTTCAAGACACGTCTGGTGATAGCGTTGACAGAAGGCCGCTTATACCACA
Organism: Oreohelix idahoensis; assembly: GCA_024509875.1. Lineage (NCBI taxonomy): Eukaryota > Metazoa > Mollusca > Gastropoda > Stylommatophora > Oreohelicidae > Oreohelix > Oreohelix idahoensis. Next base: position 116,980 of record JAMPIV010007426.1, on the reverse strand, counting down.
CACTTTGTTCCAGAGATAGCACACTCAATTGGTAACATCGACTAGCATTATGAAAGAAGAGAAACAAATACTCTAATGAGTATTGGGTTTCATTACACACAATCATGTGCCCCCCTTTTCATTCCTCCATCCCATCTACCTCAGCACTTTATCCTCTCTGAGCATCAATATTAATCATTACATTTATATTTAATATCTTTAAATTTGCACTGGTTGAAAGGTGAATAATATAATAAGTATATACTTCGGTTCTATCATCATTCATTCTGACTTTGTGTTCAGATTCCTAGGATTCCGGCTTTCCGTGTTAATGTTGATAGAGTTTCCCTAGGATATAAGTCCACAAGATGCTGAAACAAGGTCCGGTCCGATAAGTGGAATTCAAATCCTATTTCTTACTCTGGCCATCTGGCTTTCTTCTTAACGATGTGAATTTGACAGTGCTCTAAACCGGCTAAAGTATCAGATTATAGTGTAACTTTCGTCACACGCACGTGGTTGTCACTATTTGGCCAGGCTCCAATCATAAGTGTTGTTTATAAAATCTAGAATTGCCCAGCCAATTGTATTCAATCACGCGTATAATGATAGGGTTTATCCCAACAATTTCCTCATAGGAAAATAATGCGTGATTTTTAAAGTCACTTTCCATATAATAAATTGTTATTTCCGTCCAGTATCGTTAATGTTTACACTCACGACTTCCTACATTGTCACAAAAATGGCCTTCCCGGAAGCTATTACATGTCTGTTTATGTGGTGATATTCTAAATACAATAGCTAAATTAGATAATATTGTAGTGCATAAAGTCAAAAAATAAGATAGAAAATAAAAATTTAGTCCAGCGTCTCGCCCGCATGTCGGTTTTGAGAAACCTATTAGCCGAATGGAATTCGTCCTTGAGATTAAATGTAACACTTTTGCAAGGTCAAGTCGGATTGCCAAGACGAGAGTGAAAGAATAAAAGAAAACGGAGGGGAGGGATGGAGAGACAGCACTAGGGTACACCGTCTCGCGTAGATTTCAAAAAAAGCCAACTCGCCTTAGGCGATTTAAATTACGATACAAAAACTAAAAAATGTTCGTCAATTGGGTCACGAAAACAGTCTTAGCTCTTATAAGGGAATGACGTAATTCTAACGGACTACGGAAGATCCTCGTAATTAGTTTGAAAATAGCTGTAAAAGAAGTGAACAGGTGGTAGTTTCTAGATTTGAAAGACTAACATAGAAAAAAATATGGAATTCTGAACCAAAATATATAGGGCTATAAAAATTATATATTCGGATGCCTTATGGTCTTCTGAGCAAAAATATGGTATCAGTTGTACACTAGTACAATAAATAATCAAGATATTAGCAATAATACTGTGTATTGTGAGACGGACTGACGAAAAAGGGTCAAGCTTGCTTATTTTTTTCATAACATATTTTGAAAAAAAAAGCTTTGGGTAAAATAAGGACTAAAAGGTACCAAGATTTTGATTGGCTGTAGTTTAATGGAAGGCGAGAGGGGATTGGCTAACCTAACACTCAAAATATATTTGCAGTAGTAAACATAGTAGTTTTTGGGAATTGTTTTTTTAAAGTTCGATTTAAAATTCATGGTCGTCTGCTTCTATTGGCCAGCTTAGTTGATATTGAGGAAAAAATGTTAGGATAGGATGCCATTTGCACAAAAAATCTTGCCACGAGACGATGAGAGCAGAAGTGTAATTCTAAATACAAATATTATAACCTTCTGGAAAGGGCAGTGATAAACTTGGGCCAGATCTGCCAGTCATCGTTGCTTGTGTGTAATATTCAATGAAATCTGCGGTAAGATTGACTTTATTAACAATTTTATTTAAAATAAAGTTTGAATGTGAGATACTAACATACGAATGTAAGTAAGTGGGCCTATGGCAGACTTAGGCAGAGCCTAGAGATTGATCCATTATATGATAGACTATCAGAGAGGTGTAGAACTACAAGATTATATATGATTGTCATCAAGGAGCATAACACCTATCCTATGGCATGGAAGAAGATTACTGATGGAATTGCAGAGGCGTCGTAACCATTAGGGGAGAGGAATGCTGGTATACATTGTCACATCAAAATATAATGGTGTATTAGGTTGTCATAAAGAGCTGACCCTATTCGTTTATTTGTATGTGCCTATAATTGAATGTGGAATATTATTGTATACTTGGTATAAAGAAGGACGCATAACCTTCTTATTTCAGGGTATTTTGGTACTGACGTTAATGTGGTACCAAGCTCTTGAGAACTTTTCGATTCCTGACATTGGTCGCTTATTTCGGACACACGCTGGTTGCCATTGCCTTTCAGGAAGTGTAACAGATTGTCCAGCGAACAGAAGGAACGATCTACCTGTGTTATTCTTTCAAGATAAGTGCCTGTTCGGCACCTGGCAGCTCAACCTATAAGAACTATATAGTTTATAATAAAGACTGAGCATATTAATTAAAGATTCAGAAAGTGTTAAACGAAAAAAGAAATAAAGAATAGGGGGTGATGTTAACCAACAACCTAAACGTATATACCAGTATTACCCTCAAGTAGAAAACTACAACTACACACATATATTATAATAACATTTGTATTATGGACAGAAGATCCATTGTGATATGCAATTGATGTAAATAATTCCTTTGATTTCAATTTGATTGTCATTCCTGATTCAAAACAAATAGAGTCAGGAAAATAAATTGTAAGATAATTAATTTTACCTAAAATTCAACCACTGACTTACTTAAGATAGTCTTTTAAAGTGTAATTTGTATGTGATTGTCGTAGTACTGTTGTGTGGTGTTGGATAATAAAATATTTGTTTGTATGTTTAATTGGTTAATGCAACATTACACTACATAGTCATAACCCTAGACATTAGACGTAGTCATCATACATTATAGTCAAGAATAAGTCTGTTTGAGGTCGTAAGGTAAGGTGGTCTCCTGTAACTCTCCACCCAAAAATTGCAGAACAGGTGACTCATTCAGTACACAAGAGTACATAACAGCAACACTTCTTAACATCAAATCCACTACAGTTTATTAGACGTATGACTTGCCAGATCTCTAAATGCGACTGCTGCTTTTTCGTTTAACCGTTTTCTGTGACTATGGCACGTCCAGAGCGATGGTGAAGGGTGTAACCTCTCCTGGGGTCAGTGCTGATATCTCCACAGGCTTGTCGCACGTAGTGGTCCAGTGTCAACAACAAGCGTCTGATTCGCAGATTCAAAGCATTGAACCTTACCACAAATGGTCTAATAGGCTCGTGCCACAAATGGTCTAGCAGACTCGTAGCACAAACTTTAGAAGAAATAAACGGAACAAATGCCTATACTGAGTTTTTGCTTTTCTGGTATTAATCAGTTGTCTTTCCCGATGTCCGTCTACCAGTTTTTGTCTCTCAGAAATGTTATCCTCCCTGAGTATGCATCATAACTTAGGGAATATAATGAGAAACCAACATTGATTTTTTAAGTTACTTTAATGAAAAAATGTTGACTGGACAGCGGCAAGTGCAATGGCTTGTGCCTGAATGAACATGGTTAAGTTTACATATAACTCACAAAATAATAATATAAACTATGCACATGCTGATGTAATCATCACCCACTCTCTGCTCCATTCGAAGTCTGTGAGTTAACTCTGCTTTTGGTGCCGTGTGAGAACTAGCATGAAGCAGTCACCATCTCTTGCTGTGGTGGATTATGAATATAGTATTTTCATATGTTGAGGTTGCCAACCTCTTATGGACTTTTACAACCACTAGCAAGTACAAACAAGTCAAATTCAAATTGTAAAATATATGTTACAGCTACCCCAATTTGGAAAATACAATCTCGGAGCACAGTTTTAGAATAGACATGGCAACTTGCTTAGATGCCTCGAACACTTGGTTTGGGGTAATTTTAGAATCCATCTATGATGGGTGCTCCGATTTCTAGGTCTCCAGTCTTTATATTTAATTTATAAAGTCAGGCTTTCTTCTTGAGTCTCGAAGATGTCCTAATACTTTCTTTTAATTTGGAATCCTGTCTTATTCTCTCTGGCTCTTGGAGTTGCTACTTTGACGTTGTAATGCAGTGTGATTTAACCTCCGAATTAGCTAGGTCATATTTCACTTTTCGCTCCAAGCCACCGCATGGTGTTTTCCGACAAAATTTCCAATCAGTAAAAATGTATATTTCCTGCTCTCATTTGATACAATCCATGAGAGAGAATGAAGTGGGTCAGGGCGTTAGTCATTACTTTTTGCCCTCGTGTTTTAAAATATCATTTGAAAACTTTAAGACGTGACCTCCATCCGTTAACTCTTAGGTAACTTTTCAAATCTTATTTGCAAGATAGTGTCTTCGCTTATTTGTCTCCCCAGACGGGTTTCTCTGTAATAATTATTACAGAAACGTCTGGACGGAAGTGCTTATGCAATTATCACCCGTACTTGAATTCATTCATTAGACGGATAATCGCTGACATTCTCTGGCAACAGACGTTTTCAGACAACGGTTTGGTCTTCCTATGTAGTCGGATGCAGTATTGTTGCGATGAGCGGTCAACACCACATGTGTTTAATCTCTACGTCTGGGTGGGCGGAAATGAGTTACGTAAAAAGTCAACAATCGTTTTACGGCCATCGTATCTTGTCTGTCTGAATTTACTCGTTCGGCAATAAAATTAATCTGCCGAGCTGGGGTCGATTAGCCATGAAATGACACGATCGCAGTACCAAATCTAAGGAGTGGCTGAGCACACTTTTATGTGCTTAAAAATGCAGAAATAAATAGATAATGAAGGAGAGAAAGAAGAGGCGTAAAAGGATGAGACAAACTGTCGTCACACGCGGCGCAAGCTATCATTTCTTCCTCATCGATGTTGTAATAATTTCCCCATGAAATATTTCATGAGTTTACCTCTCTGGTTTCCTCGACTTCTTTAATCCATCATTTTTCCAGCCGACATGATATTCTCCTGCATTCTACTTTTTTGTTGCATAGATGTTCTTCAATTCACACTTCTGATACATTCGTCATTCTTTTTCTTTTAGCCTTCCATGGAATTGTTAAAATTTTCTTTATAAAAAGAGACATGTCTGTGGCCTCTAGTAATATTCCTATTTGTTTGCTGAATGTCAAGAACGTACTTCGATATAATCTGTTTATTCCTGCTTCAAGTACCATGCCATGTTATCACGTCTAGAAACAGCTTCCCGTCTCCAGTTCTGTTAATCAATTCTGTTGTTGACTACTTTCCACACAAAGATCTCAGGCTGTTTTGTAAGTTTTCTCTTTGTCGTCTTGTTTCTCTTTTGTTTTTTGCCAGTCTTTCCTGCAGTCATATTATAGTTAGCTATCTTCTTCTCATAACATGTCCAACAAAAGTAGATCACTTCCTTCCAATTTGAGTAACATACTATCATTGCGCGATGGCTTCTTTCAGGACATTCGGTTTACTCTTTTTAGCTGTCCACGGCATTCTTAAATTTTTTCTGCAAAAACCCCATCTCTGTGGGGTTCAAGGATTTGCCTGCTTGTGGCCATTTGTAGATGATTCACCTCCATATTCTAGAAATGTTTGTATATAACACTGAAGAACTCTTTTACATCCATTCATAAAGATTTACTGAATAAAATACTTTTTCTTTTATTGAACGCCATTTTTTGCCTTGGGGGTTTTCCCTTGCCTTCCGTCGGCTATTTATAAGATAACAAGGATTGAAACGTCAGAACTCTTCCTTATGTTCATCAATAAGAAACTTCTCATTGTTTGGAACGTTGTTTGTGCTTCTGCTCGCTGATCATTTTTTTAAAAAATCTGATATTGTTAATGTACCCACATGTTAGAAATTGTTCGTTTTTAAAATTATTTAAAATATCAAACGGCATTCCGGTTATGTGGTTTTGCCGACATATTTTTTTCATGTTTTTGCTTTTATTTTTATCGGTTCAGACTAAGGTCAGTTTCTGCGGTTGCTTATGGCGCTTTGTCTAATATTTATAAGATTCTTTTTTTTTTTCTAGTTTGCTGGATTATTCCCATGTGTCAAATAGCAAAATTTACGTTCTCTCCTCCAACTCGTTTTTCATGTTTGTATTGACTGAGATTATCAATCCATCATTATAGAAAGAGCTTGAATCAAGGGAAGGATCATGATCCTGCATTTAATCGTTAATTTCCATTTGTGACTCCCTGTGAACCATGGACCCAATGTCCCAGCTGTTCCCTTGTAAGATACCTATACCGATGCATCCTTGTCCTTGTGTAGTGATATTTCCAGTAGCAAGTTGTTTTACATAATGACCCTGCCAGTTCCATTCTCCTCTTACAATATGCCTTAACTCTTTGACTCCGGAACAACGCTCAGAGCGTTGGTCAGATTTGACACCAGTGCCAAAACAACTCTCTGAGCGTTGTTTTTAGTCTATCATGAATTAAAATTACGGCACAGAGTGGAAAATAATTGCGGAGTTAAAGGGTTAAGGATCAGTGAGCCTATTTTTTCTTTGTCACCTCAGAGACTTCTGGGAACCACACGTGTCATTGTTTTTGTTTTTGGTAAACTGTTTACTTTCTTTCCCGAGCTGATAACTGCTTCCAGAAAATATTTATGAAATTTCTGATCAACAACCATTAAAAAGTACTCTTGACTCCTGTGATATACTTATTTGGAGACACAATGGCAAAGCTGACAAGTCTTGTGTTCGTGTTTCTACTGGTGACCGCTCATCCACTCGCTGCACGAGACTTACTTTATGAGTTAGCCGCGGCTGCTGTCGGAGTTGGTGCTGTTGCCGTTGGAGCTCCATTTGTGCTTGGTGCAGTTGCTTTTGGAGCTGGTGAGCAATCATCATTCATATCATCTTCGTCGAAATCATTATGATTTTAAACATTATAATCATCAACACACACACTCACATACACACACACACACACACACACATACACACTCACACTCACACACACACACACACTCAGAAGCACACACACCCCTCTGCATTTAGAAATCATAAAGAGAAGGCCATACATCCGCTGCCTTGGACAAATGTAAAATTAAGAAACCTAACCACCACAAAAATCTTTAAAGAATGTGTGATTGCCGTATACACAGATTAAGATCCTCTCCGGTGCTACACAGTTTATGCACTGTGCTGAGATCCTCCTTGTATGATCTAAGGGAGGAGATCGGAGAACTGATGGCGTCTGTGTGCAATGAAGATGGTTCTTAAAACCAAACCAATCATCATCATCATCATCATAATCATCATCATCATCGTGGTTATTATCTTTATTATCACGATTTGGGTAAAAAGGTCAAGGATCCCGTTACACGCCCATTGAGTCATATTGGGAATATGGTGTTAGACCCATATTATCTTGACCATCGGCACACTAGGGGTGATGTGGTCAGCATCTTGCCGGCCACCTTAACCTTCCCAGAGTTGCTATTACATGATCATTGTTACTATTATTTATATATGGTAACTGTTATAATCAGTGTTACTATTATTTTGTGACAGACAAGTAACATTGTTATTATCAGCGTCACGATAATCTTTAATTATTATCAACATGGAATAGTTATCTGCACAAGACGAACGAAACTTTTATGACAGTCCTGATACTCTGTGGGAAATAAACTTGTCATTGTTATTGTTAATTAGAATCGACCTTCACTGCACTCAGGGCAAACCCATAGGTGCTCAGTCTCCTTCAGCAAATGTCAAAGAATATGAATGCTAATTGTACCTGAAGCACGCTGGTTGTACATACGACGGATGCATCATCTCTCACATCCATCTTTGCTAGTCCCACGTTTGATGTCAAACTCCAACAGTCTCAGTCTTGTTGATTTATCAATTGCAGTGTCGTTATCTAGCAGGTAATCATTAATTGCTCTTAGTATCTCTCCCTTATCCATGTCCAGTGCCCCCACTATGGGTGTTCTCGAGGCCAGTCTGTCAGCTCTTTCATTGCCACGTACTCCTGCATGACCATGACAGTAGATCCACACCAGTTCTTGAAGACTTGAGGATTCTATTGATGGTTTCCTTTCCTGCCGCAGGCTCACCCTCCCGCTTCTGAACACAACACGAAAAATGGCCTGATAACCAGGTAACAACCAGTCTGACAACCCCCATGTAAACATGCCTTGGTTCAAATAGAATAACAATGTGAGTTCTCAGACACTCCACCCAGTGACTGCAAAAAACAAAAACTAATACTTCTAAACTCCATTTCTCATGCTAGGATGGTAAGTGTTTGCACATGTAATACTCCACTCTCTTTTCAGCAAACGTCCCTGTCTGTTATTCTCGCCAGAGAACCGGGTACAAAATCCTACATTCCCAAAATCACCATGCACATAACACTTCACACATCAACGTGTAACACAATGGCGGTCAAACATCCCCATGCGAGTGCAAACTGATTTGCCTATGTCAGCTACTTACGGCTCTGCTATTTCATTGACCTATGCTCTCTCACTCTCTGCCAAGGGTTAATACATGACCTGCTGTAAGTTAATAAATCGGCCCAGTTTCATCCCCACCACTTAATCTCAAACTCTGCTACCCACTGCCCAGGATATATTTTACAACCCTTGTCGTCACTCTGACAGTCCAATCGTAGAGATTCTTCGGAAAGTTGCCATCCATGAAAACTTTACCAATATTTAATATTTCTCCTTTGAAGTCATGTCTACATTTCTGCATTTAAGGCATGTAAAACTTTTTGTCAAGTGGTTACACGCAATATAGGCTCCTCCTAAAACCATGCAGAATTAACGATCTTAATCGAAAGCAAATCCGATGCATGTATCTTATTGTGACAACCGAGGAGGTTCTTGATCACGCTTACCCTAGCCCAAACTAGTTGAGATCCTTAATAATTTTGAATGTTTTCCAGTCGGTCGTTTCCCGTCTGTCCAACATTGTTGTAATCCTGATGAGCCGTGATGTATTCCTATCAACTCATTAATGGTGATAGTCAAAAACCTACTATTTGTATGGCTCCTGAGACATGGGAGAACAACAATAGGACAAAAGATCAACAAACAGTCTACAGGATAATTTACAATCATATGGGGTGCTTGAAAAAAGCAATAGAGGGATTAAAATGAAAAAGGATGACAAAGGCTCCCTGTTAAAGACAAAGAGAGATAGAAGGATGGAGGACAACGCATTTTCAAAGACAAGTTTAAGTACCCAGTTAGGATACCAACCTCGTGGGATGAGACAAAACCACGGATGGCATCTGATGGAAGATAGGACTCTCACACTGAGCCTAATCACTGTTAGTGATATCTCATTTACCCAAGGCACGTCCTTACATCTGGAAACCCCAGGGCATAATTGAGAGTAAAGAGGGGTACTGGGGGGAGAAAATTAAACCCCAGTGCGTAGACCAAGAACCCACATGGAGCCCCATGAGGAGCTGGAAACACCCCACTCAGGTTAAAATGAGGAGTGCGAACCGTGGAAAGAACTTCACCGGATTTATGGCCTTTAGTCATCACAGGATGGACTTGGCCTTGTGTCTTTGTTTGAAGGCCTATGTCATCATCCTTTGGGATTTGAAGTGGAGGGTTATGGGACTGGTGATGAGTATTCCCGTGAAGCCCATAGGCCCCCCCATTTACTGCGAATTTTAGCACGAGATGGATGGATTACAGGTGAGAATATCAAGAACTACCAATTTAGTCTCTGTTTCTAAATGCGTGCACTCTCAGCCATTGTTTTCTAAGACTTGCCTCAGTCTCGACATGTAGTTTCTTGAAGATAGCCCACGATACAGATCACGTTACTCCCAGTGCTACTCCATACTTGTCTTGCCTTTCAATGTTTCTGTCCTATTGAATGTGGATTGTCTGGAAGGCCGATCTGTTGCATTCACCATGTTTCAAAGAGCACCACATCAACACGGCATTGGTTGAATTATTTTGAACCTTTCTAGATCCCGCTTTCATCACACTCAACTTTGGGGACATACCCCCCGCCTGGTATTTAGTGTCACCTTGTTTTGCCCATGCCTGGACCATTCCTGTCTGTCTGAACCTACTTTCTGCAGCTACAAGCCTGGCCGCGCAAAACATGATCCCACACTGTAGGCCACTCTTTGTGGTCTGCGGAAAAGTTAATGTTCGTACAGCCCGGTCCTGTTGGTTGAAAATGTTTAGTACTACTTTTGCTGTCTGCGTAGATGTAAAATCACCCCACACATGGTGATATTTGGAGAACCCTCCTCGGGTAGTTAGCCAGGGCTAATGCGCATTTGGGCCTCTGATGTCCATGTTCCCAACGAAGTGCGTGCCAACATCTTTCTCATTAATGCCCGCTGCTATCTACAGAAGGCACTGTGAAATTGCTGGTTAGACAAATTCAAAGATCAGAGAAGAACAAGCGGGTTTCCATGGCCCCCCGAAACGATCCATTGTATTGATCAAAATTTTCACACTAGAACATTATTTAGAAGAATCAGTTGGAAATCGCACTCGCATCACTTATATTATCACCTTCAGACGATTTTATCAAAAAGCCTTTGATAGTCGTAACTACAACACCATCACTGTGGGTAAGTTACTTAAACAATCTATGGTTTTATCCAACAAAAAGAATATGTGAATATAATCCAAAGCGCTATATAAAGCTTGACAAATGCAAGATGTTGTTAAAAGGTTAGAACAAATTAAAATGGGAAACATACAGAATGGGTTTACAGTAAGAAAACTGGGGTGGTGAGGAATACAAGGCTGTATTATGTCACCACTACTTTTGGAAATAGCTATAGAACCTTGGGTTAATGAAAATAATACCCCTCCACAATCGAACAATTTAGGTTATAAAATGCTGAACAGATGGAAAAGTTTCTTTATGGAAGACCTGGATTTTCGCAGATTGTTGATAATTGTAGACATTCTTAAGTTCAACACACTAACGACAAAAAAACAAAGAAGCAATTTTAAAATAATCTGTGCTCATCTCTCGGCTTTTTTTATCAATTGTTTAAAATAGGTCTCAAAAAAGTAAATTGCCATCATCTAAAAATAATAGGTAAGGATTATTGAACTTTTTCATAATCGAAAGTTTACCTTTCGATATCATCTTGAACGGGCCAAAAAAAACTACAAGAAAAGTTGAAAAGTTCTACAAATATTTAGGGCAGTAAAATGACCTGCATCAGGACAGTGGGACACAACAATGAGGAAATTCATTATAGCTTTGAATTTCACGCTTTGGCAGGCTAGCGCCCAAATTAGAATTATCTAAACATTTGGAAAAAACGATCACTGAAACGATACATTACAAAAATTATCGATCTGTTTATTTCGTTTGTTCATATCAGACAAATCACAATGTGAAGTTACAGAAAAAATAAATCAGTGTATTAAAAAGAACAAAAAACTAAGAAAAAATTCGGAACAAAAAGTATTTAGAAAAAAAGGCTCAATGAACTATCGCAGTTGGAAAAGTTATATATCAACTAATCGTACTATAATTGAGTAACGAGAAGACCCAAAGCGCAGTGACCAACTTGTAACTCGACAGTTACTATTATATAAGGAAATTGCAGGTATTGGAGCGAGCTTTCCACAAAATTGGTCAACCTAGGAATGTCAAATCCCACCAATTGGCATAAATAAAACAGTCAGCTAGAAATAACTGGACATGGCGCAATCACGTTGGGAAAGGGAGGAATAAGAGGACTCAAATCAGGAAAACCTAATTAACTTGTGAAGAAAAAGAAAGGAAGGAAATTGAGAAAATAAATACAGAGAAAAAACGAAGAATAGTGCCCGTAAATCACATCAAGAACAGAAAGAATATCTGTTGTAATCCATGATAGTGAATGAGGCCCCACGATAGACATCCACAGAAATATATAGATGATGTTGCGACTGCCTTATCTCCAAAGCGCATTCAAGAATCGGGAAGAATAGATAAAGTGGGGGGGGAGATAGGAGAAAAAGAGAGAAAAAGAAATAGAGACCCATGAATAAATAAAAAAAAACAAGAGTAGTGGAAAATAGTATGAAAATAAAGGAAAGTAAAAGAGAGATAAAACCCAGATGATATGAGATAGAAAGGTAAGGGGGGGGGATAGCAGAAATAGAAGCTCACCTTGAAGGAAGAAGGATTAAGGATAAGTCAGGAAGATAAAGTGAAGATGAAGTAAGAAGAGAGAAGAAAGGGAAAGACCAGAAGAGAGAACAGGAGAGAAGAATGAAGAATGAAGAGGAAAGTGAGAAGAGGTAGAAATGAAGGAGAGAGGATGAAGGATGGAAGAAGAGGTGTGAAGACAGAAGAAGAGGTCGATAAGAAGATAGATGAAGAAGTAAGAGAGAGGAGAGACATTAGAAGAATCAATATTAAGAGAAGGAAGATGATCGTTGGCCTAAATTAATGTGGCAAGACGGAGGCTATGTGGAGTGGCGTCACAACGAACAACCTGGAGAGCACTGGTTTCTGCCTTATGCGCCGTGTTTGGTGCTTAAGGAATTTATTATTTATTATTATCTACATTGTTAGCCAAGGGTTACACCACATGCCATTATACAGTCTATTAGGGTTGAAAAGTCGACACTGTTATAAGCATCCTCTAGGTCAGTTGCGACAGCCACCGTTTCTCTTTTACCCTGGAATCCCTCGTACGCAAACGTTCTTGCGTTTTTCATGGGCCTATAGCTACCCAGCGTATCAGGAAGGATGTGTACATTTTCGAAGTGGCTCATTACTTGTCTTGCAACTATCTTTTCAAGTAATTTACCATAGACATTCTGTAGTGTGTGGGACGGGTAGGGTGTATGTGGGTGGATGTAGAAGATCAAGCGACAGTCATACACCGCCCGTCTAGCTCACTGTCTAAGGATTAATACACCAACTCCAACAACCAGCTTAATCTCCACAAATATATTAATAAGTGACAATGGGTGCAGGGCCATTACAATTATTGGAGACTTAACAAATCCTGAGTATTCTGCAAACACTCTGCTTCTCGGAATAACTACAGCAACGAAGTAACTACTTCATAAATAACTCTACTGCACAATACTGGCCCTCTACTCGTGCACTACTTTAGACATCCTCCCTTCTTTTCTCTACGCTCTTCGCTGTCTACTGTCTCCTGTCTACTCACAATCTCTACTGTCTCAACACGCATCGCCGCCCTACTGACCCCTTTCATCCGTATTCACCCAAACACGTGAAAACCTTCCACACTCCACTGAGCTTTATTCACGCATAATTTAAGCGAGCAGCTTGTCTTAATCTCTGCTCACAACATTGCTTGTAACTAAAATATTACAACTCAAGCATACCCGACTCACAACACTCAAAAGACTGAATAAACTCCCACTGGAGCATGGGAACAGTCATACATGCAAAACACCCTTAAAACACTCCGTGACAGTGTGATAATTCGATAGCTGCTGAGCAGTGTGGGGCATATGCCAGGTTTGGGAAGTGGCCGAAGGTAACTGTCTAGCTAGTCATCCAGCACCTCAGGATTCTGAATGCTGGTAGTGAAATCGCTCACCATATTTGTAATGGCTGTGCCGTCAAGCTGCTTAATGTCATGGTATTGTATACCATCAGGACCCGGAGCAGTGTTTCTGCTGGTTTTCAGTGTGTACACAACGTCCTCCTCAGAAATGAGATCGAAGTATATCTGGCCCATTATGTCATTTCCCAGAACACTGTCCTTTATTTTCAGGCGGGTACATTTGTCGACTTTATCCGTTTGCTCCACATATCGAATGAATAATGCTCTTCCCGTCTCTTCGTTCGTCTTCAGGCTTAATCCTGTATAGTTTATGACATTAGGGATGGGTTGGCTTGCATTTTTCCTATTCATTCTTCGATATAAGGACCATAATTTCTGTAGGGTTTTTCCGTGCCCACCTACATCACAAAGTCCTCCCACACTTTATCCTTGGCCTTCCTTTTCAAGCTCTTGAATCTATTAACGGTTCCTTGCTTTTTCTCCATCTCTTCAAGCTCTCCCTCTTTCATCATTGTTAAAGTCAGTTTTTTTAAGCAAGTGGATTTAAACATTAATATTTTTGCATGTCAGGTCAGATTTTGTTGTTAGCTCCCTTGATTTATTACTTGCCCGTTTAAAAACCATTTGATCGAGATTTTTTCGAGACCTTTCCAGAAGATTCTGGTATGAGCTTAACTCACGCCTTGCGGTGATCGGCGCATGCGTGATTTTTTGAGCGGGGACTGATATGCGATATCTCGTGACAGTTCGCTCAGGGGTTTTGACCTGGCCGGTCAACCATGTTTTTCTTACTGTGTTTTCGGGGAGATATTTCTGGTGGAATATAAATGTTGAAGACTCCCCATGATACTTCGGAAGCCTGCGATAGAAGGCTCGTATTAAGATTGTGCAATGTGTATTAGATATTGTATTGTATTGCCAGAGCAGAGGAGGTAAGAAGAAAGTTTATATTCATTTAGAGCCAGGAACTTTATTCGGCTCATGTAGCGCATTGCCAGAAGAGTTGGAAGATTATTTAGAGCCAGGAGCTTTATTTGGCTCATGTGGCGCATTGCCAGAAGAGTTGGAAGATTATTTAGAGCCAGGAACTTTATTCGGCTAATGTAGCGCATTGCCAGAAGAGTTGGAAGGTTATTTAGAGCCAGGAACTTTATTCGGCTCATGTAGCGCATTGCCAGACGAGTTGGAAGATTATTTAGAGCCAGAAACTTTATTCGGCTAATGCAGCGCATTGCCAGAAGAGTTGGAAGATTATTTAGAGCCAGGAACTTTATTCGACTAATTTAGTGCATTGCCAGAAGAGTTGGAAGATTATTTAGAGCCAGGAACATTATTTGGCTCATGTATCGCATTGCCATAAGAGTTGGAAGAGTATTTATATTATCTTAGAGCCAGGAACTGTAGTCGGCTCATGTATTGTATTGTCAGACGAGTGAAGGTGGAGAGCACAGTTATACGATGTTTCCATAATGTACTTTACCCTGTAACTCGTTACAGTGATCGTTTGGTATGTACCAAGTACCGTTTACTAGGATTGTTTACGTGTCTCTTGTTCCAGTCAAATAAACAGTGTATAAACGTTACAGCTATTACTGCATTTCCTAGTATGCAAAGTTTATGATGTCAGTCACTTCGATATGTGCATTGGTGTGGGTGATTGGTTGTCAACTTAATTAATACCACCGGGCATTCGCGTCTGTGTGCATCTACACACCCACACACCTAGTCGGCCACCTGTAAGCCCGGCGTTAGCTGTACGTCATTAACAGTGGCACATATAATAGTACATTTACACTTTTGGCTGTAAGTACCTGGCGTTGCCCGGAGGTCTCACCTTTCTATACTACAACTTCAAGAGTGAGTCTCGGCCAGTCTATCTACAACACCTCCTTCGAACTGTCTCCATCTCTGCCAGTGATGTCCAAGTTATCTACACCAGTACCAGTAGTATCATCAACCTGTCTCAGTATCAGTGCCTCATCAGTGGTCGCCAGTTGATACGGGGCTAGAAACGATCAACCACAAGCTGTTCGTCAGAAGATCAACTCATCAAAGTCAAGACATTCGGTAGTTCCAGCTCAAGTGTGTCCTGTACGATGGACTACTGGGGTGCTGACTTCTAGTCGACAGTTCTGGAGTGCCAGATACGATCTACATTGCTTTGCTGCAGAACTGGATTTATTGTGCTCTAAGTGTTGCTGTTCTTGCGGAGGTTAGGATCGTTCTTTGTAAAGATAAGTGGCTATATATATTGTAAACTGTCTCTCTGTATGTTGTAACTAAGCCTTCTTCTGTACTCACTATACCGATATTCCTTGTTTTATGTTATATGTTTTCTATGTTATATAGTGTTTATATTTCTGCGGGTTTGGTTTGAGGGACTTTCAGATCTGCTAATAACTCCTCGGACGTTCAGTAAATCTGGAAGCGTTCTTTAGGGACTGTGTGTCTGAATTCGTGTCTATACCGAATTCAGTCATTTTGAGTTTTGTTTAGTTGTGCCGAGATGTCCTATGTTGTTTTTGTAATATTTTTCTCTGTTCTTTAGTTTTTGATTAATATGTTTGTGACTGTCTGCCTCCTCTTGTTATCTTTCAATTATATTCGTTATACACTGTGTTGTTCCTTGTATTGTAATTTTTTTTCGCAGTTATCATTGTAACTTTTGCAATAATTTATCCTTTATTTTGCTTTATTGTATTGTTGATTTCTGCGAACGTGTTTATTTGTACTTATATCTTGTCCGTGTTATTCTTGTTCGTATGGTATATGTTGTTATACACTGTCAATATTGTTATGCACAATAAGTATAGGTAATTAATTATATTATTGATAAGTAAAGTAATTATACAAATTCTTGGGCAAAGACTTGTCACCCACTGAGTTGGGATAAAGTGAGTTTCTGAAATAATAATTATTGCACAAGGTATTTATCTAATATAATCCAGCAGAATGTCTACTCTGGATTATTTTATTGAACAAGGGAAAGCCCTTGGCAAGACTGAGGAAAAATTAGAAGAATTTGCACTTACTGAATATGCCAAGGCGCAGAAAGCTGAAGAAAAAAGACAGAAAATTGAAGCTGAAGATAGGAGATTGCAGATGCAAGCAGATGAGAGAGAATTCCAAATGGAAATGGAGAAACAAAAGTTAGAAGCTGAGGAGAGAAAAATTCAGCAGCAAAGAGAAGCTGAACAGAAAAAAATTGAGCAGCAAAGAGAAGCAGATGAGAGAAAATTGCAAATGGAGATGGAACAAAAGAAATTAGAAGCTGAAAATAAAAAATTACAAAGAGAAGCTGAAAATAAAAAAATGGACGCTGAAGAGAGAAAACATAGATTAGAAAGAGAGGCTGAAGATAAGAAAAGTCAACAGCAATTGGAAGAAAACAAACTTCAGATCCAAGCTGAAGAAAACCAAAGACTCCACGAGCAAAAATTGGCAGCTATAGAGATGGAGAAAATAAAGTTAGCGAATATGGGTAATGCTCAAAATGAGACAAATAATCACACAACTTCTAATAAGGCAAATGCTAAACCTTATGATATTAAATTGCCTGCTTTCAACCCTACCAGCGACGATATTGCATTCTATCTAAGTAGATGTGAACTGGCATGCGACTCTCATAAAGATAGGTCGTCGGTTAGTAAATCTTTTCTTTCTTTCCTACATGAACGAAAGCCTCCAAACTTAAAAGATATGGAGCTATACTGTCACTAATACGTGACAGCACATCCTAATGTAACGGTTAGCAATTCTAAAGTCGAAGAAGGTTTACCCGTTGCTTCAGCAACACCATAGGGTCCTAATTGTCGACGTAAATTTCAAAGGCTTCAGTGCAATTTTGATAAAAGGAATAATCGTAATTTTGGACAGAACCAAGGAGGTCCATCACGTAATGATTCTTCTTCAGGGAACTGGAGGCAATTTAACGGGCCTCAACATTGTAGTCCCAACAATTATGAAAATTTTGGAAGGAATAACTACAATAAAAACAACCAACCCTATAATAATTTTTCTCGGAGACAACAAAGCTCAGCTAATAGGAATTTTTATCAAAGGGGAAATGGCAATCGCAACTATGCTAACTGGGGTTCAAATCAGAACAATAGCTTCAATAGAGGGAATAGAAATAATTCCAATAGAGATAATAGCCGCGACAGATCGCGATACGACGGTAGATCTCCAAATAATAATGGATTGTATCGTCATGCTAACTCTGCTCAACAGGAGCCCCAGGTTAATAATAATCAAGGTAACAATAATAATAGTGTCACTAATGCTATTGGTTGCTGTGCTTTTGATTTCGAGAGAGCAGCTCAGTGCCCGGAGTGCACAACTTTGTTCGATCCTACAGCAATAACTACCTTGAGTTGCGGTCATCCTCTACCCCTTCTTCCTGCCTTAGCTGCGCATGACGGAAGAGGGTCTCTTACTCTACATAAGGGGTTTGTGAATAATAATCCAGTCTCAGTTCTTTTTTATTCCGGATGCGCAACTGTTGGAATTAGACAGTCTTTAGTTCATCCATCTTGCGCAACAGGTAATATTTTGAAATGTGTGACATTCGGTGGGACAGTTGAGACTTTTCCGACTGCCATAGTCCAAATTGCCACACCGTTTTTCACTGGTTATATACACGCATGTTTGCTCAGAGCACCTATCGCCGACCTTACTGTCGGACAGAAACATGGTGTAAAAGTGTGTACACCGGTACAAATTGCTGCTTGGGAACAGCAACATAACCTTACTGCTTCTATACCAAAATCTGTTCACCAGGTACATTTTGCTAAAGTGATACATTCTGCTAATATTGAGCAATCTAACAGTATTGATGATACGATTGTTCATCATGCTAATTTTGGTGCTTCTTTTAGCCCAGTTCAACATACTTCAGTACGTCGTCGCTCTAACTTTGATCCTTCTTTAACAACTATTATAGAAGATGATCCTTCGATTTTATCTGACAAACACACTAACTTTAGTGCTACTACTGAATCTATATCCAGTCATGTTGATTGCAACTTCTTTGCTGCAATGACTAGCGTTTTCTTTGCCTCATGTAAGGATTTACTTATTGGTATATATCTATACCTTATGAGTTTCCTTATTTTTCTTAATGCTCCGGTTAGCTCAGTATCTTCGTCTGTTACGACCTTTTGTCGTACTCACTGCTTTTGTTTTAAACTTCGACGTAGGTCCAAGTTTACTGCTATCTTGTTTTGCATCTTCATGGTATGCTTCTTACTTTTTTCCTTGCCCAATACACAGGCTATAACTTCAGTCCAATCTTCGAGTTAATGCATTTGTCAATGGCATTTCCCTTGTTTTGCGCAAAATCGCAGACTGTCAGCCATCATGACGCTCTTAGTTATCATTACCATCTTCTAGATTTGCCTTTTGACGTGAGTATCATGCGTATACTCACGACTTATCACTACATAAATTACATGCTACTATTTCTCTCAGATACTTGTTTAATTTAGGATTCTAGATTAGTTTATACTACTTTCTCTGTTACCTTTTCTTGTGTAACGGAGGAAGGTTTGATTATAACCATATGTGACAACTTGCCCAATCTTCTCTTCATTTTTTTATTATTTACGGACATCGTTTTTTTTCTCATCCTCAATGCATGATCGCAAAGTCCCGGGAAGTGTCACTTGCGGAAATTCTCCTAGTATTCAGTATTTTCTCGCTATTTTTAGATACGACGTCATTGTTGACCAATGACCTCGGTAGCTAGGAACCTGTTTTAATTTAAGACTGCTTAAGCTGATAAAACCAGTTTATGCCACTTTAGGAAGACCCCACGTGACTTTTAACGCTATTGATTGGAGCGTTTATTTGACGCTAATGTCACATGATGCACGCTATGGATCACGTGTCCAAGCGGAAATGTCCCGCTAAAAGTGCGCCAAACACGGGCAATCTTCACTTGCCCGGAACCCTTGAGACAGCTAGGTCTAACCCAATTATCGGCGAATTCTCGCATTAAAAGCACTGAAGCCACGTGTCTAATTGCGGGTTAGCGTCCATCTTTGAGTAGGTAAGTGAAATCTCGCTAGAATATAATGTGATGAAATGTGTAGTACATTGCAAAATCGACGCAAGATTGGTATGTTTACTTTATTCATATTTTTGTTTTACGATCACATCCAGCCACATGTGATCGGGTATATTTTATGATCCCACGGGATATGTACATGTTCATAATAATGTATAACGGGAATATATATACATATATATATAGCTATATTAAGAAACGACCCAACGTTTATTTGTCCAGCACGACACCAATGTTATGTGACTATTTTAATGTTATTTCCGACCATTTAAGACGATGACATAAAAAGTGATTTTGTGTAGTCGACAATTAATTTTTAATTTCCATATTATAGAATACGTTTTATTTTAGACGCCATTAACGGAAAATTCATTATTAACGCTGACGATAAATTAACTTATTAAACCTATTAAAATAACGATACATGTTTGATAAAACTGACCGTTGCTGATGAGTAATTTCATTTTTTATATGACAGGCCCCACATGATTAGGGAAAACGGAATAATTAATAAATCAGATAATGACCCGTAGTTGAGCATTATTATTCATTATAAAAATGACTCTGTGCACGAGGGGCGACCCTAATTGACGTGTGTGTGTGATAATGTTGTTCAGACAATTCTAAAAACACGGGCATGTCCAAATTATTTGTTAAATTTTTTATCTATAATGACATGACGATTAGGCTAGAGGCACAGAACTAGAATACTGTTGCCGACATTTCTATGATAAATTTGGTGGGTTTAACTGACATTTATAATAATTCATCGGGTTAAGCTGACGATAAATCAGTCTAAAGAATTATAATACTGCCACTGGGGCAGAGAAATATAATAAAGGACAGACAGGAGAAACTTGAATTCAAGATTAGACTCTAGACATATGATGTTAGAGACTAAAATCTGAGGTGACAGGCAGAGGGACGGCTTAGGGAAAGACTGCTTTCTAAAGCTAGAAAATTAATGAAGCCGTCGTATTTGTCTTCAGTCTATGGTGGAGCCTTGCACGACAGTCCAATCTCAGCGCAGAATACGGAGTCGAGCACAGAGAAGGCAAATCCGAACCATTCAAGACCTACCGGGGCAACGTCAGGAGGACCGGGTCAGAACTAACCACACTTCACTATCAGCCGGGGGCTGAAAAGCTAAGTCCACGACAAAGGAAACTCACCTAATCAATGCCACAAAGTTTAGTCATCCATGATGAAAAACACGTGAATTGTGAGACACATAATACATGCAGCAGACACTAATTCCATCGACAATACTATCATTCACCATCTATTCACTTTATTGCAATAAACCAATTGGGTGTATATACTGTACCCCACGCTTTGTTCCTTCCATTAGATGTTGAATATTGTCTATGTTTATCTTCCTTTATAAGGGAGGGGGGGCTCGTAAAATATAATATAATTTAAAGAATAATAATAATAGATAACTGAGAAGGGGACGACGGTAGCGAGAGACCAAATATCTCCTTACAATCTTTTCCAGACCTGTCGAGTTAGGAGAATTTACCCTCTTCGTCACCCTTCGGAAGTGGGAAAACCCAGCAGGGATTCCTTGAGCCAAATCTTCCACATCAGATCTATTATTTCCTCTAAATAATTCTCTTATCCTTTAAACGCTACGTGACAGACTTATGTATTTTATCATACCTCTGGGATAGTATCATCCATTCAGTCATTACAGTATACCATTTTAACACATGTATTTTCACACAGTGAGCTCTAGAAAGACAGAAAAAATTTTTTCTAGAAATTCAGGCATTGATTGGTGAATTCCTTTATATATGTTGTGTTTAATTAAGTTAGTTCTTGATTTTGTATTTCATTGAATTACAGACCTTAAGTCTCCATAACTGTAGTAATTTCATTCTACAGCAGTCGGATAAATAATTAGTATTTACTTGTTGCTAGAAATACTATTGGAAGGTAGCACTAGCTTACTCAGTGTGGACTTTAACTGCAAAAGATGGCTGAAATAGTTAAGCTTAAGGCAGCACTAGGGGAGGCCGGTCGAGATCTAGGTTATAGTGGGGTGTGGACCTTGCAAATTATGTCAGTGTCGAGACTGATAAGTATTACGCTCGAGAAACAGCGAAAGCTGAAAGAGAAGAGCGAATAAAGTTAGCAGAAATAGATGAGAGGATGAAAGCTGTAGACGCTAGAGAAAGAAGCGAGAGAGATGAACGCGAGCATGCATTGAAGATGAAGCAGTTAGAGATGCAGGGACAAGCTTAAAGAGTTGAACCAGTAGCCGGTGCGACAGCATCTACCTCCTCAGGCAACCTATCGCCACGGTCAGATGATATGCCTTCCTTGCACGCAGGGGGCACCGGACCTTTGCCATCCTCACTCATGTCAACTTTGGGACCTTTCACGTTTCCATTTGAAGCTTTCTCGGAACAAGCCGACTCGATCGATAGGTATCTCGACAAATTTGAGAAGTTTGCCACCACGTTTGGTTTGGAGAAGAGCAAATGGAACCTGAAACTGTCGCAAGGGCTTAGAGGAACTGCTTATGACGTGTATAGCAAGCTTCCTCCAGGTTTACAGGATGACTACGACTCTTTGAAAAAGGCACTATTGGTTCGTTATGAGCTACATGCTGACGCCTATAGGAAGAGGTTCCGTAACTCTAGGAGGGAAGTCGGAGAGAACTTTGCTCAGTTTGCTGCGAGACTGGATTCCTACGTGGAGAAGTGGGGTGCCCTAGGGAATTTTACTCATGATTGGGAAGGCCTGAAGGAAATGGTCATGATCGAACAACTGAAGGACACCATGACTTCCGACATGAGAAGATTCCTGACAGAGAATGGGGCCAGCACTTTAGAATCCATAGTCCAGTTAGCGGAACGATGTCAGGCAGCACTATCAGAGAATCCACCACCCAGACGGAAACAACCAGATTACGTACCTAGACAGACAGCTCAGTCACACATGGACCCCCAAGTGAAACCACCGTATACTAACTTCAAAAAGCCTGACAAGCCAGACTACAAGACCACTCAGAGATCTAATATCCAGCAGCAGAGGCAAGGGGAAAAATGGTGTAAGCACTGTAGAACCATCACCCACAATACGCAGGAGTGCAACCGGAAAAACCCACCTCATCATGCTGCCTGCTTACGTAAAAGTGCCGCAAGGGGAAATGGACCGGAAGAACCTCTGGACAAACCCCGACATCCCCCGGTCGTTGAGACAGTCCTCGTAAATGACCAAGGGTTGACCTGCCTTTATGATACAGGCCTTGCATTCGACGCAGTTGTCTGTGCATCCCTAGTCAAGCCTGACCAGATGACAGAAGACACTATAGAAATACAAGGACCTACTAAAAGTGCAGCACCTATGCGTTTGGCCATAGCCAAGATTAAGGTCAAATCAAAATATGTGACTGGGGAAATCCGTGCAGCGATCTTGGACGACCCTATTTATCCCTTGATCTTAGGGTGTAGGTATGGGGTCTTGGGAGAACCCATTCACGCTCTGGTTGTGGCGGCTGTCACCACTAGAGGACAGGCCAAACGGAATACGGAGTTGGAATCCCCACCCAACATCCTTCCTGAGGAATTAAAAAAGGCACAAACGGAGGATCAATCTCTAGCACCCTGCTACAAAAAACTACCGAGAGCGCACACTCCTCTCCAAAAGGGAGACTTCTACAAGAAAAAATGGGCTGTTGCATCGGAAAGCAGGAAATGGAGGACAGGAACATGGGCAACTTGTGGTTCCATCAGCATACCGAGCCCAGGTCCTAGAAATGGGCCATGCCCTTCCGTTTAGTGGCCACATGGGCATAAGTGCCACGATTCAGCGTATTTCATGTCATTATTATTGGCCAGGTATCAACGCCGATATCCAGAGATATGTGAAATCATGCCCGCAGTGCCAGAGGACAGCGCCGAAACACTGGACGGCCCCAGCCACTCTGGGAGAAATGCCAATCTTGGGCACACCCTTCGAAAGAGTAGCGGTGGATATTGTGGGTCCACTTACTCGTAGCAAAAAGAGAAACAGTTATATACTCACGTTAGTGGATTGTTGCTCCATGTGGGCAGAGGCAATTGCTATGCCCGCCTGTGATTCTAAGCATGTTGCTGAGGCTCTGCTCACCATATTTACTCGGCTAGGGTTTCCGTCACAGATCCTGACAGATAATGGTTCCCAATTCCGAGGAAAACTCACCGAGGAAGTGTTTAGGATATTTCAGGCCCGACATATCCACACCTCTCCCTACCACCCCCAGGCAAATGGCCAGGTGGAGCGGTTTTTGGTTTGGGTGGTTTTTTAACGGGACCCTTATTTCCATCCTTCGGAAACTTGCGCAGGAAAAACCAGAGAGCTGGGATCAATACTTACCCGCAGCACTATTTGCTTACCGCGAAGTACCCACAATTCTACTGGGATGCCTCCTGCCACATTGCTGTTTGGTAGACCTATAAAAGGACCTTTAGAGGCACTGTTACGTACTTGGACAGATGATAAAGCTGATGAGACGGTCACCTCTGCATCCCAATACGTGAAGGAGTTGACCCAACGCCTTAAAACAGGATGGGAACTGGCAAAGGAAAATGTACGCCGTGCCCGTCGTAAACATGCGCGTTACTACAACCGCACTGCGAAGGATAGGGAGCTAGAAGTAGGAGAACAGGTATTATTACTCCTGCCCAGTAGCAATAATAAATTGCAAATCGGGTGGAGAGGTCCATATAAAATTGTTGAGAAAATGTCGCGCACCAATTACAAGATTGCCATAAAGGGGAAGCAGAAAATTTACCACATAAACCTGCTGAAGCGATATTATGAAAGACCAGGTGCAGAACCAGCACATTTCCTGACACTGGCTATTGCGACGGAAACTGAGGCAGAACCCCTGACCTCCTGTGAATACCCTCTTCGTCAGTGCGAAACTCATCAAGATGTTCAGATTAGTTCAACTTTAACGGAGGATCAGCAGGCACGGGTTTCAACAGTTGTTGAGAAAAACACACTAGTACACTCACGGATAAACCTGGCATGACCAACCTGATAGAATTTGATATGAAGCTAACAGACCTCGCCCCGGTACGAGTTAAGAACTATCCTGTTCCTTATGCTAAAGCAAAGGCATTGAGTGAGGAAATCGAGTACCTGCTTAAGGAAAATATTATCTCAAAATCAGAGTCGCCTTATAGTGCGAGTGTAGTGTTGCTTGGAAAATCCACAGGAGAACATCGCCTCTGCATAGACTACCGAAGGCTCAACGCTGTAACGGAATTTCAAGCGGAGCCCTTACCGGATCAGAATCAGCTTTTCACCAAGCTGAGTAGAGCACGATACTTTTCGAAGATAGACCTTAGCAAAGGGTACTACCAGATCCCGGTAAAAGAGGAAATTCGACATATGTTAGCATTTAGTACTTCTGAAGGCCATTATGAGTTTAATGTATTGCCATTTGGGCTAAGCAACGCCCCAAGCGTCTTTACTCGTATGATGAGGAAGCTACTGGAACCCCTGAACCACCCTGGGATAAGTAATTTCATGGACGACATACTTATTGCCACGAACACCTTTGAGGAGCACCTGGACGCAGTTTCCCTACTCTTCGAAAGACTTAGAGAAACAGGACTCACCGCTCGCCCTACAAAATGTCAAATTGCCTGCGAGCAACTAGAATTCCTGGGACACACACTATCTCGCATGGATGCATGTTCCCAGATGCGCGTAATATTGAGAAGTTACAGCGGGCCCCACGACCCCAGACTAAAAAGGATGTAAGGTCATTTGTGTCTCTATGTGGCTTCTACCAGAGATATATTAAAGATTTTTAATACCCTGAGTGCGCCATTGACCGCATTAACCAAGAATGGGAACCCGGACAAAGTAACCTGGACAGCGGAGTGCGAAAATGCCTACACGCTGCTGAAGGAGAAACTCACAGCTAGGCCAATTCTGCGCCTGCCTGACTTAACTCTGAACTTTACGCTGCGAACAGATGCTAGCAATATAGGGATAGGAGCCACTCTCCTGCAGCCTAGTGATAGACCTTCTGCAACTCTATTCCCCATCGCATATGCTAGTAGGAAATTGAACCCTGCTGAACAGAACTACTCTACCATCGAACGAGAATGTCTGTCGCTAATATGGGCTGTGCAGAAGTTTCAACCATATTTATACGGGAAAAAGTTCACGGTGCAGTGTGATCACCAACCGTTGATATTTCTTGCAGCGTCGAAGAACCTTAATGCCCGGCTTATGAGATGGTCACTACTGTTGCAGCCATATTCATTTCACATAGAATACATACCTGGGAAGAACAACGTAGGGGCAGATTTTTTGAGCAGACATCCGGACGCAACCGAGGAGATATGAGAAACTGGAAAAGAAGAGGAAGACAGGACAAGAGGAGTTGGACGGAACGTCAAACTTGAGGAGGGGCTTGTGTGACAACTTGCCCAATCTTCTCTTCATTTTTTTTATTATTTACGGACATCGTTTTTTTTTCTCATCCTCAATGCATGATCGCAAAGTCCCGGGAAGTGTCACTTGCGGAAATTCTCCTAGTATTCAGTATTTTCTCGCTATTTTTAGATACGACGTCATTGTTGACCAATGACCTCGGTAGCTAGGAACCTGTTTTAATTTAAGACTGCTTAAGCTGATAAAAAACCAGTTTATGCCACTTTAGGAAGACCCCACGTGACTTTTAACGCTATTGATTGGAGCGTTTATTTGACGCTAATGTCACATGATGCACGCTATGGATCACGTGTCCAAGCGGAAATGTCCCGCTAAAAGTGCGCCAAACACGGGCAATCTTCACTTGCCCGGAACCCTTGAGACAGCTAGGTCTAACCCAATTATCGGCGAATTCTCGCATTAAAAGCACTGAAGCCACGTGTCTAATTGCGGGTTAGCGTCCATCTTTGAGTAGGTAAGTGAAATCTCGCTAGAATATAATGTGATGAAATGTGTAGTACATTGCAAAATCGACGCAAGATTGGTATGTTTACTTTATTCATATTTTTGTTTTACGATCACATCCAGCCACATGTGATCGGGTATATTTTATGATCCCACGGGATATGTACATGTTCATAATAATGTATAACGGGAATATATATATATATATAGCTATTAATTTCCATATTATTTGATTATTTTCGACCCGACGTTTAGACTAACGGAAATTAATATTAACGATAATGTTGACCGACCGTGACATATATTCATTATAAATTATATGACGAGGCGACCAGACATGAAGTGTGTGATAATGTTGTCAGACAATTCTAAAAACACGGATGTCCAATTATTTGTTAAATTCATCATAATGACATGACGATTAGGCTAGAGGCACAGAACTAGAATACTGTTGCCGACATTTCTATGATAAATTTGGTGGGTTTAACTGACATTTATAATAATTCATCGGGTTAAGCTGACGATAAATCAGTCTAAAGAATTATAATACTGCCACTGGGGCAGAGTAATATAATAAAGGACAGACAGGAGAAACTTGAATTCAAGATTAGACTCTAGACATATGATGTTAGAGACTAAAATCTGAGGTGACAGGCAGAGGGACGGCTTAGGGAAAGACTGCTTTCTAAAGCTAGAAAATTAATGAAGCCGTCGTATTTGTCTTCAGTCTATGGTGGAGCCTTGCACGACAGTCCAATCTCAGCGCAGAATACGGAGTCGAGCACAGAGAAGGCAAATCCGAACCATTCAAGACCTACCGGGGCAACGTCAGGAGACCGGAGAACTAACCACACTTCACTATCAGCCGGGGGCTGAAAAGCTAAGTCCACGACAAAGGAAACTCACCTAATCAATGCCACAAAGTTTAGTCATCCATGATGAAAAACACGTGAATTGTGAGACACATAATACATACAGCAGACACTAATTCCATCGACAATACTATCATTCACCATCTATTCACTTTATTGCAATAAACCAATTGGGTGTATATACTGTACCCCACGCTTTGTTCCTTCCATTAGATGTTGAATATTGTCTATGTTTATCTTCCTTTATAAGGGAGGGGGGGGCTCGTAAAATATAATATAATTTAAAGAATAATAATAATAGATAACTGAGAAGGGGACGACGGTAGCGAGAGACCAAATATCTCCTTACAATCTTTTCCAGACCTGTCGAGTTAGGAGAATTTACCCTCTTCGTCACCCTTCGGAAGTGGGAAAACCCAGCAGGGATTCCTTGAGCCAAATCTTCCACATCAGATCTATTATTTCCTCTAAATAATTCTCTTATCCTTTAAACGCTACGTGACACCATACACGGGCCGGAAATTTACACGGCCACATTTGATAGCTGCAGATTAACATTAACTGTAACATATTATCAAATCTTACGGTTATCAAACAGAGATGCTCATTTGTATTTTTTCTCAGCGTATGATGTTCCATGAGAGTCAGCACTGTTATTTTGAGAGTCTCAACCGGTTACCAGAGTTATCAAGACTGTTCCAGTTTTACCTTTTCGCATTTGACGCTACTTTTGATGTCGTTGATGCCTTTCTACGATGTGGATGCTCTAAGACTTCGAGAAGCATCTCTTATTTGTAGCTTAGTTCAGTTAGTTGGTTATACTGTACATTGCTATAGGATATTAAATTAGAAGATATTGTATTATAAAGTGCCATGACTTCTTTAAAATAGTCTTAATAGATTACTGTGTTTTACAATGTTGAAAGTATAATATTGTAATGATACCATTTTTTACATAACGTATCAGATATAGGAAGTCATGAGAGAAAGTAAATTTTTGTGACATGGTAATGTTTTTGTGCCCAGCGCGTCATTGTGCGCTAGTGGGAGCACCTATTTATACAATATTGATACTTCGAGAAAAGATTTTTTTGAGGTAGTGAGGTTCTTTTCCTCACCCGACGCGTGACTGTGCATCAGTAATAGCCATGAGTGACTGAGTTATCATGATCAGGATATTTTGTTTGTTTGTTTGTTTGTTAGAGAATTTAGATTATCATGTATGCTATTGTACTACAATGGTGTTTATTTTAATATGCATTTGTTTGCCGTGTCATATTTCTGTCTTCTTTTTTCTTAGGACATTGCTTCCCTTCATCTCTATTCTTTCCTTTCGTATCCCATGTAGTCTTTGTTCACTTGGTGTACTATCTGCATACCTCTTCGTTACTCTTACTCCTATACCTCTTGTGTTCATGACTTTATATAGGATATACTTTAGTGTAGATATTTGTATGCTACCGCCCTCAATCGTTTTTCTATTCGATGTATTTTTTCCCAAAGAAAATGTGTTAACATTTTTTTCCCCAGGGGGTGCAGTAGACTGTTAAAGTCAGTTTTTTAAGCAAGGGGATTTAAACATTAATATTTTTGTATGTCATGTCAGATTTTGTTGTTAGCTCCCTTGATTTATTACTTGCCCGTTTAAAAACCATTTGGTCGAGATTTTTTCGAGACCATTCCAGAAAATTCTGGTATGAGCTTAACTCACGCCTTGCGGTGATCGGCGCATGCGTGATTTTTGAGTGGGGACTGATATGCAATATCTCGTGACAGTTCGCTCTGGGCGTTTGACCGGGCTGATCAACCATGTTTTTCTTACTGTGTTTTCGGGGAGATATTTCTGGTGGAATATAAATGTTGAAGACTCCCCATGATACTTCGGAAGCCTGGGATAGAAGGCTCGTATTAAGATTGTGCAATGTGTATTAGATATTGTGATGTATTGCCAGAGCAGAGGAGGTAAGAAGAAAATTTATATTTATTTAGAGCCAGAAACTTTATTTGGTTCATGTAGCGCATAGCCAGAATAGTTGGAAGATTACTTAGAGCCAGGGACTTTATTCGGCTCATGTAGCGCATTGCCACAAGAGTTGGAAGATTATTTAGAGCCAGGAACTTTATTCGGCTCATGTATCGCATTGCCAGAAGAGTTGGAAGATTATTTAGAGCCAGGAACGTTATTTGGCTCATGTATCGCATTGCCAGAAGAGATGGAAGAGTATTTATATTATCTTAGAGCCAGGAACTGTAGTCGGCTCATGTATTGTTTTGTCAGACGAGGGATGGTAGAGAGCATAGTTATACGATGTTTCCATAATGTACTTTACCCTGTAACTCGTGACAGTGATCGTTTGCTATGTACCAAGTACCATTTACTAGGATTGTTTACGTGTCTCTTGTTCCAGTCAAATAAACAGTGTATAAACGTTACAGCTATTACTGCATTTCCTAGTATGCAAAATTTAAGATGTCAGTCACTTCGATATGTGCTTTGGTGTGTGTGATTGGTTGTCAACTTAATTAATACCACCCGGCATTCGCGTCTATGTGCATCTACACACCCACACACCTAGTCGGCCACCTGTAAGCCCGGCGTTAGCTGTACGTCATTAACAGTGGCACATATAATAGTACATTTACACTTTTGGCTGTAAGTACCTGGCGTTGCCCGGAGGTCTCACCTTTCTATACTACAACTTCAAGAGTGAAGCTCAGCCAGTCTATCTACAACACCTCCTTCGAACTGTCTCCATCTCTGCCAGTGTTGTCCAAGTTATCTACACCAGTACCAGTCGTATCATCAACCTGTCTCAGTATCAGTGCCTCATCAATCATTCTTCTGTTTCGTTTTTTACACCATTCCTCTATTGCTCTTTCCTTTTATATCCATGCTTCCTCCACTGTCATATTCCACCAGGGAGGTTGGGTCAAAGGTGTTTTCGCTGTCGCTTATTTGACAGTTTGACGCTATGTGTGTCAAGGATTGGTAGTCGAGTGGGCCTGTAGGATACTTTAAGGTCTGTTTAGGTTTCCCGTGTCTAGTGGTCCTACCCTTTGTGATGAGTATGAGGCAAGGTAGGTGATAACTTTCTTGTGCACCTAATACATCCCAACGTGCCATGGTGGTGGCAGCACTAGGAATGAATGCTAGATCTATGACACCATTTGTATCCCCAGATTTAGATGCCAGTCTAGATGGGCGTCCATCATTCAAGATGGTAAGGTTCATGTTAAGTAATGACTGGCTCAAAGCTATTTTCCGTGATGTTCCTCCACCTCTTTGACCTAGCATTGAAATCGCCAACAATTAAACACCTTATGTTAGAATCTTCAGACAATTCCGCCAGAAAATTCCAACTACTCTCTGCTGTAAGATGGTCGACATGAACATATAAATTGTAGACTCGCCACTCCTGACCACCTATATTCACAGCAATCCCCTGTAATTCCGCATCCTCACTAGTTTGGGAACTTGTATCTAGCCATGTATCACCTTACCTCTTCATACTCCTTATGGACGATGTCATCAAGGCATGTAAGGAGAGAACAAGAAAGTATTCAGTGGGGTACTGGAAGATGAGACAGGTCTATATTTCGGAGCTGGCATTTGCTGATGATGTTGCCCTGATTGCTAAATCAGAGGCACATCTCCAATCCAACCTGCAAGTCTGGAAGGAAGAGCTGGAGAAGAGAGGGATGGTCATAAGCAGCTGTAAAACAAAATCCATGGTGATATCACGAGAAGAAAGAAAACATCAGATTAAGTTGGGAGAACAGGTCCTGGAGCAGGTCGACCACTTTAAATATCTCGGAGCTATTATAGACCGAAAGGGAGGCATCAAAGAAGAGTTGGCCACTCGAAAAGCAGCGGCTGGGAGACTTTTTCAGGCCATAAATCGTGGATTCCTCAGCAAGAAAGAGGTTGGTAAGAAAACGAAGATGGCTGTATACCGCTCCACCTATGTCCCAGTCTTGACATATGGATGCGAGTCGTGGGCAATGACTACAACCCACAAAAGCCAGATCCAAACCTCAGAAATGAGGTATCTGAAGAAAGTGGTTGAAGTAACAAGAAGAGACATGGTCCGCAACCAGACGATCCGTCAAGGCCTAAAATTTCATCCGCTGCAGACCCAAATAGAACAGTCCCAACTAAGATGGTTTGGCCATGTCTGCAGAATGGGAGAAGATCGGCTACCACGACAAGCATGGGAAACAAAGAGCCAGGGATCCAGACCTCCAGGACGACCCAGAGTCCGCTGGGAGGACAACATTAGACAATCTTTGAAGGACCGAGGACTAGAATGGAACCAGGCCAGGAAGAAGACAGCTGATAGAATGGTCTGGCGTTCTCTCTTCCAAACCTCTACACCTCACGGTAGAAGGGAAACGACTAAGTAAGTATCTAGCCATGTATGAGGGAGCTGTTGTTTTACATATATAGCTTCCCCTCGTCTGCCAGGCCCATATGGATTTGCGTAACATCTGTAGCCTGGGCAATTGATAACACTTTTGGCTTTAAATTTGTCTCCTGAATCATGAGATATCGAAATTGTAGATGAGTGTTTGTATAATGGCTGCCCGTTGATTGGCACTTCGACAATTCCAGTATCCCATACACACATTCTTCATCGAGTGCCGATTTGCTTTCTTTCTGAACTTTCTCTTTCCTGCTCTTCTTTTTCTCTCTCTCTCCTCTTCTCTCCCCTACCTCTCCTTCTACATTGCATTTCCTCATTTCATATGCTGCAGGTATCGACTACAGAGCACAATTTCCATAGTTTCCGCGATGATTCTGGATAATTAAAATATGCATGGTGAATTTGCAATAAATGGTAGAGCCACCATACCAGGGAAGAGGCAAGGAATGTCCTTACGGAGTCCATCTGCCTGGTACCGCCCTGCTCGCCCTCCAGACAGCCAATGTTCGCGACTGCTTACCAAGCAGTTATTCACTATGTCGGCACATTGGTCCACCTTAGACTTGGGGTCATTCACTGATGACTCAGTTATCATTTGACTCATGAATTGGGAGGGGATTGATGGGTGTCATCGGTGAGTTCTGTACACATCTTTAGGGCTACACTGGCTCCTAGATCCTCTGCTAGTTTAGTTCAGACCCCGATCGGGGCCGTTATCCGTGGTGCACAACGAGGATATATGGCAGGGATCTTGCATGAAATTCCATAGAAACTAGCAAGGGTAGACTTATGAAACTGCACCCTTTTCGCCATGTGGCTAGCTGGCGCTGCTAGTGATAACCGTGATGTTACCCCTACCTTATTCACAGTGGGCTTAACTACCTGTCATGCCTGTGAGTTGAACCCACTGTTTCTTCCAGTACAGTCTTGTTATCGTTTACTTCTTTAACTCGCATTATCATTGTTTTCTCTCTATGTATTTTCAGACTCATTTGTTGGGATCTGTCATCGAGTATTTTAATTTCGTCTTGCATCTGATCACGGTTATGGGACAGAAGTGCCAGGTCGTCGGAAAAGTCTATATTGTCAAGCTGTTTAGTCATTAGTCTAGAATGTCAAGTTGTTTAGTCAATAGTCTAGATTGTCAAGCTGTTTAGTCAAGAGTACCCCGGATTCCATTTCTGGTGGCTGAAGTAAATGTTTTCATAACCCAGTCTGTAGCCAATAGAAGAGAAGCTGTGGCAAGATGCATATCTGACGTACTCCATGTCTTATTCTAATCAGTTCTGTAAGTTGTTCTTCATGAAGAACTCAGCGTGTCATGTCTTCATGTTTTCTTTATTTAGTTAATGATCTTTTTTTGGAACTCCATAATACAACAGTTTCCAAAGTGATTCTTTGGCTACGCTGTCAAATGCCTTTTTATAGTCCAAAAATCCAAAGTATAGCGGCGAATTCCATTCCAGACTCTGTTCAACTATTATTCTTAATTGGCTATCTGGTCTGTACGCTGTACAGGATGTGTTTTGCCTAAAACCTGCTAGATAATCTTTCAGCTATCTAACTCTTTCAATACCTCCAAGATGTTTCTGTTTAACATGTTTTCTGGTACTGATAGTGAAAATTATTCCACTGTATTTTTTACACTACTGTATCTCTCCCTTCTCAGGCAACTAAACCAGCTATCTTTTGTTCAATTCTTCTGGTATTTCATCTCTTTCCCAGACTTTACCAAGTAATTTGTATAATATCTATGTAGCGTTGTCAGTATCTGATTTGGCAGCTTCTGCTGGAATGTCACCTGGACCAGCTGCTTTTCCATCTTTTACTTTTAGAAGCTTATGACTTTCTTTTTCTTCTTCCTGTGTAGGTAGGTTTAAGACAGTTGATTTGTAGCTGTTCTTCTGCTGGCTCGATTTCTGGCGGATTTTATGAACCTGACCTATTTAGAAGTCCTTCTAAATCTACTGTCCACCTATTCACTTTTTCTTGAGAATTGCTAAGTAATTTTCCATCCTTGACTTTGATGAGGTCATTTGATTGCTTGTATTTCTCTGTTAGTTTCCTTGTGCTGTTGCGTACATAACTCTCTTATTTCCTTTGCCTGCACATTCCTCTGCCTCTATTGCCAAATCTTCAGTATATTTACTAAGGTGGTACCGTAGATAGTATCGCTACTTGGTGCGATCGGCATCTTTATCTTCACAGGTTGCTGGATTTATGTCCAGTGCCCTCATGTCTCTCTTGCACACATCTTTGAACCTCAGCTGTGGTCGCTCAGTTGTTCAGTTGTCCGTAGAAGACATCTTTCGGGATGCGACCATCTTCCATGCAGCGGACATGGCCGAGCCAGCGTAGTCCGCCCTGTCTAAGCAGTGTATGCATGCTTTGAAGGCCAGCACGTGACAACATAACATTTGTCGACATTCGTCCTTCCACGAAATACCGTTGATGTGGCGCAAACACCTTAGATGTAAGGTACTGAGACTTCTTTCTTACTTAGCATAGGCTGCCCATATTTCGGAACCCAAAGCTAGACTACTTCTTAAATACACGTAGAAACACACTATTATACTTGTAGCATGATAAACAATACCTTCCCATTCTCTGTATAAGGAAGTATATTGTCCAATCAAAATCAACGCACTATCTTGTGTGTGTCTCGAACGATTTTCAAATGGCGTGATGGCAGAAGGCAATTGTGTGTTAACGGTACCACGGACTTACGTGAATTGCAAACGAATAGAGTGTAGGAAAGAAATGGAATCTATTGCGTTTATGCTGGACAAGACCATGCATTTATATTCAAAAGGAATAGCTGCTTTGTGCCTGATTTCCAGAGATATTCGAGGTAAAGTAGGCCAGCAGGGTAAACGTTATTGTGAAAATGGTCTTCCAAATATTGCTTCAAATCGTAGACAAAACTAATTAAGGAAAACCAGAGATGCAAAGGAAGCTATAAAGATCGTCCCAGTAAAAGGAGATATAGATGAAAGTAATAGATGCCATGGTTGAGAAGAACGAATATGTTTTCTGAACAAAACTAACACACTCGCTCGATTCTGCTCACAAAAACGCAGAAATACACAATCTGAGAAACTGTAACTGCGTATTGCCCTCCGATACGGCCGCGCTCTCTCTATAAAAAGGCCAGCAGCGGACTTTTCAAACTGTATACACACATTCAAGCAGAAGGCAGATAGACTGAAAGAAGGAGACGCTTGCAAAGGCTATAAGCTTTTGCTATCTGTATGCCGTGCAGCTCTACCTTAGCAGACTATTCTGTACTTTGCATCTATTCTAGAGGGTATGTAAATTTATTTCTAAATAATTTGTTTTATTACAGATTAGTTTGATACAATGGAGATATGTATCAGGATCAGACCAGAGGACTGAACTGAAATTAAGTGGTGGATGTATAAAGGAATTCGAGTAGTAATAACAAGACCCAAAAGTCTAACACGATGACTTGAGATACCAGACACCCTATCAACCTCCTAACAACTACAATTTCCTAACACCAATCTCCTTCCACCCTATACCGAGGTTGACCAAGTTATCTCCCATATGACACTCCATTTGCCGTCTGGGCCAATCTAGCTAGATGGTACCAACACCCCAAGCTCCGCTGCTCCACCAGGATCACTGTTAACAACCACCAATGAGACTATGATATACACCAAACTGACCAGTCTGACGCACGCTGCACCCCTAGCTTAACACCTCAACACACCGTATCCCGAACTGCAAACATAACAGAGCAAAATACTTGAAACTCAAATGCACAATACCTAAACGACGACAGACTGAAAAATATTTATTCATTGAAAAATAGCCATCGCTACTGAAACACTGTACGTAGGTCAGAGACCGTAATCGAGGTCAGGTCAAACGACCGTAAACAGCACCCTACACTGACTGACAAACACACTGACTTTCTACTGGACACTGAAAATAACTCACTCCTGTGAACTGGTAGTGAATATGACGGAGCCAATACGGCTGCAAACTTTAATACTCAGTGTGTACAATTCTTAATGGCCTGACTATAGCAAACACAGGCTCCACGGCCTTGCTAATAATAATATTACATCTAGAAGCCAGCTAGCTGGGAATTAAATATTCCAAAACATAGGCCCCACGGCCAAAAGAACGGACGAACCCGTAGTTGTCAGAACAACAATATATTGATGTTGTTGGTTCAAACCCTATTTATACTGTGGATTTAACAGGTTAACACATGGCAAACCTATAGACTTAGGCTCACTATCTACAGGTATGACCACAGCACACAATAGCTGACAATTAAGTAACTAATGAGCCGCGCTAGCGTAGTGGTTACCACACCGCTCTGGCGACCGGGTGATCCAGGATCAAACCGGGAGACAACTTTTGGGGATTTTTTGTTGACCGGGATTTGGACTGGATTAACTCGAGACCTGGCGAGGACATTTGAAGGAGTGTCGTCGACCAGGGATTGGCGGCTCCTGAGCTGACCCAGTTCTAATGGGTACCTCCGAAATCGGCGAGTATCTGCCTGAATGGCGAGGGACACCTGTCTCTGTACAAGAAAAGAGATAATCATGTAAAATCAATGTCAGGTTAGACATTAATAATAACCTGAGATTTCGCCTCGAGTATTAGCGGGCGTGCGAAAAAAAAAGTAAGTAATAACACCTAGAACAGACCCTTTAATAAATATTGCACACACACAAGAGCCGCACACGGCTAGCGATACACATGAAATAACAATGCAATGGAAATGCCAATCTACTTGCCAAAATCAACAGCTCAAAATAACAGTACATAATCACCGACATATCCTATTCAGTGAATAAGCATGACTTTCGCTCACTGGCTAGGCCCTGTACTGTAGTCAAGGAATACTCAAACGTAAGATACTTAACGTAAATGATCTACAGGAAAAAAAATCACTAGAAACTCCACCACCGTTTTAGCGATGTACAAAATAGTCCTGATCACAAGAATATCGGCAAGGAATGTGATCCACAATGGCATTCAAATAATCCCAGCAAAACCGCTGACAAAGGAAACACGTCCTCTCAGGACGGCAGGCATCACGTCTAATGATTTGCGCCAAAAATTTCATATCCTCTTCCGTCCTGGCTCAACTGACCAAACCGGTTTTTTGTTCTCACAATGTTGTAACTCCCAAGCGTGACCAACTTAAAATTTCGGCGAATGTCTATACTGTGACACCAACGTTTATCAGGAAAGGCCAATAGGAGTGTTCGATTAAAAGTTATTATACTGGAATAATGGACTTGGCACTCCAGAATGTGAAAGGCGAAGGCAGCATCATGATTACGCATCAAATGTATTAGATTTTATTCATGTATTATTTTAGAATGTTGTATGCAGATAGACACCTGTCTTGTCTCGCTATCCTGATCAGAACTGATCCATGCATCATTCACATACATGCACACATTCTGAACATTTTCATTCATATACAAGTAGGCTTGTGGAACCTATGACAAATGGTTAGCCACTTGCCACATGTTGTCTCGAGGTACATTCGTGTCATACTCCAGCAAGAAGTCTAGAATCTTATATCAATATTGCCTTCCTGGACCAACTCAAGAGCATCATATATTGCTATATATATTCAAGTACTCTGCCTCATCTGTGCTTGGTGGCCTTGTACAAGACCTGCAACTAATACTACTGTGTAGTATTACTAAAGGACATTCACAGAACTTAATGATAAGTATTTAATGTGAAAAATTCATGCAGCCATTGTGAGTAGTCACAGCAAATTAACTGATTGTGTCATGATGAACACATTGTTTTGAGATGATAGGCAAGACAAGAGACAGTTTAGTTATAAAGGAAAATTTGGTTGAACATTCTATTATATTTTGAAGATTCCAGAGATGACTTTTGTTTAGTTAATAAATGAAACTCAACTATTGAGTAATTTTGTAATTAATCTGTATTCATTCAATTTTCATCATTCACAATTTGCACAAGAAGAAAACAAAAGATAGATGTATGTTTGTATCATAAGAATAATTGTGTCTTTACCTGCGATGTCAGGTTGATTAGGGGTTGTCTTCCCTTGTTTATTCATTCATTGTGTTTGACCTTTAGGGTCAGAGGTGGACAGTTCGGCGTAGGCCTATGGGAAGGTTTTTTAAGCGGGAGTGAGATATACTTCCGGGAAGCCGGGAGGTCCTGTTTTTCTGAAGGGACCAAGAGTCCATTGTTTTTCGGGGAGAATCTTCGAAGTAACTGCTATGGCAGTTTTCCCCAGTGAATCTCTGTGCGTCGGGATGACGACAGAATTCCTTGTGTAGTTCTGAGGATTCATTTACCAGGTAATACCGACCTTTATGCATTATTACGCTTTTCGGTGGCAGAACATGTAAAGGATTACCTAGGGTGAACAGCAGTTCACGGATCCGCCATTTCAGAACTTATATATTTGTGCTCGAGGTAGCCATCCAAGACTGTTAGTCTTATATTGTCCAGAAATCCAGTGACGAAGATATATTGTGGGAGCCGCAGATTGGCGGAACTTCTATCTACAATAAGTATTACTGCAGGGTTGATGATAACCTATTTAACAGAAGTACACGGCCGACGTTAGGACGAGGCCTGTGCTTCCGGCTATTATACTACAGCCTGATATGTGCAATTGGCAGGGAGTGCCAAGTTGCACCTGTGTGTCAAGGTAACTAAGGCATCTGACGCGTTTAGTCAGAGACGCCAAGGGCGACGCTACGAACTGTCATTATTGAAGAACTTTGCTATTGACCATGCACGTCTATTCTGATGTTTACCTTTTTGAATGCCAAATGTATACCTATCGATGTCAGGTCAGCATGACCTTGTTACACTGACTGTTCCTGTTGATATTATGTGTGTTCCCGTCAATAAATGTCTTGAAACATGCCTGCAGTGTCAAAGCATCCTTGATTACTGCATGTGAGAGTATGGGTTGCAGGATCTACATCTATACGAGCCTAAACACATTCGCGTCTTCATTCGCACCCACACTCAATTCATCATACGCTCGCACTACACATCTAACAACATGTATACTGTCTTGGGCCAGTGATCACATCAACAAAGAAAAAAAGACAGTTACATTTCTGGTGGACCAGTTACGTGGGCTCTTATGATACATTTCTTGTCGCCAATGTGGCCTAGAAACTTACATTTCTGATGGACCAGATCTGTGGGTTTAAAAAGAACAGAGCGAGCATTTGACATTATTGTTGACATTTATGGATCCAGAAATTTACATTCCTGGTTGGCTGTTACATGTATGATGTCTCCAGTTTTGTCGAGAAAGTTACAAGAAGGACAAGTACACATTACACTTCTGATCTGTGGGTCTAAGCTACACACGGGACAGCCGTAACACACAGCGCTAATTCTACACTTGCAAGTTTTGGCTACAACAGGACAGAAATAGGTCATCAACGGTTGACCCAAATAACAGTACGAGCATTTATATTATAATGCTACATAAAGCATAACAAGACATGTACTGAAGTTAACTACTAGGCATTTGCTACGTGGACCATAACTGCATAGAAGGCGGGTTCCTATTGTAAACAGTACTGCTGGTTGTTACACGTTTCATTCAACAACAGACTTTTCTAGGTCAGAGCATTCAAGCTACATTGTTGGAGGTCAAGTGTCTGTAAACAGTACGTGTGAATAGTAAACATTTAATGTGCAAGCCCTAATTTGAGAAGGTCATAGTAACTTTGGTTCGTGAATACCACTTTATGTTACAGTGGATTTGACGTTCAGTGCGCGTTTGACATTTCGTTTCTGTGTTCGCAAGGAGCAAGGAATTTATTTTAGTTTCAGCTGTGACTGAACTTGTTCTGCAACACATTGAAATTGATTGCTATATGTTTATGTCACCTCTACTGTTTTTGTGTATTTTTCTGCGGGTTTTTCGGTTGGTGGGTCTTACGGTAAATATGCCACTTGATCGAGGCTTACTGTAAGCGTTCTGTAGGTGCAAATTTTCTTAATTTGGAAATTTGCTAGTGACAATTGGTCGCTATTGATGTTAGCTGTGATGTAATTGTACTTAACGTTGTTTTTGTAATATTTTGTCTGTTTTTCAGTTTTGATTGTCGATTTGTTTTGTTTGTATTCTGTAGGTCTCTCCTTTCTTGTGTATTTCTCTACACATTTTTGGTTAAAACAGTGTTGCCATTTGTATTGTTTTGTATTTTTGTCTTTGTATTTTTTTTTTTTTTGGTTGTACTACATTACTGTCATACACAGTCTACATACACATACTTGGTCATGTTTTGATATTATTGATAAGGTAGACTCTTCATATAGAGTTTGTTAAATAATATTATATAAGATATTTATACAAGTTCTTTGATAAAAGACTTGTTATCTACAAAGATTGAGACAAGGTGAAATACATATTCAAGTTCTTTATAAAAAAAAGACTTGTGCCCATAGTGAGTGGGATATAAGGGAATTTTTTTTTTCCACAGGTACTCAAGTGATTTTTTTGGGTACATTATAAACAAGAGGAACATACAAAGTCTTTGTCTAAGACTAAGACAGTAAAATAAAGTGAAGTGAGTATACAAGTCTAACATTTCAGACTTGTCTCCCATTGAAGTGGGATAAGGTAATTTATTTAATTTTTTTTCAGGTTTCTGATCTCAGTAGACAAGATGTCTACATTGGACTACTTTATTACGCAAGGGAGAGCTCTTGATAAAACTGGTCAACAGTTAGAACAATGGGCTGTTGCTCAGTATGACAAAGCATTAGCTGCAGAAGAGAAAAGATTAGAAAGAGAAGCAGCTGCTGAACAAAAAAGGCTAGACAGAGAAGCTGATATTGCTGCTGAACAAAAGAAATTGCAGATGCAGGTGGAGGAAAGGAGATTTGAAGCTGAACAAAAGAGATTAGACAAAGAAGCTGAACAAAAGAGATTAGACAAAGAAGCTGAACAGAAGAGATTAGACAAAGAAGCTGAACAGAAGAGATTAGACAAAGAAGCTGCGACAGAGGAGAGGAAAGCTCAAGCTGAGGCTGAAATCAGAAAAATGGAACATGAGGAAAGAAAACAGAAGATGGAACTTGATGAAAAACTCGCAACTTTGGAGTTAGAGAAATTGAAATTGGCGAGTACGGGTGCTCAGCAAACAACTTCGAGTACGACAAGGGAGTTTGTTAGTAGGATTAAATTGCCTCATTTCAATCCTTTAAAGGATGACGTAGCAGATTATCTAGATAGATTCCAATTTTTGTGCGATACGCATAACATAAAAAAGGAAAAATATGTTGAACAACTGATGCCATTTTTTACAGGTGACACAGTGACTACTCTTATGACAATAGACGAACATGAGAGGACTAATTATGATGTTGTCAGGGCAGCATTGCTAAAAAAATACCAATTAAAACAAGAAGACTATCGTCTTCGTTTTAGGACAATGTTGCCAGAAAATGGAGTAGATTTCTCTGATTTTGTTACAAAGATACGTCGTACATTTACACGATGGGTTGAGTTGTCTCAGATTGAGAAAACATATGAAGGTCTAATGGACTTATTATTGCGAGATAAGGTTTTGTCATCTGTTAATGATTCTTTTCTTGCATTCCTTCATGAGCGTAAGCCTAAAAACTTAAAAGAAATGGAGGAATACTGTTGTCAGTATGCCACAGCACATCCCCATGCTACAGTTAGCAATTCTAAAGTGAAAGAAGGGTTGCCAGCTGCTTCGGCAACACCATATGGCCCTAATTTCAAAAAAAAATTTCAGGGTGCTCAACAAAATTGGAATAGGGGAAGTAATCAAAATTACACTCAGAAGCGGAGTAATCCAACACATGATGGTTCTTCGTCTATGCAGTGGAGACAAGATGGTAGTTCTCGTAATTTTAGTGGTAATAATTTGAGACACTTTCGCAAAGGCTATCCAAATAATAACTATTCAAATTTTCGAGGTAATCATTCTCGACGTCAAGATTATGACGATGGTGAATTTAGAAACCGGGATTCAAACCGGAATGATGAGTACAATAGACAATATGATCACAATTACAGGGGAAATGATAGTCGAAATAATTACAGGGGAAATGATAGTCAAAATAATTACAGGGGAAATGATAATCGAGGCAGACCTAGGTTTAACAAGAAAAGACCTTACCAACAGGCAAACTCTGCGCAACAAGAGTTTGATGGAGCCTGTAATACAGCAAATGATAGTGGTAACTCTAGGGCTATCACTGGTTGTGCTTTCGATTTTGGGAGAGCAACTGAATGCCCCCAATGCTTAACATTGTTTGACTCATCAACTGTATCTACGCTAAGTTGTGGTCACCCTCTTCCTGCTCTACCTGCTACAGTTGCGCATGATGGGAGAGGATCTCTCATCTTAGATAAAGGTCTAATAAATGATAGGCTAGTCTCAGTACTTTTCGATTCGGGATGTACTACCGTCGGGGTTAAGGAGTCTCTGATAGATCCTTGCTGTGCCACTGGAAAAACAATCAAATGTGTTACATTTGGTGGTACTATGGAAAGCTATCCTACTGCTATTATTAGGATTGACACTCCTTTCTTCACAGGAGATGTCCATGCATGTCTTCTTCCTAATCCTATTGCGGATCTTATAATCGGTCGTATTCATGGGGTTAAGGAATGCACCCCGCAACAAATTTCTAGTTGGGAAGAAAAAAACATTCAAACGGTCAATGCAGTGGTGACAAGAGCTCAAGCTCTTAATCCCCCAACTTCATCTGATAATAGTAATGAAGTTGATAGCCAAGACGAGCACTTGGTGATTTCCCATGACTCGTTTGTTAAACGTCAAGAAGAGGATCCTTCTTTGAAGAAATACTTCCTTCTTGCAAAGAAAGGGGATCCCAATCAAAATACGAATCACAAATCGTATATTACTATGAAGAATGGTATATTGGTACGAATGGTACAACACTCGGACAAGTCTATGCATCGCAAATTCTTGTGCCTAAGTGTATGAGAGCCTTAATTCTTCGGCATGCACACGATTCTCAGTGTGCTGGACACATGGGTTTTTCCAGAACTAAAACTAGAGTCCTTGCGTCATTCTTTTGGCCATTCGTGAATAAAGACATCCGAATTTATTGCCGATCTTGCAAAATTTGTCAAGAGGTCAAGTCTAGGGGTCCGAGACATGCTGCTCCTATTCAGGCTGCAGATATTCCGATTCGGCCGTTTCAGAAAATGGCTATAGACATCATTGGTCCGTTCAAAATTAAGTCAGCCAGAGGACACCAATTTATCCTCACTTGCGTGGACATGTGCACGCGTTGGCCAGAGGCTATTCCTCTGAAGAGCATATCAACTGTCGATATCGCTGATGCTCTTTGGCTCGTATTTTCTCGTCTGGGATTCCCCGGAGAAATACTGTCGGATCACGGCACTCAGTTAATTTCGGACGTTATGTCTCAGGTAATGGCTACGCTAGACATTAAAAGGTCTCTCAGTAGTATTTATCATCCAATGTCCAATGGATTGGTAGAACGTCTTAACAGGACACTAAAGAACTTACTTGGCAAGATAACGGAGGATCATCCTGAAGATTGGGACAGGGTTTTACCTGCAGTCCTCTTTGCCTATAGAGAGGTTCCCAACGAGCATACAGGG
The DNA here is from genome assembly GCA_024509875.1 of Oreohelix idahoensis. Classification (NCBI taxonomy): domain Eukaryota; kingdom Metazoa; phylum Mollusca; class Gastropoda; order Stylommatophora; family Oreohelicidae; genus Oreohelix; species Oreohelix idahoensis. The sequence goes on along the minus strand of JAMPIV010007426.1, from coordinate 73,544 downwards.
TTTTCTCCTTTCGAACTTGTCTTTGGCGCGCAACCGCGCGGGCCAATGTCCTTGTTACACGATTTGATAACTTCCGATAATATTGACGATGATACACAATCGTCATATGAATATGTTATAGCTCTTAGAGAAAAGATTATCGAATCGTGCAGGTTAGCAACTTCATCTTCCGAATTTGCGAAAGAAAAAGCTAGGCGATTTGCTAATAAGAAAAGACGCCTACGTCAACTTTGTCCTGGAGACAAAGCATATGTCTTACTGCCCTCAAGAGAGAATAGACTTCTCATTTCTTGGAAGGGTCCATACACTATAGTCTCGAAAATTTCTGATGTCGACTATATTGTCGATGTGGATGGAAGGCATAAAACCTTCCATATAAATATGCTAACAGAGTTTATTGAACGTCCAGACTATTTACAGCCTATTTTCCAGGCGACGGACGACTCTCCAGTTCAACATGGTCACATCTCATCCCTGTCCGTTATACAGGATGAGGAAACTATTTTTTCTGACGTGAACTTACCTCTTCCTACGATTCCACTTACTTCAACGGAATCGTGGAGAGACGTTACAGTCTCTTCCAACTTGTCTTTTGAGGAACAGCGTCAAGTATCCTCTACGTTACAATCATATCAGGATGTCCTTACCGACATTCCTGGACACACAGATGTCATAGAACATGACATCATACTTACTGATCGTAATCCGATCAGAGTAAGACCATACCCAATACCTATTCATTTTCAAGCACAAGTCGAGAAAGAATTGGATGAAATGATTCAACTACAAATAATTGAACCATCCACTTCAGCTTATTCTTCGTCGATAGTTATTGTTCGAAAGAAAGACAATAACATACGTCTTTGCGTTGATTATCGCAAATTAAATCAAGTTACGAAGTTCGATGCTGAACCTATGCCGTTATTAGATGATCTACTTATTAGACTTTCTAAAGCTAAATTCTTTACTAAACTAGACTTGTCGAAAGGTTATTGGCAAGTCCCACTGACGGAACACGCCAAACCTCTCACTGCTTTTTCGACACCTAGGGGTCTGTTTCAATGGAATTTTATGCCTTTCGGGCTTATGAACGCCCCAGCGACTTTCGTACGCATGATGCGACGAATTCTATCAGATCGTGCAGATGTCATTGCATATTTAGACGACATCTGTCTTTTCAGCGATACTTGGGAAGAACACTATGTGGGTCTGAAGGAATTGCTATCTACTCTACGTGAGCATAGTTTGACTGCTAAACCCTCTAAAGCTTTTGTTGGGTTTAGTGAAATTTCCTTCCTAGGTCATCGAGTTGGTCATGGTCTGTTGAAGACAGAGGACCAAAACATTTCAAAGATATTAAATATCTCGGTTCCGAAGACAAAAAAGCAAGTGCGTAGTCTCTTGGGATTGATACAATTCTATGGAAGATTCATTGAGAATCTGTCCTCCATTATGGCACCACTTTCAACGTTATTGAAAAAAGGTTCTCCTAATATGGTGCGTTGGTCCCAAGAATGCCAATCTTCATTGGATCAGGTTAAGAATTTGTTCTCATCTCATCCTATCTTAAGACTACCGACGATTGATAAGACTTTTGTCCTTCGTAGTGATGCCTCTTCCACTGGCATTGGAGCGGCACTAATGCAGGAATATTCAGGAACTCTGCATCCTGTAATGTATATTTCTAGGAAGCTGAATGCGGCAGAAAGGAATTACTCGGTTTTGGACCGTGAATTGTTGGCTATGGTTTGGTCCATTCTTAAGCTACAAAGGTTCCTTCTGGGCGCGCATTTCTTTATGGAAACCGACCAAAAAGCTCTTACGGCTATGCAAAGTAAGGATTTGAAGAGCTCGAGATCTACTCGTTATGCTATTGCTCTTCAGCCTTTCCATTTCACGGTGCGAGCTATCCGTGGTTCGGATAATGTGATGGCGGACATATTGTCTAGATGCCCACATGATTCCAGTTAAATCTTGTGTCCTGTTTTTCCTGATATATTTTCAGACTTAGGTCTGTCCTTAATATCATAATATGTTGTAATACAAATGTATTTGGATGATGTTTAGATAATTTAACAAATTTCATTTTGTCCATCCATCAGTGATATGTTGCTAAAATAGCATTGACATTTGTATATTGCTATGATTATATTATTTAGTAATGTTTGATATATGATTGGTATTGCCAGCAACTTAGGTTTCTTGAATGGTATCCCTTAGTTTGTTTGGCTTAAAGGAAATATTTTCTCCTATGTTGGGAGATGATTTGTACCCTCTTCTATTGTACCTGATATTAGGTTCATTGTTTGCATGAGCACAGAAGTGATACTGGTGCTATCTTGCTCATGAACATATTAAAAAAAAAAATTGCATTTTTTTTTTACAGGGGGGTGGTAGTAATGTTGCTGTCATTTTCGACGGAGTCATCTGTCAAGTTATTTGCTTATGTTTGTATCATAAGGGAGAAATTGTGGGTCTTTGGAATTGTCTATCTACTCTCGCAAAGTTTGACTGCTAAACCCCTCTTAAAGCAACGTTTTGACCTTTGGGGATTTAGTGATAATTTCCTTCCGTAGGCCCCATGGAGTTTCAGGTCATGGAATTTTGAAGACATTAGGACCAATTACATTTCAAAGCCGGGATTAAATATCTGAATAAATAAAGAAGACAAAAAAGAATCAAGTGCTATGGGATTGATCCAATTCATGGAATATTTTGAGATCTGTCCTCCATTATGGCACCACTTTCAATTCCTTAGTGAAAAAAGGTTCTCCTAATAATGGTTAACTTTTGTTTTTGGGGGGGGGCCAATAAAAACCAACTTGGATTAGGTTTTTCGTATTAATTTGTTCTCATTCCCATCCTAGGGTTTTTTTACCGTTTTTAAAGACTTTTGTCCATCGTAGTTTGCATCTTCCACTGTGCATTGGAGCGGCATAATGCAGAATGTCAGGAACTCTCTGCATCCTGTAAATTTATATTTCTAGGGAGCTGAATGCGGCAAACAAAAACCTGGAAAGGAATTACTCGGGGACCGTTCATTTGGTTTCTTAAGCTACAAAGGTTCCTCTGGGCGCGCATTTCTTTATGGAAACCGACCAAAAAGCTCTTACGGCTATTTTTAGTATTTTTTTTGCTCGAGATCTAACTCGTTATGTATTGCTCTTCAAGCCTTTCCATGCACGGTGCGAGCTATTTGGTTCGGCTTAATTAATGGGGTGATGGCGGACATATTGTCTAGATGCCCACATGATTCCAGTTAAATCTTGTGTCCTAGTTTTTCCTGATATATTTTCAGACTTAGGTCTGTCCTTAATATCATAATATGTTGTAATACAAATGTATTTGGATGATGTTTTTTTTTTAACAAAATTTTTTTGTTATTTGTGGGGGTCCATAGTGATATGTTGCTTAAAATAGCATTGACATTTGTATATTGCTATATTTATATTATTTAGTAATGTTTGATATATGATTGGTATTGCCAGCAAATAGTTTTTTAGGTTTTTGAATGGTTCATCCCTTTATTAGTTTTTCGGTTGGCTTTTTAAACATTTTTTCTCCTATGTTGGGAGATGATTTGTACCCCTTCTATTGTACCTGATATTAGGTTAATCATTGTTTGGCGGGTTCGAGCAGATAAGTGCCAATACCAACAAGGATTATTGGTTATATCTTGCTCATGGAACATATTTTTTTTTTTTTCAGGATTAAAAAAAATTTTTTTTTTTTTTTTTTTAGGAAACCTCATTTTTTTGCTTTTTTTGTCATTTTACAGGGGGTGAGTTTTTTTTTTTATGCTACTTCGGGTTAGCCGGTCATCTGTCAAGTTATTTGCTTATGTTTGTATCATAAGTATAATTGTGTCTTTACCTGCGATGTCAGGTTGATTAGGGGTTGTCTTCCCTTGTTTATTCATTCATTGTGTTTGACCTTTCGGGTCAGAGGTTGACAGTTCGGCGTAGGCCTATGGGAAGGTTTTTTAAGCGGGAGTGAGATATACTTCCGGGAAGCCGGGAGGTCCTGTTTTTCTGAAGGGACCAAGAGTCCATTGTTTTTCGGGGAGAATCTTCGAAGTAACTGCTATGGCAGTTTTCCCCAGTGAATCTCTGTGCGTCGGGATGACGACAGAATTCCTTGTGTAGTTCTGAGGAGTCATTTACCAGGTAATACCGACCTTTATGCATTATTACGCTTTTCGGTGGCAGAACATGTAAAGGATTACCTAGGGTGAACAGCAGTTCACGGATCCGCCATTTCAGAACTTATATATTTGTGCTCGAGGTAGCCATCCAAGACTGTTAGTCTTATATTGTCCAGAAATCCAGTGACGAAGATATATTGTGGGAGCCGCAGATTGGCGGAACTTCTATCTACAATAAGTATTACTGCAGGGTTGATGATAACCTATTTAACAGAAGTACACGGCCGACGTCAGAACGAGGCCTGTGCTTCCGGCTATTATACTACAGCCTGATATGTGCAATTGGCAGGGAGTGCCAAGTTGCACCTGTGTGTCAAGGTAACTAAGGCATCTGACGCGTTTAGTCAGAGACGCCAAGGGCGACGCTACGAACTGTCATTATTGAAGAACTTTGCTATTGACCATGCACGTCTATTCTGATGTTTACCTTTTTGAATGCCAAATGTATACCTATCGATGTCAGGTCAGCATGACCTTGTTACACTGACTGTTCCTGTTGATATTATGTGTGTTCCCGTCAATAAATGTCTTGAAACATGCCTGCAGTGTCAAAGCATCCTTGATTACTGCATGTGAGAGTATGGGTTGCAGGATCTACATCTATACGAGCCTAAACACATTCGCGTCTTCATTCGCACCCACACTCAATTCATCATACGCTCGCACTACACATCTAACAACATGTATACTGTCTTGGGCCAGTGATCACATCAACAAAGAAAAAAAGACAGTTACATGTACATAATAAATGATTCAGTAATTGTACGTCTCTGACTTATCAATTTTATATTGTTGCATTTTGAGTTTTACTGTATTGTTGATTATCATAGGTTAGTTACTAGCGAAGGTGAATCTTAGGCTCTAACTTTAATCTGATTACTATCTGAAGTAGAGACCTTCACAGCCGTGACTATTCTGTGATACCAGTGCTCTTCTCTAACACTGGGGATATATTCGTTTCTGACATAAATCTTTTCTGTTCTATCAGTAACTACTACTGACAACTAAACTCATAACAACCTTTCGCTACAACCCTCTGCATTACGCCCAGTTCCATATAACATGTTGTTGCAATTATCCCAAGTACATGTATTTTTTAAAATGAGATAAGTATAGACAGGCAGATAGAAAGGCAAACTGAGATATAGGCAAACAGATACATAAGCAGACAGAGAGATAGGCAGAGAGACAGACAGAGATAGGCAGACAGACAGAAAGATAGATAGATAGATAGATAGATAGATAGATAGATAGATAGATAGATAGATAGATAGATAGATATAAGCAGACAGAAAGATAGTAAGATACACAGACAGAGAGATAGGCAGATAGAGAGACAGGCAGACAGACAGACAGACAGATAGATAGATAGATAGATAGATAGATAGATAGATAGATAGATAGATAGATAGATAGATAGATAGATAGATAGATAGATAGATAGATAGATGGATAGATAGATAGATATAAGCAGACAGAAAGATAGTAAGATAGACAGAAATATGGGCAAACAGATACATACACAGACAGAGAGATAGATAGAGAGACAGATAGATAGACAGACAGACAGACAGACAGACAGATAGATAGATAGATAGATAGATAGATAGATAGATAGATAGATAGATAGATAGATAGATAGATAGATAGATAGATAGATAGATAGATAGATAGATAGATAGATAGATAGATAGAAGCAGAAAGAAAGATAGTAAGATAGACAGAGATATAGGCAAACAGATACATACACAGACAGAGAGATAGATAGAGAGACAGACAGAGATAGGCAGATAGAGAGACAGACAGACAGACAGACAGACAGATAGATAGTTAGATAGATAGATAGATAGATAGATAGATAGATAGATAGATAGATAGATAGATAGATAGATAGATAGATAGATAGATAGATAGATAGATAGATAGATAGATAGATAACTTGTTTAACTGACTAAAATACCATTTTTCTTTCTTTGTTTATGTTAAGCTTTTAGATATTTTGACAGATAGAGAAGCAGACGGACAGATAAGATAGAAAGGCAGGTAGATAGGCAAACAGAGATATAGGCAAACAGAAAAATAAGCAGACAGAGATAGACAGAGAGACAGACAGAGAGACAGGCAGACAGACAGACAGACAGACAGACAGACAGACAGACAGATAGATAGATAGATAGATAGATAGATAGATAGATAGATAGATAGATAGATAGATAGATAGATAGATAGATAGATAGATAGATAGATAGATAGATAGATAGATAGAACTTTATTTTCAAAGGGTTAAGAATCGGGCACGCAAGCCCGTCTGATAGATAGCTAGATAGATAGATAGATAGATAGATAGATAGATAGATAGATAGATAGATAGATAGATAGATATTTAGATAGATAGCTAGCTAGCTAGATAACTTGTTTAACTCACTAAAATACCATTTTTCTTTCTTTGTTTATGTTAAGCTTTTAGATATTTTGACAGATAGAGAAACAGACGGACAGATAAGATAGACAGGCAGGTAGATAGGCAAACAGAGATATAGGCAAACAGATAAATAAGCAGACAGAGATATAGAGAGACAGACAGAGAGATAGGCAGACAGACAGACAGAAAGAAAGAAAGAAAGATAGATAGATAGATAGATAGATAGATAGATAGATAGATAGATAGATAGATAGATAGATAGATAGATAGATAGATAGTAAGATAGACACACAGGCAGGCAGACAGATAGATAAATAGACACACAGTTATCAGAGGATAAATGTGATAAGAGAATAGACACAGAAATAGATGCACGTTCAGTGGATAAATAAGACATAAGCAGAACGCTTATATAGACACAAGTTGACAGATGCTAAATGAGGCTGAGATATAGACACACAATAACAATGAAAATAGGTATAAATAGAAACCAAGTTGTCACAGGGCAAATAACACGGGAAAATTTACATGTACAGAACTACGTTGTAAAAGGAAAAGTAACATGTCAAACGTGGACATAAATAGAAATATAAAGTGTCAGGGGACAAATAACATGTCAAATGTGGACAAAAACAGAAAGAACTGTCAAAAGACAAATACGATAGAAGAAGGAACACATAAATAGACTTAAGCTGGAGAGTATAAATAAGATGAAAAAATGGACACATGCATTAAGAAAAAGAATTTGTCAGAGAATAAAGCATCACTGGCCGATGTTGTTCAATTTTGGTGATTTATTATTATTTGGAAACACAGGATACAAAATGGCAACCGATAAATATCACATTCATATGAACAGTTTTCTGCCTGTCAAAATGAAATAGTGTCAATAATTTAAACCTTATGAAACAAAAATTAATAAACGATATGACGGTAATTGACAAACAGCACATCCAGAAGATCATCTTATCAGTAAAATACATGCAATGTCATTATCTAAAACAAAATTAGTACATTCATATGATCATCTTTCCCAGCAAATCCAGTAGTGTTCTTATATTAAAAATTACAATTTATAAGATGATACGTTTGAGAACATCTGATGATGTCACCATAATAGTTAAAATTAGACAACAATAATAAATTTATGAGTTCACAATCACATTATTAACTGCAAAACATAAGGAAAAACAAATGAAGTTAATGATTAAAAATCACAAAATTAATTTCAAAGACAGAAAATAAAATGTTTCGGATACCTCGCCAGAGTACAACCTCAGTCATTTAAAAATAACACCTCGTCAGCAGAATATCTTGCTCAAGATTTAAACAACACAACAGAGACAGGTGGACAGACAATAGAAATAAAATCATAATAAAAAAACTGTGTAACTCAGCCAAGGTAATACAGTATGTACAAGAAAAAAACCCATCTCCTATGACGGCGTTCGGTCACTAAGTAGAAAGTAAAATTCTGTTAGCACATGATTTCTTTTGCTTTTAAAATCTTACCTTTTAATTTTCTGGACAAATATTTATTTTAAAGAGATGCCATCTATTCAACAAGCTAAAGATAGGAACTACCGATCAGTGTAACTGTAACACTGATAAAATAACTGCTGAACATCTGCTTCAAAGTTGCTCAACATATGTGGAACAGAGAAAGCGCATACGGCCGTCACCAGTTGCATTCGTGGAAAAGTTCTACGGAGAGTCAAATAGCCACAAACTGACTTCTGCTTTCTGTGAAAATATTCAATGTGGACGTCTGAGAGTGTACAAAGAAGAAGAAGAAAAATAGTCAACTATTTAAACTGTCCCAGTAACATGTCATAAAGCTTTACAGGCATAAAATACGTACATCGCGTAAAAAAATAAAAATGCATTAGTTATGCAATATGTGGGACGACATGATTTTGTGGCACAGATGTAATGATATATTTAATCTGTTTGTGTTAATAGAGCGATAAGACGTTGTGACGATATTCTAAATACAATAGCTAAATTAAATAATATTATAGTGAATAAAGTCAAAAATAAGAAAGAAAATAAAAATTGAGTCCAGCGTCTTCTTCCCCCACGCCGGCCAGCATGTCGGTGTTTGATAAGCCTAATAGCAGAATGGAGGATACTGTCTTTTCCTAATTCGTCCTTGAGATTAAATGTAACACATTTGCAAGTTCAAGTCGTATTGCCAAGACGACTGAGTGATAGAATAAAAGAATAGGAGGGGAGGGATGGAAAGACAGAACCTAGGGTACGCCGTCTCGCGTTGATTTAAAAAAGCCAACTCGCGCGACATAGCCTTGGGCGATTTTCAAATTACGATACAAAAACTAAAAAATGTTCGTCAATTTGGTCACGCAGACAGCCTTAGCTCTTATAAAAGAATGACGTAATTCTAACGGACTACGGACGATTCTCGTATTTAGTTTGAAAATAGTTGTAAAGAGAAGTGAACAGGTGGCAGTTTCTAGATTTGAACGACTAACATAGAAAAAATATGGAATTATGAACCATAATACATAGGGCCATAAAAATTATATATTCGGATGACATGATTTTCTGAGCAATAATATGGTGTCAATTACACACTAGTACAATAAATAACCAAGATATTTGCAATAATACTATGTATTGTAAGACGGACTGACGAAAAAGGGTCAAGCCTGCTTATTTTTTTCATAGCATGTTTTGAAAAAAAGCTTTTGGGGAAAATAAGGACTAAAAGGTACCTGTAATTTGATTGGCTGTAGTTTAAAGGAAGGCGAGATAGTATTGGTTGACCTAGAATTAAAAAAATATATTTGCAGGAGTAAACATAGTAGTTTGGGATTTTGTTTTTTTTAAAGTTTGATTCAAAATAAATGTGTGAATGGTCCCATTGGCCAATGCATTATATATTATCGGAAACGTAGACTGCTCGTTGCCATTTTGAGAAAGGTTTCTGATGAACAAGGAGCGATGAGATCAGGCTTGTGCTTTTCAATCAAATAGAAAGCAGTCTAGACAGAAGGCAGATCTAAAGCGTGCCATAATTGTTTGCCCGTCATCGTTCGCTTGTGTATATTTCATTGAAATTTGTGGGTTTTTGGTACTGACATTAACGTAGTACCAAGCTCTTGGGAACTGATCGATTCCTGACACTGTTTGCATATTTCGGGCACATGCTGGATGCCATTGCCTTTCAAGAAGTTTAACAAATTGTCCAGCGAGTATATGTAAAGATCTACCGGTGTTATCCTTCGAAGATAAGTGCATGTTCGGCACCTGGAAGCTCAACCTCTAAGAACTATCTAGTTTTAAAATAAAGAATGTGAATATTAATTGGTGGACAGAGGAAGTCAAAGAGAAAATAAGAGAGAAGAAAATGGCATGGAAACAATACTTAGGAGCTAAAAACACAACAGGACAATTGGAAAAATATAGAGAATATGTGACACTCAGAACAGAAGTAAAGAACAAAGTGTTAGCAGCAAAACATAAGTCCTGGGAAGAATTTGGAGAAAAGCTAGAAAAAGATGCACAAGAAAACCATAAATTGTTCTATAAGACCCTAAAGAACATGAGGAAGGAAAAACAATGCCCTCTCAAATTTATAAAGGACAAGCAAGGCAAATTGCTTACTGCCCCGAAGGAAGTAATGGAAAGATGGAAAGAATATTTCTCAGAAATCCTTGATGGTGAGCAAGGTCAAACATCAGAAATGATAACCACTAGCACAGAAGAGGAAACCAATGGTGATGAAGATGACATAAAGATGGAAGAACTGAAGGCAGCACTGGAGAAAATCAAGATGGACAAAAGCAGCAGGGCATGATGGTATAACACCAGAAATGGTTAAGTACATGGGAGCATCAGGCGACATGTTACTCTTAAGGGTCCTACAGGCAGCATGGTGCAACAAGACCATACCAAAGGATTGGGAGATCGCCATCATAACACCAATTTTCAAAAAGGGTGACAATCGACAGTGTGGAAACCATAGAGGCATATCCCTTCTCAGTGTCCCTGGAAAAATCTACTCTAGAATCCTAGAGCAGAGACTCCGACGCCTAGCTGAGCCACAATTGGATGAGGTCCAGTGCGGATTCCGAGCAAACCGAAGTACTCAAGACCTAATCTTCACACTCAGACAGCTGAGTGAAAAGGCCCTTGAGTATAAGAGTAAGATCCATCTTTGTTTCATAGATCTGGAAAAGGCGTTTGACAGGGTCCCTTGGAGCAAACTTTGGGACTGTTTGGCAAGGAAGAATATTCCAGCACCTCTGATTCATGCTATACAGAGCTTCTACAAGTCTTGCAGAAATTATGTGAGGACAGCAAACCCTAAGTCAGAAGAGTTCAGGACCACCACTGGTGTAAGACAAGGTGATATCCTATCACCTTACCTCTTCATACTCCTTATGGACGATGTCATCAAGGCATGTAAGGAGAGAACAAGAAAGTATTCAGTGGGGTACTGGAAGATGAGACAGGTCTATATTTCAGAGCTGGCATTTGCTGATGATGTTGCCCTGATTGCTAAATCAGAGGCACATGTCCAATCCAACCTGCAAGTCTGGAAGGAAGAGCTGGAGAAGAGAGGGATGGTCATAAGCAGCTCTAAAACAAAATCCATGGTGATATCACGAGAAGAAAGAAGACATCAGATTAAGCTGGGAGAACAGGTCCTGGAGCAGGTCGACCACTTTAAATACCTCGGAGCTATTATAGACCAAAAGGGAGGCATCAAAGAAGAGTTGGCCACTCGATAAGCAGCAGCTGGGAGACTTTTTCAGGCCATAAATCGAGGATTCCTCACTAAGAGAGAGGTTGGTAAGAAAACGAAGATGGCTGTATACCGCTCCACCTATGTCCCAGTCTTGACATATGGATGCGAGTCATGGGCAATGACTACAACCCATAAAAGCCAGATCCAAACCTCAGAAATGAGGTATCTGAGGAAGGTGGTTGAAGTAACAAGAAGAGACATGGTACGCAACCAGACGATACGTCAAGGCCTAAAATGCCACCCCCTACAGACCCAAGTAGAACAGTCCCAACTAAGATGGTTTGGCCATGTCTGCAGAATGGGGGACGATCGGCTACCACGACAAGCATGGGAAACAAAGAGCAAAGAATCCAGACCCCGAGGACGACCCAGTGTCCGCAGGGAGGACAACATTAGACAATCTTTGAAGGACCGAGGACTAGAATGGAACCAGGCCAGGAGGAAGACAGCCGATAGAATAGTCTGGCGCTCTCTCTTCCAAACCTCTACACCTCACGGTAGAAGGGGAACGACTAAGTAAGTAAGTAAGAATATTAATTAAAAATTCCACCAGTGTCAAACGAAAAGAAAATAAACAATAGGGTGTGATGTTAGGCAACAACCTACCATTATATACCAGTATTAACCTAAGTTAGAAAACTACAACTACACACTTGTATTATAATAACATTTGTATTATGAACAGAAGATCCATTGTGTTATTTAATTGATGTAAATAATTCTTTTGATTTCACTTTTGATTGTCAGTCCTGATTCAAAACAAACTAGAACCAGGACAATAAATTGTAAAAAATTAACGTTTACCCAAAATTCAACCACTGACTTACTTAAGATAGTCTTTTAAAGTGTAGTTTGTATGTGATTGTCGTAGTACTGTTGTGTTGGATAATAAAATAGTTGTTTATAGGTTTAGTTGGTTAATGCAACATTACACTACATATTCATAACCCTAGACATTAAACGTAGTCATCATATATCTAGTCAAGAATAAGTCTGAATGAGATCATAAAGGTGGTAGCAGAAAGGTACCCTGTAAACTTACCATAACATTTGTTAGATTCAGCGACCTTCACAGCTGACCTCATTCAGTACACTAGAGTACATACCAGCAACACTTCTTAACATCAAATCCACCACAGACGTCTGTTAGGGTACAACTGTCAAGAGCTTTCTCATACACAGTTAACAGTGGCATATTCTATTACTGCACAAACATAAAGTGCTATGATACATTTTGTTGTTCTGTAATTAGCCCTGCCACATTTTGGAGACCATGAAGCTTGAACTGCTGGAGGGATTACTTTTATTTTTTAAGTGTTGGGTAATGGGAAAAAAATACGTATACTAGAAAAAAACTGGACTTGGGGGCCCCGAAGCTCAGATTTCATTAGCTTCATAGTAAATCCACCTCTGGTAAGTAACAAGAATTATGACATATTTGTTGTAGTAGAAGTATTAAATGTAACTAGGTATGCTGTTGCCCAAGTAGCATTGGACATCATGCTGATAAGAACATGTACTTCGCTATGACCTCGGCTAAAAGGCCTTCTGTGTAATCGCATCATTAGTCACATGAATGCTCATCAGGTGGTGACAAAAAAACTTCACATCAAAAACTAATGATCATCAACATCTTTATCTAATGAGAATTTTTTGATGTATTGTTATAGTTGTTTAAGTAGCAGTCTTGTAGATAATATTGCTTGCATAGCAGTAGTGCCTATGTATATATTTTGTTCTTGCGTCATTAGCGTTATTGTTTCGGGCTGCATTGTTGATCTCCTGTAGTTTCTAGGGGTCTCTGAGGAGACAAAGAAAGATTAAAGCTACATCTACCTCATACAGATCATAAGAAGCGATTAATCTGAGGATGTGCACGGGTCTGGCAACCTCATCATGTAAAATCAATTTCTACAGAAACTACTGTTGCAAAAACAAGTGAGTGCTCCATAAATTGTATTCTTCCCGTGGATAAACTACAGTGGTTAATACATGCTCCACAGGGGGTGAACGGGAAATGTTATGATTGTTTTGTTATATAGCTGTGGTTTAATACTGTAATATTCTTGTGTAAGTAACCGTGACTTGTCTTCGTAGTTGCTGGTCACACAATCAAAGTGAATACAATATAAAAGTATGCACTATACACAGTAACTGTAATGACAATAATTCATCAGTAGAAGCATTAGATTTATCTATAGGAAATCTGGGATTACAATCAACTGCAAATAAACTTTGAATAAATTATAAGGTCGGTGATCTCATTTAAAATGTCTCCACCATGTTAAACGTTCGCTTGATATATTTCCTAGGTGTAGCAAACACACAAGTAAGTCATTATTTACAGTGTTCCATCAAACACTAACTTTTTTCATCTCTTTCTTTGTTTTTTTTTTTTTTTTTTTTTTTTCGTTCGCCCGCTAATACTCGAGGCGAAATCTCAGGTTATTATTTTATGTCTAACCTGACATTGATTTTACGTGAGTATCCCTTTATTTCTTGTACAGAGACAGGTGTCCCTCGCCATTCAGGCAAATACTCGCCGATTTCGGAGGTACCCATTGCAGCTGGGTCGGCTCAGGAGCCGCCAGTCCCTGGTCGACGACACTCCTTCAAATGTCCTCGCCAGGTCTCGAGTTAATCCAGTCCAAATCCCGGTCGACGAAAAATCCTCAAATGCCGTCGCCCGGGTTTGATCCTGTATCACCCGGTCGCCAGAGCGGTGTTGTAACCACTACGCTAGCGCGGCTCCTTTTCTTTGTTTTAACCAGGGCTGTTGGGTTGGGGTCGTGGAGTCGGTTATTTTTTTTTTAGTTGAGTCGGAGTTGGTAAAACATATCCCGACTCCGACTTTTAAGAGAAGTAAGTCAAGGCAGATCCACGTTTGATCCAAGCGGAGTCGGTTGCTAGTGCGTCAATATAACGCTCTGAGATGTTACTGGATCGTTATTAAGTATATTGATTCTCAACGCTTATAACATGGTTATTTTTGTAAACCCATGCATCCTACATCTTCGTGGCCGTAGAGCTTCTGTTAACTTTCATGTGGTAACGGCTATAGTGAAGTCAGTCAACGTCCATGTTGACCATTAGTGACAATGTACATTCTCCTGCCATGAATTATAATTTGGTATGAACATTTATTTCAAATAATGATTGCTTGTATCGTTTCGTCAACATATTCAAGTCTGTGCCCATTAAATGATGTCTCGTTGCAAACTGTACCCTAAGAGTCCAGTCTTCGGTTTGGTCACACAGTCTTGACCCATTGTAGTAGTATATGCCAACATAATACCGGCCCACTAATCATTCGCAAAACTTATTATCCAAAGATACGTCGGCCACAGACAGTTAGACCGACAGGCCAGTAACCATGAAAGAAAGTAAGAACAGCTAGAAAACAAAGATGGCTGTATACCGCCTGTGGTGAAGTGGGATGTTATAAATATGTATAGGGGACTTAGTGTACTGACTGAGATCAGCTGTGAAGGTATCTATATCTAATAAGAGTAGTGTATTATAGATAACCTTACTTGCTGCCACATATATATATATCTCAGTCAGAATTATTCTGGAATAGTGTGATGACTACGTTGTATGTCTAGGGTATGTGTATGATGAAGTGTAAGTCATAACAACAACAGACAGATAAACAATTTAATTTATTCCACCACACTTGACAACACTGTGACACTCACATACATATAACACTCTAAAGGATATCTTAAAGGAGTCACTGATAACTTTTCAAATAACAATATGTATTCATTGCTGTTATGAATGAATATGTGTCCTGATTCAAATACAAAGGGAACCAGGAATCACAATCAATTTTACTTACAAGTTATATGTGCAGAATTTATCAATATGAATATTGTAGTGACATATATTATTAAAAGTATCCTATGTGTGTCAGTTGTGTAGTAGTAATATGAGATAATACTGGTTTTGTTTTGTTCAAGCTCTGTTGGTATTTGTCATCATGACTTCAATAGTTTGTCTTTATTGGAACTAGTATTGGAGATGTTCTCAGTTCCTGATATTAAAACAATTTACTTCCCCTCTTAAGTTTATGTTACAATGTTATTTTAAGATGGGGGTACATAATTTTGAGCTCAGCTGGCCACATCAGCTTATCTTGCGTGATGGCGGCAGGAAAAGACTCCTCTGCTCGATTTCTCCCCTGTGCTCTGGAGACACCTCACTGATAGCTAAATGGACCAAGGAGTATGCTGTCCGACTCTGGATTCAGCAAAGCTCTGACCAGGTGCTGCTCAATACCATCAAGACCACGGTCCCTGAAAACAAGAAGGATGTACCTTCTACTTCATAACTAATTTATACTCTCTTTTTACACTGAGTACAATACATCACAAACATTGAGTTCAGAGCGTTAGGCCAACTGTCAGCTTCATCTGAAATACTTTATACCAGTATTAACCTCCTTAATGGTTACTACGCCTCTGCACTTCCAGCATTATTTCTTCTAATCAATCATCTAGGTGTCAGTGTACTGTTTGGCCATTCCATGCAGTTTTACTTTCCTCCGACACCTTCTGTTCAGGCTGGAGCATTATAGGCTTTACATCATGTTTGCTACTGAACTACACATATATACAGGCATAAATTAACAATTCACATTCAATTTTCATTAAAAGATACTGAATGTTTCAAGCTTACCACAATTCATAGAATAAACACAGATACGTTGACTAGCAATGAATTCTGGCACAAATTCCCATCTGCTTATGTTCCAGGCTTTTATTTAGCAAAAATATGAGCTGGCTTCAACGCACTGTTGCTTTATCAAGCTTATTTGAACTAGTGGTCTCGAACTAACGCTCCTAAGTGATTATATCAGCGAGTCTGGCCAATGGAGCCTCGTTTCGACAAGTGTTTGAAAAAATTTTACCTTCCTACGTCTCCCCTAACAACCAAAGATAGTATTTATAGTCCGACCAATCGTGTTTAGTCTTATATTTGTTGCGCTCCAATCAATTTGGAGTTTACATGGTAGGCTATTTCCGTACGCAAGGTTTTTTCAAACACGTTATAAAAAAAATTTTATGAGCAGAAATGATTTCATGCTGTCAGGCATCCCCACTATTTTATTTTGGTTATAACTTGTTAATTCCTAGACTATTTGCGTAACGTTGTACATATTCTTTGTCAGCAAACCCTAAGGAACCCAAATATACAAATTTAAAAGAGCTATGTGGCTGCGTTCAAAATATGCAATTTCTTCGATCTCCTGTTTCGAAGATGTGTTGTCTGGGTACTGTACTGTTTTCAAACGTAAACCCATCTAATGTTATCTTTTCTAATAAGCGTTTTTCGTGATTTTAAAACCTAACTCTGGGAAGGGTAGTGAATTTATCACTGTCCGTCTGAAAAAAAAGTTAGTGCATGTGGCCTTACACGCGTGATAGTAGTAATTGTGTATCGCGCGACGCGTGTTGCATGCGTTCCTGATTTTCAGCCCTCCCTCTCTCTTTCTATTTGAGTCCATCTGTTCGTTCGTTTTGGTAACGCAGTATAATTAATGTTAGGATTAATTTAGGTCATTACGCAGTCTGCCTCTCAATGTTTTTCCAAGAAATACAGCACACGTTTCATTGAAGAAAGCGGGTAATAATATAGTAGGCTTTTACTATCAACGTGAAAGCGTTACAATTTGCAGACGAAGCATAAAACAAAGGGGATTTCGAGTACTGTCATTGTGACAGCACTGTTATTTTACCATTGCTCTTTTCTTTATTATATGTATTTATTAGGCTTTATATTTACCTGATAATTTATATATGTGGATTAGAATATTTCATGACACCTCCCCTCTTAAAACAGACATCCCATGTCAGTCCTTTATTCTATATACACATAGATAAATGTAAGTCAACTTGACTTTACTCTGCTGTGGTGCTATCATGGTTTTATGTAGTTGGGTCCATTCAGAGTAGGCACTACTCATGAAATCTGCCTCAGACTTCTACAACCACTAATATATTTCGGTTATGTTACTGAACAGCCGCAAGTGTGAGTGCTTGTCTTAATGCTGCTTCGCAACCCGTATTCACCATTTATCTTCTCTGAGTCTGCGCAATGACATGTCCAGAGAACATTATATTTCCCTCAAAATGTACGTTATGAGGAGATAACATATACCTGGTGATAGCAGAGTTTTCATAGTGGATCCCATAATCTTCTTATTATCCTGTATGAAACATTCGGAATATCCTCAATCAAAGAGGCAACTCAGGGATTCATTACGTTCCTCCGAAATGTTTACATCCAACAATTTTCTCATCATTCTAGAGAAGACACTAGGCGCATTCTTCAATCCAAATGGCAATCTATTAAACTCATAGTGTCTTTCTGAGGTACTAAAAGCTAGGTATGGTCTAACCTCAGGCTTTACTGGAATCTGATAGTATCCTTTACTCAGATCCACTTTTGAGAAATATTTAGCTTTATTTAGTCTGGCAAACAGCTGATTTGTATCCGGCAATGGATCTACCTGTCCTTCTGTAATAGCGTTCAGTCTCCTGTAATCTATACAGAGTCTATGTTCTCCAGAGGGCTTCCTTAAGAGTACAACACCGGAACTATATGAGGATTCACTGTGTGAAATAATTCCCTCCTTCAATAGATAGTCTATCTCTTCCTTCAAAGCTTTCTCCTTAGCAAACGGAATCGAATATGGTTTCATACAGACAGGTGTGGGGTCTATCAGTTTCATATCATATTCCAATAGGTTTGTATGCCCTGGTCGGTCTGTTAACACCTCTGCATGATTATTTAGAACCTGTTGCACTCTCTCTTTCTGAGTTTTCGTTAAATGTGTACTGATTTTCACCTGTGCTGCTGTCTCACAGGGGTGTAATGGATACTCAAATGATGAAAGTTGTTCCTTTTTCATCTCCATGGCGATAGACAAGGTCAACAAGTGTGTCTCTTCCTGATGTTCTCTTTCCAAATATTTCTTCAGGAGATTCACATGATAGATTTTTTCTTTCCCCTTCTTATCTATCTTATAATTTGTTCTAGATACCTTCTCTAAAACTGTATATGGACCCTGCCATCCAATTTGTAACTTATTCTGACTCCCGGGCAAAAGAAGCAGTACTTTCTCTCCCACAGCCAAATTTCTGTCTTTCGCCTTCCTGTTATAATAGGCAGCATGTTTCTTCCTGGCTTGTTTCAAATTTTCATTGGCAAGTTTCCAGCCAGTTTTTAAACGAGTGGTCAGCTCATTCACATATTGGTATGAAGATGTAATGTTTTCCTCTGCCTTTTCATCAGTCCACGTTCTTAACAAAGCTACATATGGACCTTTAATTGTGTGGACCTCTTTGTCCATGCACCGGTATGGTCTCTTCCACTCGAAGCTTTATAGTGATGATTTTTCTTCCCAGAATTATCATTCACAAAACGACAGCTACCAATTCTTTTCCTGGGGCTTTCTCCCCACTTAAAATTCTTGATGAGAGATTTCCTCTCTACATCCTCTTCCTCCAGTTTGTTTAAGTCCGATTGAGGGATTTTCGGCTTATCCTGGGGTAAGACATCTTTTTGCACTCTCCGCATAGTGGCCATTGTAAAATAGTTAAGTGAAGCTTGTCCGTGAAAAGGGGCTTCCCATTCCATTTGGTCCACTTTTTCAAATCTACTTTTCTTTTTATTATCAGGCCTAATTTTGCCCCGTGGCGTGTCCAGGTCCTGATCAATGTTCCCACTTGTGGGTGTTCCCTCATGTGCTATGCTACACCTTTCTACAAAATTCTCAATGTCCCATCTTGCTTTGGGCCAATAATAATTGTGAGCCACCTTTTGAATGATGGTACCTATCTTCTCATGGTCCCCATCTGGTTTCACATGTAGGCTCCTTATTAAGTCTGCCCTATATCTTTTAGGAAGTACCAGCTGTCCTTGACCTTTGGATCTAGCTCCAGTCTTCCTATACATCAACTTGTTTTTCATGTAAAAATCTCCCTTGCCTGGAGTTGTATGACAAGTTGACAATTTTCTGAAACAAGGCTTGAGTGTTTTATCCCCAGCCTGTGCCTTCCTCATCTCTTCTGGAGTGGTATCCAACATAATATCCTCCTCCTGTCTTGAGGTCGACCTGACCTGAAGGGTTGCCATATACACAGGTTTCCTTCTGCAACGGTCAGTGTCATGATTGTCCATCTGACAATTCTTACACCACCTTTTTCCTTGGTTGAAAGATTTTCTTTCATCATATTTCCTTTCATCGAATTGTGGGAATTTATTTTTATTTTCATACCGTGGCCTATCAGATTGGTGCTTACGTTTGTTTTGATCCCTAGGATCAAATTTATTAAAGTTCTGTGGTGCCCTAAAGTTACCCACTTGTTTCTTTTTATTACCTGTTACCTCTGCTTGACCTGCTTGATACCTTTCAGCAACATTTAGCAACTCACCCAGCCTCTCTGCACCTTGTTCCATGAGAAACTTTCTCAGGCCTGGAGCCATGGACTCTCTTAATTGCTCTATAAGGACCATTTCCTTAAGATCTTGGGTTTTCCCCAGAGAAGTCCATTTCTCCAAGTATGTCTCTATTCGTGCAGAGAACTGGTGATAGGTTTCACCTGACAGTAGTTTAGCATTCCTAAATTTTTTCCTATAGAATTCTGCATTCTTTTCATACCTTAACAAAAGAGCCTGCTTTAGCATGTCATAATTTTCCTGATCACCTCTGCTCATTTTTGCAAAAACTTCATAAGCTGCCCCACGAAGTCCCTGAGATAACTTTAAGCTCCACCTTTCTCTCTCTAACCCATACGTGGTAGCTAATAGTTCATATCTATTTAGGTAGCTCTCTATATCATCGTCTTTCTCAACAAAATGATCTAAATGAAAATTCATAGCTGAGGTTGAGGCTCCTTGGCTAGCAGTGGCATCAGAGGCAAAGGGACTGGCACCATTTTCAGGAGCATGGCCCTGAAACTCAAACTCCCTTAGTCGTAACTCATGTTCCCTTTGTAATCTCTTCTCCTCCTTTTCTGCTTCCCTCTCTGCAGCTAATTTCTTCTCTTCCCTTTCTGCAGCCAATCTTCTTTCTTCTGCTTCCCTTTCTGCAGCTAATTTCTTCTCTTCCCTTTCGGCAGCCAATCTTCTTTCTTCTGCTTCCCTTTCTGCAGCTAATTTCTTCTCTTCCCTTTCTGCAGCCAATCTTTTGTCTTCTCTTTCTGCCTCCAATTTCTTAGCCTCAGCCTCAAATTGTAACTTCTTAATTTCCCTTTCAGCCTCTAACTTTCTTTCGGCCTCTTTTTCTAATCTTCTTTATTCGCGTTCAATAAATTTGTCACATTCCGTAGTGACATAGGCAACCATAACTTGCCCATCTAATCCTAACTCTTTTGCAGTCTGAACAGCAGCAGATCGAAACTTGGCCAGGTCCGCCATTGTCTATCAGGTAAATTTATACAATGTCTAACCAACAATTCAATTTCTAAATATATATCTAATGGACAACACAGGCACCGTGAGCTCAACCTTATTTAATTCCACCCAAGGATACCTTTTAATTCTTATATTCCCTGAAGTGAATTACCCCCAATATTTTTAATAGTGAAAGATTCAAAATCCCAAGAGCGAGACCCCAATATATGTGGTGAAGTGGGATGTTATAAATATGTATAGGGGACTTAGTGTACTGACTGAGATCAGCTGTGAAGGTATCTATATCTAATAAGAGTAGTGTATTATAGATAACCTTACTTGCTGCCACATATATATATATCTCAGTCAGAATTATTCTGGAATAGTGTGATGACTACGTTGTATGTCTAGGGTATGTGTATGATGAAGTGTAAGTCATAACAACAACAGACAGATAAACAATTTAATTTATTCCACCACACTTGACAACACTGTGACACTCACATACATATAACACTCTAAAGGATATCTTAAAGGAGTCACTGATAACTTTTCAAATAACAATATGTATTCATTGCTGTTATGAATGAATATGTGTCCTGATTCAAATACAAAGGGAACCAGGAATCACAATCAATTTTACTTACAAGTTATATGTACAGAATTTATCAATATGAATATTGTAGTGACATATATTATTAAAAGTATCCTATGTGTGTCAGTTGTGTAGTAGTAATATGAGATAATACTGGTTTTGTTTTGTTCAAGCTCTGTTGGTATTTGTCATCATGACTTCAATAGTTTGTCTTTATTGGAACTAGTATTGGAGATGTTCTCAGTTCCTGATATTAAAACAATTTACTTCCCCTCTTAAGTTTATGTTACAATGTTATTTTAAGATGGGGGTACATAATTTTGAGCTCAGCTGGCCACATCAGCTTATCTTGCGTGATGGCGGCAGGAAAAGACTCCTCTGCTCGATTTCTCCCCTGTGCTCTGGAGACACCTCACTGATAACTAAATGGACCAAGGAGTATGCTGTCCGACTCTGGATTCAGCAAAGCTCTGACCAGGTGCTGCTCAATACCATCAAGACCACGGTCCCTGAAAACAAGAAGGATGTACCTTCTACTTCATAACTAATTTATACTCTCTTTTTACAATGAGTACAATACATCACAAACATTGAGTTCAGAGCGTTAGGCCAACTGTCAGCTTCATCTGAAATACTTTATACCAGTATTAACCTCCTTAATGGTTACTACGCCTCTGCACTTCCAGCATTATTTCTTCTAATCAATCATCTAGGTGTCAGTGTACTGTTTGGCCATTCCATGCAGTTTTACTTTCCTCCGACACCTTCTGTTCAGGCTGGAGCATTATAGGCTTTACATCATGTTTGCTACTGAACTACACATATATACAGGCATAAATTAACAATTCACATTCAATTTTCATTAAAAGATACTGAATGTTTCAAGCTTACCACAATTCATAGAATAAACACAGATACGTTGACTAGCAATGAATTCTGGCACAAATTCCCATCTGCTTATGTTCCAGGCTTTTATTTAGCAAAAATATGAGCTGGCTTCAACGCACTGTTGCTTTATCAAGCTTATTTGAACTAGTGGTCTCGAACTAACGCTCCTAAGTGATTATATCAGCGAGTCTGGCCAATGGAGCCTCGTTTCGACAAGTGTTTGAAAAAATTTTACCTTCCTACGTCTCCCCTAACAACCAAAGATAGTATTTATAGTCCGACCAATCGTGTTTAGTCTTATATTTGTTGCGCTCCAATCAATTTGGAGTTTACATGGTAGGCTATTTCCGTACGCAAGGTTTTTTCAAACACGTTATAAAAAAATTTTATGAGCAGAAATGATTTCATGCTGTCAGGCATCCCCACTATTTTATTTTGGTTATAACTTGTTAATTCCTAGACTATTTGCGTAACGTTGTACATATTCTTTGTCAGCAAACCCTAAGGAACCCAAATATACAAATTTAAAAGAGCTAAGTGGCTGCGTTCAAAATATGCAATTTCTTCGACCTCCTGTTTCGAAGATGTGCTGTCTGGGTACTGTACTGTTTTCAAACGTAAACCCATCTAATGTTATCTTTTCTAATAAGCGTTTTTCGTGATTTTAAAACCTAACTCTGGGAAGGGTAGTGAATTTATCACTGTCCGTCTGAAAAAAAAAGTTAGTGCATGTGGCCTTACACGCGTGATAGTAGTAATTGTGTATCGCGCGACGCGTGTTGCATGCGTTCCTGATTTTCAGCCCTCCCTCTCTCTTTCTATTTGAGTCCATCTGTTCGTTCGTTTTGGTAACGCAGTATAATTAATGTTAGGATTAATTTAGGTCATTACGCAGTCTGCCTCTCAATGTTTTTCCAAGAAATACAGCACACGTTTCATTGAAGAAAGCGGGTAATAATATAGTAGGCTTTTACTATCAACGTGAAAGCGTTACAATTTGCAGACGAAGCATAAAACAAAGGGGATTTCGAGTACTGTCATTGTGACAGCACTGTTATTTTACCATTGCTCTTTTCTTTATTATATGTATTTATTAGGCTTTATATTTACCTGATAATTTATATATGTGGATTAGAATATTTCATGACACCGCCCCACCTATGTCCGGGTCTTGACGTATGGATACAAGTCATGAGCAATGACTACAACCCCCAAAAGTCATATCCAAACCTCATAAATGAGGTATCTTAGAAAGGTGATTGAAGTAACAAGAAGAGACATGGTCCACAACTAGACGATACGTCAAGGCCTAAGAACCCAACTCCTGTAGACCCAACAGTCCCAGCTAAGATGGTTTTGCCAATGTCTGCAGAATGGGAGAAGATCGGATGCCACTGCGGGTATGGGAGGCTCAGAGCCAGGTATCCAGATCTCCATGATGACCCAGAGTCCACTGGGAGGACAACATTAGACAACCTTTGAAGGACCGAGGACTAGAATGGAACCAGGCCAGGAGGAAGACAGCCGATAGGAAAGTATGGCGCTCTCTCTTCCAGACAATACACCTCTCGGTAGAAGAGGAACGAGTAAGTAAGTATTACAAGAATGTTATACTTTTCTAGGTAACTTTATGTGAAAGAATAACTGTTTGAGTCTGACTTACAGAGTTAATTCGAGTAAAGCGCAGGTCTCACATCAGAGCAAAGAAATGTTAGTATGAGAAGTGTAAATCAGGAGGAAGGCAGACGCACTAATCATCATAGAAAATGTGTATTACCCTATGTAAAGTTTAAATGCTACTACAGTAGCGTGATGTATTCATGAAACAACAATACACATTACATGACAACTGGTCTAACGTGACACTTTCAAAACTATTTCAGTATTTGGTGTGGTGTTAAACGCAGATTAAAGAACAAACTTTGTCGTATCACGAATAATTAAAGAAAATGAAGTTTCCACTGAGGGAATTTTATGTTTCCCATTTGTAAATATGTTTAAATAGTTTTACTTTTCGTTATAAGTGCCACATCTCATTAACAACGACATTTTGATACTTGAAATGTTCAAAGTGAACAAATATTTCGAGTTCATTGTCGTATATTTTTGATAGGGGAATTAAGACATAGATTGGTCCCTTCTGTATAGACTAGAACAGGTGATAGCTCAGTTTGAGGTAATGTAAAGAAATAGGTTTTCACGAGTGAGATGGTGGAACAGTAAGTAGAATCTGTCCCTGAACTCGAGAAGCTTCTCTCATTCAGCCTATCTCTACAACATAAATTGTTAGTCAGACAGTCTACCACAATATATATTAACATATATATATATATATATATATATAAATATATATAAATATATATAAATATATAAATATATATAAATAAATATATAAATATATAAATATATAAATATATATATATATATATATATATATATATATATATATTTATATATTTATATATTTATATATTTATATATATATAAATATATATATATATATATATATATATATATATATATATATATATATATATATATATATATATATATATATATATATATATATATATATATATATTTATATATATATATATATATATATATATATATATATATATATATATATAAATATATATAAATATATAAATATAAATAAATATATAAATATATATATATATAGACATATATATATATATATATATATATATATATATATATATATATATATATATATATATATATATATATATTAACATATATATCACCACTCACTTACACACACACATAAGTGACGACAGTTAGACGCACAGACGTGAAAACTACATCAATGGAATACGGGATCTTTTTTTTGGGGGGGACAAGCTGACCAACACACGTAAATAAAGTTTATGGAAATTTTATTTATCATAAAGAAACTTCACAATAACAATATTATGACTATCAAATCAAATACAAGTTAAACATAAAGATAATGAATTAATCAAGAAATAGACTCATAGGTGTAAACCTCCCTCCCTCTGTTGAGACAAAATTCTCGTTAGAAGAAAAGTTATTAATCCCCAAAGAGTCAAGGATTTATACGCTATGGTCTAGAAATTCCCTCTACAGTAAAGAACAGAGTCTAAACGTTAATCTATTCTGAAAGGGAAACAGTATTAGCAAAAAAAAAAGAACTTTGCATAAAAAAAAAATACAAAGTGGGTACATGAATTATACGATAAAAGAACCACGCATTCCTGCTTTCTTTCTATCCATACACCAGTGGCCACTGACATTCGTTCTTACCTAAAAACTTGATTTTCACCTTCTGGCGCAAACTTTAGGCCACACACACCCACAGCAACTCAGTGTTCCTTTGGCAAAGAGAACCCCAGCTCCACAGAGACGGGTTAATTCCAATTCCTCCGGGGAGCGTTCTCTTTACGACTATATTTTTTTGGGGATTACTGTTTGTCACTTCAAATCAGTTCAGGCAATAGATGTTACAGTACTCACAGTGTCAGAATCTTGAGGTTTCCAGTACTTAGGAAATGTCAGGTCGGTAACTTCTCTCAGTATAAAATTCTTGGTCACACCACAAATGATCAATCGTCGGAAATGGTAAGGTTTGTTAGGTCGCCACAACGGGACTGAATGTAAACGAGATTGGAACAATAAATCTGGATCTATATGCCAGTTACCAAGTTACTCTAAATGTTCTTTGGGTTGGTACTCGGTCTCTCTCTGGGTGTAAACACAACCTCAGACCAGATTTACCTTGAAGACCCAGAACTAAGTTAAAAATGTTCTTGAGTATGATTATTCCCAGATTTACATGGAAGCCGCTGGTAAGGTTTAGGGTTTGACCCAAATACTGTATAAAGAGAAAAACATACAAAATACTTAACCAATATATAGTATACACAATCCTATCCTACCTCGCATAAAATATAATATATTTATCCACTACGGTTATTTAACTTAAATTATAACTACAAGCTTAGAGCTTTTCTTATCGTTTAAAACGTCCGTGAAATAAATTCTAGTCATTTTAAAAAATCAATCATCATGAATTTGAAATAAATACATATTTCGTCAATACTCACGATGAATCAGCGCATTTACTTAGTTCGTTAAATTATTCTCTGACTGGTTACTAGCAGTTGATAAAATTTATATTATAGCTGGATGAGTTTAGCTATAAATTATTTATTTATTCGGCTAGCCACTGTAACACAGTAAAACTTAGAGAAATATAATTGACGATTTTACCACTTAAATCACTCCAACTACTAGAAGATATATTACCTTCACACAAACTTCTAAGACATTTCTCCAACGAAAAACTAAGAACTTCACTTAATCCAAAGGGTTCCAGAAATCGAGCTAGAAGTCTTTACGGTCTGAGGAGTACTGAGTAATGAGGTTTAAATATCTGAAAGGGAAATGGTTCACTATTATCGAAAACCAGACTCTCTTGCCAGACTTCGCCCCTACGGGAAATTCTTCGTTCAATTTGCAAATCAAAGATCTTTCTCACACTAAAGCCGAAAACCAGGACTCTTGCTCTCTCGCTTAGATTGGCATAACGTAATTTGCTAATCGGTGAAAATTTTACGTCTTTGCTCGTATGGCCATCCCAGCGAGCAATGTCCTTAGATCTAGCGATTCGCCGTGTTTAATTATTTTTCAAACGAACAGTTCAGGGGAAGAAAATAGCAATTGTCTGCCCCTTTGTTAAAAGTAATCTGCTCTTAGATCGCCGTCTGATCCATTACAGCGACTCTCAGTCGCTGGTGTTAAGAATAAATTAAAGATCAACGTAGCTAATAGGTCTGATGGTTACCATACATCAAAGGAAAATAGCGAAACAGCCATAAATCGTGTTTTGTTGGGGGTGGGTTGTGTGTTGTTTGGGGGGGTGTTCTATGGGTTGTGGTGTTTTTTGGGGTGTGTTTGGGGTTTGTGGGGGGTTGGGTTTTGGGGGTGGTGTGGTGTTTTTTAATGAGAAAGAGAGACAGATCTATTCTGAGTAATTGGAGGTTTTGAGTTAACCAACAGGCGTAGGTGAAGGCTAGGTAAAAGGAAAGTGTAGATAACGAAGTAGATAGATGAAAGCTATTATTATAATATGTCACATTCATTATAACATACTCGTAGGCTAAAGTGTGAGTATATCTGCTGTCAACGACCACTATATATACACATTTAGACATTTACAAGAAAATAGGGGTTTAGCAGGAGGCTCTCTACGATTATAAATCAACCATATCGATTGTAGGCCGACCTCTGTGTAATCTACGTTTTGCTGATGATATTGATCTGATAGCTGGAACAGAATCAGAACTTCAAGACCTTACCTCTAGACTGGAGAAAGTAACAAGAACATATGGGATGGAAATTAATATAGAAAAAAGCAAGATATTGGTGAATAGCCATAAGAAACATGTTCCGACCAACATTACGTTAAATGGGCAAACGTTAGAAGAAGTTAACACCTTTAAATATCTCGGGTCCACTATATGTAGTGATGGAAGATCAAATAAAGAAATCAAGACAAGACTTGAGATGGCCTCAGCTGCCATGACAAGGTTGAATGTGATCTGGAAAAGTAACATCAGTTTTCCTGTGAAGATCAAATTATACAAATCACTTGTATTATCTATTCTCTTGTATGGGTGTGAGGCTGGACACTCACTGCAGATACGGAGCGAAGGATTCAGGCTTTCGAGCATAAATGTTATAGAAGAATTTTGCGCATTTGCTATAAAGAGCACAAAACAAATGTCTATGTTAGAGAGAAGATAAACACCTATGCAGGCCATCAAGAACCACTTTTTGTCAATAGTGAAACGTCGAAAGCTTGCCTGGTTTGGGCATGTAACTCGTCATGACTCCCTTTCGAAAACGATCCTCCAGGGAACAGTCGAAGGTAAACGGAGAAGAGGAAGGCAAAGAAAATCCTGGGCTGATAACATCAAAGAATGGGCAGGACACGGGTTCTCCACACTTGTACGCATTGCTGAGAATAGAGAGCAGTGGAGGACCCTGTCTGCTGATGCTTCCACCATGGCACCCCTACGACCCATGACGGGTTATGGGTTGAGATGAGATGAGGGGTTTAGCTATACGAGATACATTACTGATCTTACTATTTACAGTGTCTGTTGTTTAAGTCTTCTTTGTCCCTGTGGGTTCAGCACTAATGCCTCACTGGCTATATCTCTACGAGCTATCAATAAAGTTTGACGTGCTAATTTCAACTTTCTTATACTCGTAGTTATTTGTACTTCATGTTATCCTTATTTTGTCTTTAATAAGAGTATGTTTGTTACGTTCTGTTGTTTCGTAAGTTGTAATAATCGGAAATGTCTTTCAAATAACATTACCATTAAAAACAAAGTTCTTTTTTTTTTTAAAAAAAAAGAAAAAAAAAGAAACTAAGCATATTTTTATCTAAGAAAGTTTTATAACTAAGTAAGTTATATCGATTTTATTACTAGATCAGTAAGTCTTCAATTCCCTTGAAGTTATTTCTCTTTTATTCTTTTAAATTGATCTTAGTAAAGCTTCTTGTATTCTTTTACAGTTGCAAATGTTAGAAATCATATAACGTTGTTATCATGGTAAAGAAGTGATATGTTTATTTACCATTCAACGTAAAGGTTAAGAAGATTTTTAAAAAAAAATTTGCCTCGTTTTGGCGAGGCGCATCCCGTCCAACCTAGCCGGTTATATTAGGGCGCATGTCCAGATATAAAAGACCTTAAGGTCTGGAGAATTGTTACTGTCCTCCTAGAGTTGATGTATGTTAACACAACAGCTGTTTTACAAGTAACAATGACAACCTATATTGGGAATTAAGGAGATATGACCATGGGCAAACACTGGGTGTCACTGTCAATTTGTACTACTTTAACTGTCTCAAAGATTCTACGATGGGAGTCTGGCCAATCAAAAATAATTTCACTAATGTTTTCACTGTGTTTACATGCAAACACAAAGAGCTGCTTCTGGTAAACCACTGCGCCATATATTTGCAAATGAAAGTTCCAAAGTTTTGAGACGTACACAAAATCTATTAAAGACGAGTTTGTAGAAATAATCTTCCACAGATGACCATTTCCCTGTAAAATAAATACGTTATTATTATCTGTGAGGGTAACCATACCGTTTGATTGTTCAGTCATAGGGTTTTCAGGTGATATTGGAATAAATGATCCTGTAATAGTATCAAAGCATTGTGTAGTGAATGTTTGATTTTTAAAATAGAATATGAGAATGTACTCCTTGAATCGGACCATGGAATCCACAGAAACACCAACTGCTTGGCATTGTTTCCAATCTCTTGTATGGCCGTGAGTGCAGTTATACCGTTTTAAAACTGGCGAATTTGATGACACTATACAATAAATGTAACTTCCATGTGATAATAAAATTTGGCGCACCGGTGAAGGTGAAACATTGTTCATTACATTAACCCATTCATGTTCATGAGAGTACATGCTAAGCGCTGAAGGAGTGCACAAATACAGCACATTGTCAAATACAGTTATGCTGGCCATAGCGGAATGAGGAAGTTTTGATAATTCATGTAAAATACCTGTATTCAGCGTGTAGGCCATAAGTTTGTCGCCTTTAAAAAAGACCATCACGTGATTTTCTGTACTTGTTGCTCTGTGAACAGCTGTTTCTGGCCAAATGTCATGACGAGCTTCTACGCGCAAATTGTAGTTCACTGCTTCAATTACCATATCATGTGCTTCTGTACAAGACAGGACAGGGTCATACTTTGTCAACTTTAGAAGACACGCTGGGCTGACCAGACACAGACGAACTGCAGAAAGTAGTTTTACTATATGTTGTTTTCTTTCTTCGGCTTGTGGGTCTGCTGAATTTGTAGTATCTGGTGGAATGTACTCCAACCATTCTAGTATATGATCAACAACAGAATCTTCAGAGCTTGCTCTCAGATTATTGCTACTGATAACTTCATAAAGATGACTGACGGGAAGATTTAGAAAGCCATCAGTGCTTTTTACTGACTCAAAACATGTGCACATAAATGTAAGGAAAACACTTATCACTTTCCTTGACGAATACAATACAGCATGGTTGTAGTACACAAAACAATTCGCTGTTGACATTTTGTCTATCACAAAATTCTCACATTCAGCAATCAAATACTGTATCTGTAGCTGAACCACGGCAGCCCAGACTTTGAGAATGTTATCTTCTGTCAGAACATCTATACCCTTGTAAACGGCGTCAAGAATGAGAGAAAATATGTCTTTCGTCATTCCATTAAGTTCAACGCAGTTTTCTTGGCTCTCCTTCATGTTAGACCTGAAGAGTGCTTGGAAGTAATCAGAGCAGGCACCGAGAATTACCTTATGACACTGGAAAGAGTTACCTTCGACTTTAACAGTAAAATCAATGAAGTTATTTTGAGTCCATTGATTCCCTAGACACTTCTGTAAGGCATGCGCCAGACTTGATTTCACAGCCATGCTATGTACCTTCAAAAAGAAAACACGAAATAGAAATGCTGACAATATATATTTCATGTAAAAAGACATATAGATATGTGGACACACCGACAGAGAGATGGGGCTAAAAACAAGTAATATGGACGATTGTTGTAGTTGTAAATAAAAAAAATAAAAAAAGCAATAGGATAATTTAAATACCTTTTAATTAATACCTCTTCTTAACTGGAAGATGAGATGAGAAACATGAACATGAATTCAAGAAGCAACTAAACATTAAATGTCACTTCATTTTGGTTCTGTGTTAAAGGTCCATCCTAGAAAATATTATTATTTTCCTTTTCGCTCCCTATGGACCATGGAGCCACCAGTGCAGCTGGCTCTTTAACAGAAAACCTGCGTCAAGCAGTCTGTGACAGATTATGTAAATAGATTACATGAATCCGCACGTATTTGCTTCCCACCTTTGTTTCCTTATTAGTATGCACGTTTTGTTTAACGCAGAACCCATGCTCTTTGATATCTGTCTAACTCATATTTTAACCACGCCTATTTTCTTTTTTTTTCTCTATGTCTTACAGGCACTAGCGAGTATTTATAAACAGACCTATTAGCTAGTCCACGAGCGGACAGATAACCGCCAGCGAGTAAGAGCCGTTACCTGATTATCACGCGAGCGATTGGGCAATCGTTGAATAGTGACAGATCAGACAAAGAACGCGCGTAGAAGGGATCGAGTCGTCTATTTGTAGAATCAAGGGCGATAAGACAGAAGACGTATCTTTGATGGTTACATTTGACAGGGGGAATTAAGCGAATGAAAAAAGGAGCGATAACCACAGTTACCGACCACATCCGTTTGTTCGTCTTCCCCAGGGGGAGGTAATTAGCTACAGTAAGAGACGGGATCAAAAGAGTCTGTTCGCTAGCAAATGTCTACGCGGTCGGCATAAGTGGGAAAGAAAGCTTTCATTCAGGAATCTAACCGTAGATTTTCCCAAAATACGGGCTAAGGCGCGATATCTCGCACTAGAGAACGAAAGAAGACCTATTTTATATAAATATCTTATCCTTTAAAATCAATTATCTAGTCGCCTCAGAATTTTCGGAATATCAAGAACGAATCCTAGAGCCATCATACAAAGTGGATTGCTTAGAATTTCGTTGGAGATAGTTTTATTTCCTGTGTTGCGGTAAATATATATATATACTAGCACTTGAGTGATTTAATTGTTAAAGTTCGTCATTATGTTTCACTATGATTTACTTTGTTAATTGATTAGCGTATTAAATAGCATATAGCTAATTTTTTTTCAAGCTGTAAAGTAAATTTAATTACTCGCTATTACCCAGGAAAGTGATGTTTTAATTGACTAGTAAATTCACTAGGCGGTTGAGTACTTACGAAAAAAATTATATATATATATATATATATATATATATATATATATATATATATATATATATATATATATATATATATATATATATATATATATATATATAATTCATTATGTGTAATTTTATAAATCAATCATCATAACCCTCCACTCCCAAAGGAGCATAGGCCTTCAACAAACACATGCCAAGTCCTCCTGTCACGTGCCATCATCTCAAGTTCTTTCCACGTTTTCCTCATCATTTTCATCTCTGTTTCCAGCTCTCTTCTCCATGTGCTTCTTAGTCTACCTCTGCCTCTCTTGCCCTGGGGGTTCCAGAACAAGGACTGCCTTGTAATGCTATCAACAGGTTTCCTCAGTGTCTTATCCATCGCCATCGTCTTCTTCTTATCTCTTGTTCCACTGGCACTTGTCTAGTTCTTGTCATCAGTTCCACGTTGGTAACCTTGTCATACCATTTTAATCCCTCTATTCTACACAAACACCCATTTATGAAAGTCTGTAGCTTTTTGGTTGTTGTCTTTGTTGTTCTCCATTTCTCAGAGCCATACAATAGGACTGACTTCACATTTGAGTTGAAGATTCTTATTTTCGTGTTGGATCCGATTTCTCTTGATCTCCATATATTTCCCAATGCAATGAAAGCTCCTCTTGCCTTTTGTATTCTTATTTTGATATCGCTGTCTGTCCCTCCAACTTTGTCTATATTACTGCCAAGATATGTGTACGATTCTACATCTTGTATTGGTGCTTCTTCAAGTTCAATCCTGTTATCATTACCTTCATTTATTCTCATTTTTTTTTGTCTTTTCCCTGTGTATTTTCAGACCCAATTGCTGTGACCTCTCCTCATCGAGTGTTTTCAATTTGTCCTGCATCTGATTACGGTTATGGGACAGAAGAGCCAAGTCATCAGCAAAATCCAGATCATCCAACTGCTTAGTCAGAGTCCACTGGATTCCACTTCTGTTGTGTGTTGTCGATGATCTCATAACCCAGTCTATTGCTAGTAAGAAAAGAAATGGAGACAAGAGGCATCCCTGTCGCACTCCTGTTCTTATCCCAAACGGTTCTGTAAGCTGTCCTTCGTGAAGAACTCTGCATGTCATGTCTTCATATGTTTTCTTTATTAAATTAATTATCTTCAGGGGAACTCCATAATGCCTCATCAATTTCCAAAGTGATTCTCTGTCTACACTGTCAAATGCCTTTTCGTAGTCCACAAATCCGATGTATAGTGGTGAATTCCATTCCAGACTTTGTTCAACTATTATTCTCAAAGTGGCTATCTGGTCTGTACATGATCTGTTTTGTCGAAAACCTGCTTGTTCATCTCTCAGTTTCTTCTCTATGGACTCTTTTAATCTCTTAAGGATAATCCTGGTTAATACTTTTCCTGGCACTGATAGTAACATTATTCCTCTATAATTTGTGCACTCTTGTAAATTTCCCTTCTTAGGCAACTTAACCAGATATCCTTCCTTCCATTCTGCTGGTATCTCTTCCTTTTCCCAGACTTTACCAAGTAATTTATATAACATCTCTGTAGCCGTGTCGATATCTGCTTTGATGGCCTCTGCTGAAATGCCATCAGGTCCAGCCGCTTTTCCATCTCTTAGAAGCTTTATGGCTTTCTTTATTTCTTCATTTGTTGGTCTTTCACCGTTAATTTGTTGCTCTTCTTCTGCTGGCTGGATGTCCGGGGGTTTTGTGGAGCTGGTCTATTGAGAAGGTCCTCAAAATATTCTGTCCACCTCTTTATTTGCTCCTGCATATTGCTGAGCAGTTCCCCATTCTTGTCTTTTATGAGGCAACTTGTTTGCTTGTATTTCCCTGTTAGCTTCTTTGTGCTGCTATACAGTTCTCTCATATTTCCTTTGGCTGCAGCATCTTCTGCCTCTCTTGCCAACTCCTCAATATACTTCCTGTTGTCTCTTTTGATACTTCTTTTAACTTCTTTGTTTGCTTCTGTGTACACTTCTTGAGCCTTGGCTTTGGAACTTCTGGTTTTGCTTATGTTTAAATCTGCTTTCTTGTTTTTTTTCTGTCTTTTATCTTATTGATGGTTTCTGTTGTTATCCATGCTTTTTGTTGTCTTTCCCTGTTCCCCAGTATTTCTTCACATGTCTCATTCCATACAGTTTTGACCTGCTGCCAATAGTCTTTTGTATTCTCTACATCTTCCAGCTGTTGGAGCACTTGGAATTTGTTGGATACTGTAACCGCAAATTTGTCTCTTGTTTCTTGATTTCTTAGATGTCCTACATTAAATTGTTGTCTATAATTTTGCATTGTTGCATATCTCTTGAGTTTCATTTTTACTTTCGCTATCAGAAGGTGGTGATCTGATGCCACATCTCCTCCTCTATATACCTTTACATCCTGCAATGACGATCTAAACTTCTTGTTTATGCATATATGATCAATCTGATTTTCTGTTCTATGGTCTGGTGATATCCATGTTGCCTTGTGTATTCTCTTATGTGGAAACATGCTTCCTCCTATAGCCAGTTGATTTGAAGCACAGAAGTTTGAGAATAGTTCCCCATTTTCATTCATTATTCCTAGCCCATGTTTTCCAATGACTTCTTCAAATCCGGTATTGACTGTACTTATCTTTGCATTCATGTCACCCATCAAAATTGTGATGTCTCTTCTTTTTACTTTTTTCCATAATTTCCTGTAGTCTAGTATAAAATGCTTCTTTCACCGACTCTTCTTTGTCATTAGTTGGTGCATAACATTGGATGACATTTACATGTATTTTCTTTTTAGCTGTTTCAAAAGTGAATGTTATTATTCTGGGCCCAACAGCTTCCCATTCAATGAGTGCTTTCTGTGCTTTTTTAGATAACATAAGAGCTATCCCTCCACTGTGGTGTGAACTTTCGTATTTATGTCCTGAGGACAGCACCAATTCACCTGTGATGAGTTTCTTCCTGAATATCCCCTTCCACTTTGTTTCACACATTCCCAGAACCTCGATTTTATATTCCCACATTTCTGCTGCTACTTGTGCCACTTTCCCTTGTTCGTTTAATGTCCGAACATTCCAGGTGCCAAATCTGGAAGTTCTCCTAGAAGAAAGAAGGTCAGTCAGCAACACAGACTACTTTCGGCTTTCTCTGTGTTGCATCATACGCCTCCATGCGAGAGGACCTTCCCCTGTCTTGGATGGCTGTGTTTTATTTTCCTTATTTGACTTGTCCATATTTGTTGAAATTTTTTGTGGTTTAAATTTTTTACAGGATGGGGTAACCAGCCCCATGCCCAACCCTCCTTAGTCGCTTTCTACGACATGCATAGAAGGGAACAGTGTTACTATTCTTCGCTCCACTTTCGGGCCCCGGTAACACACGGGTGAATTTTGTAAATGACCATCGCTTATTTCACGGGGTAAATAAAAACGATAAGATAAGCTATACACTTGTGGTTTAAAAATCTAATTTAATAACCGAGTGGATAAGAAATCCTACCTTTACGCGGGGATAGGATAGAATACTGATATTGTGGTTAAATGTTTGTATTTTCTTCCTAAATCTAGTACGGATCACAAACCAAACCTACCAGCGGCCTAAATCTGAGAAAACTGGTCTAAGTCAAATAGCACCAAAAACATTCTTATGTAATATCGGGTCTCCGAGGTTGACCTGTTCGGCCCTCTTGTTTCACCCAGAGAGAGAGAGAGAGAGAGAGAGAGAGAGAGAGAGAGAGAGTGAGAGAGAGTATACAAACATGACATTAAGAATAATTATAACTGCACATATAGCTACCCAGATTTCTCTTTTCATTTTAATTTACATTCAGCCCGCTGTGGCGAAAATATAAAACTTAACACTACCAGACTACTGACCACTGTGTTGTGGCGAAGATTTATCCAGAGAGATTTACACACCTGACATTCCCTTTAACTATCGGAAATTACAAGCTGCTGTACACTATGAACACTATATCTCGGTAATTTAATCTTCTACCTGGACAAATTGATGTGACATAAACATATCCAATTATCAGCACCAAAGTAAGCGTTCCCCATTAGGAGAATTAATCAGTCTTGGAGGAACTGGGGCTTATTTCGGCGAACCCCAACACTGGATTTGTACATATATCATGGAGATATGTTCAAGATGTTGTTAAACTACTATTAGGTAAGCGAGACTGAATGTGGCCACATGTTTGTCAGAGCAGAGAGAAAGAGGAGTGAATAATTCTTCTGTTGCATAATCATTGCACTCACTTTGTTTTTTTCTTCCTTTTGTTTGCTAATACTGTTATTTTCAGGATAGATTAATTAGGAACTCTGTTCTTTACAGTATAGTCAAATTCTATAAAATAGCGCAAATCTTTTGAACTTTTGGGGTTAATAATTTCTTCATGAGGGATCTTGGCTCAACAGAGGGGATTGCACTTATGGGTCTATATTTTTTTTTTATAATTTCTGTAACCTATGATTTTCTATTTCTATTGATATATTGGATCTTGTGAAGTTTTATGATAATAAATTTTAACAAAACTTTATTACCTGTGTTGGTCAGCTCAGCCCAATATCCATACCCCATTTACTATAGTTTCACGTTTGTGCGTCTGGTTGTCGTCACTTATCTGAGTGTGTGTATGTGAGTGGTTAATAGTGAATATGCTAATATATATATATATATATATATATATATATATATATATATATATACCAGGGGCGTTCAGAAAGTAATGCACCACATCGTTTTTCTCAGCTAAGATAGAAGCATGAAATTTGGCACACTTCAAATATGGCATGTGCAAATTGTGTGCACCAAATTGCACCGCAACCGGCCAAATAATACGGCTGCTCTAGACCGTTGAAATGGAGCATGTTAGCAACTTGCGTTATAAACAGTGAATTGTGATAGAATTTCTCGTTGCAAAGAAGGAAACTGTTGTGAACATTCACAAGCGTCTATGTGATGTGCATGGAAGTTTTGCAGTCGACAGGGGTACAGTCAGTCGCTTGGTTCAGAGAATCAAAGAATCAGAAAGTGGAGATACGGAGCTGCTTGATTGGCCGCGCTGTGGACGTCCTGCCACAGCCACCAACGCAGAAATGTTGAAATGCGCTGAGGGCATTATTCTTAAATGTCACGGTAAATGATATAACATTTCTGGCAGAATGACTTTGTGGTGGTAATTTCCTACCAGAAAGTAAACATTGGAGGAGATTATCAGTGATAGATCAGTGACGTAGTGCGTTGTTCATCATCAGAAACAACGGAAGTTACAAGACCGTATATGGTAATGAAGGATGGTCAGATTAGTTTAAAAATTACATGTAAGGGGAATATCTTATGTGTCGTGCAGTAATGAGGGTAGGGAAAACTCCTACCAAAATCAGACACTTATTTGTGGGTGTAGTAAGATAACCTTGATAGAGCGATAAAAATTCTCCACATTTTAAAATAAAAGTCAAAATAAAAATTGTAAGGATGAAATGGGTGGAAGATAAGCGGCAGCTTCTTCGCCAACGCCCAACGCCTTGATTAAACAGTCCATACTAGCATTTTCTAGTGTCATTGAAACTAACTAATTATAACCTGCGTACCGCAAGGTTTATGCATTTAGACGTGGTGGTGAAAAAGTAGGATAGAAAGATAAACACACTAACGCATAAGATAGAGAGAGCGAACACAATATCATGGCGTGTCCAACGTTAGAGGTTTGAATTAGCCAACTTTGCGCGACGCGACATCGCCAGAAGGGGTGTCGCTAGTTTGAATATTTGAAAAAACACAAAAAACTACCCCGCCAGCCCAATACATGGTATACACACATAGACGTTATAGAAAATGATATAAACACACACCCATAATTACTTCCTCCCTGCTAATAGGAAGTTTTCTGTTTAATTTTCTATGAAAGTAAAGAATTTGAGTTTTAAAAAAACAAAAACCTTATTATGGAAAAAATGTGTACTTTCTTAATAATAGGTTTAGAATCACCAGAGTTAGCTAGTTTTAAAGCGTAGTTTCTGCTGACAAAGAATATATTTTCAAATAAAAGGACGGACAGATAGATTAGAAATTATCGACAAAAGACTGTTTTGTTCGCTGCAGACGAACCAACAGACATTAAGTTTTGCCATCACTAAAACTTACATTTTCGCGTCCTTGAGACGGATGCAGAAAAATTACATGTAGTAAGGGGGAGACAAGGTGGGCAAAATCTAAAAATAGCTTAGCAGTAACGAACGAGTGAGAGGAAAAAGTTGAATTGTTTTTGTAATTGGACACAAAAACCAAGTCTAATTTTGGGAATTGACAAGTTCGGACGGACTGACTAACAAAAATACATTACATCTTGGACCAAAATTGGACAATTTTTTAAATTTTAAAAGGGGACGGTACTCTGATTGGCTAGAATGGCTAATGTTAGGAAAAATGTTGTTGGAAAAGGTGCCATTTTGATAAGACTGTCCAAACTAACAGCACGCAAGGCTAAAGAAGTCTGACGTCCATTTCATAAATACATATATATCTAAGAAGTGAGACGCCCTAGTCTGGCCGCAGCTCAGCTGAACTTGAGCTGGTGTTCGTTCTGTTTTCATTGATTGTGAGTTTCTTCGCCTGGCTCTGGGCTAGAGCCAAAAATTGCTGCAGAATGCAAGCTGTTATAGTTGAAGCATACTAGACTACCTCAAAGAATACGAGAAGTGGTGCTTAGACGACTTTCTTCAACCTGTACAGGCCACGCTGAGTATAGTAGACCTGGCCTGCTGAGATTCATCAACAAAATAAAATAAAATAAATACTGTGAAAACCACATTAAACTTTCCATCTTCACCCTGGTTGTGAAACATAAGATTTATAGACAGATTAGACAGTGATATGATGAATACATCCCGACCAGACATCAGGCACTAAAGACTTTAGTTTGTAATAACATTAATAGTTGATTTAATTGAAATATATGTGAAAATTTTATGTGTTTCATTGAATATATATTTGAAATTGATTCATTTGAGTTTAAAGTCCTGACCATAAGAAATCTTGGTTCAGGACAAAATAAATTTAAAAAAAAAGATTGTAAATTTAAACTTTAAACACAGTGTTAGTTGACTTGATCATATATATTAATATTAACGTTTGTGTGTGTGTGTGTTTGTGTATTCAGTTACCATCACACCACATTTCAGTACCCTAGACCATAAACGTAGCTAACATACATTTAGTCCAGAATAAGTCTGATTGAGGTCAAGGGTGGAAGCAGAAAGGTACTCTGTAAACTCACATATACTTTTATCTTCAGGGACCTTCACAGCTGACCTCAATCAGTACACTAGGTAACATAGCAACCACACTTAACAATATCAACCCACCACAGTGGGTGGTCTGGCATGAAAATGCTAAGATAAATTACTACTACTGATTGGAGCTTTCTCCAATGAAGCAACATGTGTGCGTCTGGGCGAAAATTGTGCTTATAACATACAACATTTTAAGGCTAATTCACCTACTTCTTTTCGGAGTTCACTGAATTGCATGTCCAGTGGTTATTGTTGTTTTCATACAAAAGGCTATATCTAATGAGAATCGGAATAATCATAAAAGAATCCATGCCGCACTCTAGTTTTTAAATCCACGGGTTCTGTAAGTTGTCCCATGCACATGACAAACACCAGTTTTCAAGTGCGTGGCCCATAAACATAACCACAGTTGTCACTGATTAAGAACTCTGCATATTCATTCTTAAAATATTTTCCTTCATTAAGTTAATGAACCTATATATGACTTCATAATTTTTCATCAGTGTCCATAGTGGTTCTCTGTTTAAACTGTGGAAGATCTGGTCATAGTCCACAAGGCCTATTTGAGATGAGCTGCAAGTGTCACCGCAGGTGAAAGAATGACAAGCCAAAAAAGAAGACTATTGGTGAAAAAAAAACGAGGTATGAATTACCTGAACAGGCATTAAGTAGAATGCTTTGAGCACTTCGTCAAAAGACGGCTGAGTCAGATACCGTCACAAATCTGACGCTAAGGCTAGAACACTCGAGGAGAAAGTGGACTGACTGTGGCTAAATAAAAGACTTCTAACTATATATGGTACGTTACAGCTCAAGGCAATACATCTTTCTGCAAGAATACAATTTGCTTTCAACCATAATTTGTCAACGCTCACATTGAAGGAAAATAGAAAGGTTATATTTATAAAGTTATAAATACCTTTATAACAATGCACTGAATTAATAATTAAATAATGTTATACATTGCACAAGTATTCTGTTATCTCCGCCTCTGTTACCTGTAGAACTACCAAACTCACGTGCCGTCTTGGAAAATGAATCACAGCCGTTTATCACCTTCACGTGCGCCAGCTGACGTGTTTCTAATTTTATCCAGGGTAATACCTTTAAATAAATAAGCTATGTTTTTGTTTAGTATAATTTGACCACAACTTTTCACCGAGGTACGTTTATGTAATTATATTGTGCTGCTGCGCTATTGAACCGTGTTCCTTTGTACATTTTTAAATTCCACTTACGCAATAATTTAAATTTTCTTTTTTAGAACATTGTTTAGTATACCATTACCTATCAGTTCCCCGATCACCACAGAGCTTCAACTAATTTGTGCCAAACTTTCATGTCGTTTAAGGGGTTTTTCGATGTCTTTATCCATTTAATGGCCTTCTCTAGTTTTCTCCGTCTGTTTCTGTTCCATCTCTAGTTCTCATACCTGAAGATTGCACAATAAGGAATGCGTTGCAATGTAATTAATAGGTATCATTAATGTGTGTGCTGTCAAACACCAGCGTCTTCATCTCACCTCTTGTTCTACTGGTGTTTGTCTAGTCCTTGCCACCAGTTCCAAACTGGTGATTGTCTCGTAACGGTTAATCAATGCAAGCACATGTTTATTATATCGCTCCATGCAAGCACATTTAACATATAACTGTATGCAAGCACGTTTATTATATCACTTCATGCAAGCACGTTTATTATATAGCCATAAGCAAGCACGTTTTATATATCACTCCATGCAAGCACGTTTATTTTATCACTACTTGCAAGCACGTTTAATTTATCTCCATGTGTGACACAATTGTGTAACAAATTGTTGGGCACGGGGTGAAGCAACACCCCCACCCCTCATTTCTTCTTGA
The DNA here is from genome assembly GCA_024509875.1 of Oreohelix idahoensis. Lineage (NCBI taxonomy): Eukaryota > Metazoa > Mollusca > Gastropoda > Stylommatophora > Oreohelicidae > Oreohelix > Oreohelix idahoensis. The sequence continues at coordinate 32,256 of JAMPIV010007426.1, read as the reverse complement.
CTGTTATCGCATTTTTTTCTATATTTTCTCTCCTGCGGACGAAAGGGGTAGTACTCGCTGTCACTTTTATTAGGACAGGTTCCCTCCCATTGCCTGTTGAGTTGGTCGGAGTAATCTTTTGAAGCGTTTACAACTCTCCGTATTGTTTCTTTGAGACCCGGAAAGATTAGCTGCCTTCGCTGTCCACGTGCAAACCCTATTACATTCACCCACCTTTGTGTTTCTTGAGTGCGGTTTATGTACCGGGGATCCCCGTCTAAGAGCTAGGTAGAATGGCATCATATTATGCAGATACACGGGCGGTTAAAAACGTTCCTGGTTCTTTGACACTGCTGACGGCCTTCGCTTGTCCATGTTTCCACGGACCACTATTACGCCAGACTTACGGCAGGAAAAGTAGCTCGAAGAGCGAAGGTGTCCCCAGTGTTTTGATGCCTGGGAAATTCAAAAGGTTCAACCATTTCAACAGGTTACGCAAATTCTTCTTGAAGTTGCAATCACGGGAGAATTCTATGGTCAGATATTATGAGTTGTTGTCTGCTCCTCTATGCAGGTGTTTCACTAATGGTTGAACACCTGCTACCTTAGTGGCCATATATATTGTGTTCTGGCGTCACATAGAGATTATGATCAATAAATTTGCTATTTCTCTTCTTGTTCTACCCTCTTTACTATTGTCACTCTTTATCCTTTTTCCTGTAATTTTTTCGCATTCGTTAGTTTGCGAAAAACATTTTCATTTCCCATTCGCAATTTTACCGTCTTTCTTTCTCATGCTGACTGAAACTTGATTACGTAGATGTCAGGGCTGCAGGGCGACAGAAGGTGTGATAATTCGTTTCGCTGGACATAGAGGCAGACTTACCGTCTGAAAATTTCACCTGTCACACCACACGACAATTGTGGGCTCGTCTTGGGATTAGTGAACCCGGACTTAGAAGTGTGATAAATCACATTTTCATCCCTGCTTTACAATTGCGATAATTGCAAAATTTGTTGGCATTTCGAGGGATTATCTCCTAGACTGACACTTACTATAATTTGTCTATTTCATAGGGGGGATAATTTATATCTCTAAAGCACGAGTGATACTTTTTAAATTGAGTATCAAACGGACAGAGTAAACACTTTTTGAGAACAGAGGATACTGTAGGGAACTGAAAAATTTTTTTTTTTCAGTAACTGCTGGAGAAACTGTTATCATAAATATTTAGTAAATTTTTCATAGAAACTTCGAGATAATCTGTTAATTAATTTTTCAGAATACGCTGAGTGAGTGATTTTTAAGAACTATTTGAACTTGATTACTAATTTAAACCTAGCTGGTTTTAAAGAGATAATTACTTGTGCGAGTCTATTAAATTTGTTTGGAGGTCACTGCCAATTTTTCCCTTCGCAAACCCGTACTGCATATCATGGCAGATGCTGCGAAAATTAGAAATAGTTTGATGGAGGCAGGCCGTGAATTCGGGTTAAGTGGAAAAGACCTGATGAAATATGTAAGCGAGGAAACTGATAAACTCCATGAAAGAGAGATGGAAATGCAGAAACTTACAATGGAGAAGGCCGCAGCAGAAGCAGCGGAATGGAAAGAGAAAGCCGCAGCAGAAGCAGCGGAGCGGAAAGAAGCAGCAGAAGCAGCGGAGCGAAAAGAGAAAGCCGCAGCAGAGCATGCACTTATGATGAAGCAACTGGAAATCCAGGGACAGACCAATCAAATAGAGCTGGCAAAAAGGGCAGCGGCTTCCAACTGTGATGGAGGGTACTCACCCCGCTCAGATGGTTTTCCCAGGCTGAGTTTCTCGGCGAAGTGTAAAATTTCCCTCCGCAGTAGAGACCTCCCTCTGACACGGCACTCACTGTTGGTCATTCTCGGCGTAGGCGCTAAAACTGCCAACACGCATTCGCCCAGAGCAGACATATAGTCTGGGTTTTTTCCATGACATTCACGCTCTCGGTCAGTTTGTTAACGAAGGTGCGAAATCGCACTGGTGGCAGTTACGACATGCTTCTAAGTTAATCGTAGGTGTTATGAGAAAGGGGAGAGATCGGGGTTGGGGAAATAGTTCATCCTTTGTCTGTTTCAGATATTAAACAGAGTTTGAAACTAGATTTCCATTCTCATTCTCCATTTGCAGTAGACGTGGTCACTTCGTTCTAGATACTTAAACTTATAAGTGAAACCTGTAGTTTCGTTGTGATCCTGTAGTGCTGTGTTTGAGGTAACTATATAATATCTAGTATTTGTGAAGTGATTCAGTGTTAAATCGCCGATTTCATTTTACTAGTTTCTTTTGTGCAGAAGAAATTAAATTTATAAGTTTATATTATTCTATAGTCAGCGAGTTACAGTGGAAAAGCAGAAGAAGTTATAATTGCTAGCTTAACCCTCATTCGGCGATAAATGAATTTAATTTAACTGCTAATACTCTGACGAGAATATTTTTTTCTAAACTAACTTATAAATGCTAGATGCCTCATGAGTGTTGACGGAATATATTCCTAATTCATGATGAGTGTTTAATATAACTTATTTCACGGGAAGTGTTAAATGATAAGTCAAGGTTTACGCTTGCAGTTTAAACTATAAGTTATGACGAGTAAATAATATGTAAACTATTTCATATGTGTTTCTTTCTTTATATAGTGAATACTGTGGTACCCAAACTTTACCAGCGTTAAGTACTGATGAACATATTCTGTGAAGACTTAAAAACTTTTCCCTTAAAGACTTGGTCGTAATCTTTACAAGAACTTTTAACGGTGAAATGAAATAACGGGCCCATTGTGCCTGATTTAGTTCTTCCAGAAACGATACTCTAAAGTACAGCCCTTGTGGCCAGTAACATATTCCTATCATTAACTTATCCGACATCTTATGACAAAGTGTGTGGTGAACCAAGATTATCTGTAGAGAGAAGCTGTCCTCTGGTCATCTTCCTAATTAAGGGAAACCTCGTGTTCTGACAATGTGTGCTCGCTTAACCCTAATTCTTACCGCGTGAGTCAAGAGACACTAACTTTAGTCTGAAATAGCTGTCGCCTGAAGCTGACGCTCCCAGGAGAAATTTCTGAGAAAAAAAAACCCAGCAAACAACTCTGCAGAGCTGGGAATCCGCTTCATTAAACGACAGAACAGATAAAAGTGTGTGAGTGTTCCAAAGTCTGCGCCAGAGGGCGAGCTACAGCACGTGTGTAAGTAGAACAAGGGCCCTGATGAAAGAACCGAGTGAAAGTAGACGGTGTGAGGTACGTTGGTTTCACCCATGTTTGTAATTCCATTTATGAAAATTGTTGCCAATGCAAGAATAACTTTTTTTCTTCCCTTAGGTTAAAACCTGCTACCATCTAAGTCTGTTCATATTTTTACGAGGGGAAACAGAAAAAACGATTAGACTAAATCATAGGTATCTGGGACTCTCCTGGCTTTCACTTTACTCATAACGGGACTGTGGGCATACCTTGAGGGATAAGATCATATTGTGGGTCTATCATTTCTTGTAGCAATTTCCTTGATTTTGTTTGACTACGTATATATATGTATTTTTTTTTTGTCTTGATGAAATTTTATGTGTTGTGAGGAAATTTTTAGATGATAATTAAAATTTCCATTGAACTAAAGCAGTGCGTTGGTCAGCTCGTTCTAGAATATCTGTACAATCACCGTTATAGTTTTTCCCACGTCCGTGCGTCTAACTGTCGTCACTGGTGTGTGTGCACGTGAGTGGTATGTCCATACATATTAGTATATGTTGTCAATAGTCTGTCTGACTCTTATATATCTGTCGTAGAAGATAGGCCTGAGAGAGAGAGAGAAGATTCTTGTTTTCAGGGGACAGCTCTATTGATATGCTATCACCTCACTCGTGGAAAAATCTATTTTCTGTATTAACTCTCACTGCCGCTATCACTGATTCTATCTATTCAGAAGGGAGCGTAAGAAGAAACTGCAAACCACTATGTCAACACTGACCTGCTGAGAGGGGGAGGTAGGATTTTTGTATGTTTATCTGTACCTATTTCGACCCTGTTTATCTGTAGTGCCGTGTTGTAATGTTTTATGATTTAATTTAGCGAGTTGATCGGAGGGTTTTGATTATGTTTTCGTTACAGCAAATCCCTGTCATCTCCGGTTGACCGCTGAGCCATCAGCCTGGTTTTGCCTTCATGGAAAGGCCGGATAAGTCATCGACCCATGTACAGCTAGTTTGCACACAAACTATAGTAGTGCCTATTATCATCACCCTATTACGAGCCAATCGGTGATTGCCCTTGCTTGGAAAACATAAACAATTCGTCAACCACCAAGTAATAGGAACGCCCGCTCCAAAGGCACCATTTTTCGTTTTTTTCAAGCTACGTCATCCACTATTATTTAGGGCTGCTACATTAGTAGTGGGAAAATATAGAACGTGAATTTGTTCCTCAGCATCTATTGTATCGTGAGTGTTTTCATCGCGCCTCTCGAGTTCCTGGATTTAGAACCGGGTGCATTTATTATACGGATTAGACAGCGATTTCCCTGGAGAAGAGAGGGCTAGCATATCTCCAAATGTTAGCAGTGATCCCATTGGAGTATCAACGCACGCGTGCCAACAAAGAAGGACTTGGGGCGAGTGCACTCAAATTTACAGAGGGGGAGGGTAGATTTTCAGGAAACTGTGGACCTGAACAGTTAGTGAAATTTATTAGGTGTCGCTGACAGGGACAAGTCAGCGGGATTAGATTGTGTAGACAGTGCTCTTTATTTCAGGATTTCCAGCAAAGGATTATTAGTTTAACACCCACCCCCAAATTGTAGGAGTGTGGAACCTACTTGGTTTTCTGGAATGTTCCAAATTTTATACTAACCTTCTTTGTGTGTGTGTGTGTGTGTGTGTGTGTGTGTGTGTGTGTGTGTGGGTGTGTGTGGGTGTGTGTGTGTGTGTGTGTGTGTGTGTGTGTGTGTGTGTGTTGTACATTGATACATGCATCGAATTGAGGTTTTCTCTGATGTGGTGACAGATTTTCATGCTTATTTCACCCTAGTTTTTGACGGTTGTTAATAAATTATATAATTACGTAACGGATCAGATTTCCCTTCCTATCCGTACATGTTCTCTTTACCTTGTACTCGTACTGTTGTATGTGGATACACTCTAGTGTAATAAACTTTATCTCCTAGCAGAGAAAAAGGCAGGGTGACTGTAGTTGAACAGAAGGTCTCTGGGTGGCGAGGGGAGAGTCAGTATAGGCTCTCACCCTCGATAACTATAAGTCACACTATCCACCATCAACACCATTTCTCTTCTATCATCTCAGACCTCTCTTGTCTTGTCTCTGACATCACACAGACTTGGCTTTCGTCTCAGGCATCTCTTATATCACTCACTCGTGACAAATTTGTAGGCTCTTCGGGATTGTTTCTGGTTGAGTGAGTTTCTGAGAATATATATTTTCTTTCTAAACCCCTAGATTTTCGTGCCATTAGTCTGATCCGCATAAGTTTTTCTTTCCACAGGTAATATTAGAGTATAACTACAGGTAGCTATTGATGGGAAGCTTGGTGAAACTTAGTTGGCTGATTGCTAATAATTTGAAATTTTTTTCCAGAAGGTAATTTCATGCTGTAGTTTTATCTGTAACAGATAAGCTACATTATTGTCAGCTTACTAGACAGTTGCTGATTTTAAACGTGGTAATTATCACCTAGACTAGACGCTAGTCCATTGCTTTGAGTGTTCACTTATTTTTCGCGACACACTGGGTAGTAGGGCCTAGATTTTTCTCAGTAGCGGGAGGGTGTTAGGCGCGATATAGCACCTAGTAGTGAGAGCAAATTGTGCAGTTTGTTAAGCGGAGAGTATTTTCGGGAGGTAAAGGAGAAATTTTGTTTCCCTTTTATACTTGTGAGGTTGTAGAATTTTACAGGTAGGATAGCTGAAATGGCCAAGTTGCGTGCTAGCTGGAGGGAAGCTGCAAGGGACATGGGCATGGACGAGACTAAGACTAAGGCGTATATGATGAGGGAGATGGAGAAACACGAGCAAGAGAAAAAGACAGAGAGACAGAGGAAAAGGACAAGCAGGCTGATTTAGAAAATCTGCGGATTGAGGTGGAAGGAAGAGAAAGGATTAGGCAACATGGGCTGGCCATGCGAAATTTGGAACTACAGAGTAGGTCCTCGGATACTAGTTATGCTAATGGCGACTCTCCTCGATCAGTGGCTGCAGACCACTCAGGAAATTCGGTCACTCATCTTGCGGCCATGGGAACGAGAAAGAATGGCAACGTCATATGGGCTGGATGTAAATAGGTGGTCACTGAAACTGTCACAGTCCCTAAAACGACCTGTTTGGGAAAACTTTAGCAGACTCGCGCCAGAAGATCAGAATAATTTTAAAGTACTCCTTAATGCCTTGCTGCAGCTTTTCCAATGGATTACTCGGAAGTTCCAACTTTTGTTCCCAGAGAGTCGGATTGATAAGGGAGAGTCATTTCCCCACCTCGCTGCTAGGGTAGAGGGTTACCTCACCAAATTGCACGGTCTTTGTCTTGTGTGGACTGACCTATACTGTATAATAGTGAACAACAGAAGTGATTGCGTCATTAATGGGCTGGACCGCCCATGTTAAATTTCCGGTGTTATGTTTTGCGTTTGGCACTAATGACAAATCATCGAAGCATCATTTTTTGGTGATGCCTGGATGGCAGGGAGGATAGTGTGATTCGCTTGCATAGCTAGGCGAGGTTGTCGCACGGAAGGTCCTGGGTGCGAGTCCTGGGTAAGCCTCTCACGTCTGTTGTTTTTCTGTTGTCTAGTGTTCTACTTTTTTATTTCTTGCGAGTGCCTAAAAACGTACCTTTATGTTTGTCTAATATTTACTTAAGAGTGAATGCCAGTGGGATAGGAATCGGGTCAACTCTGTTACAGGCAGATGAATCGCAGCAGGGACTACTATTTCAGGTTTCGTACGCAAGTCGCAAATTGAACACAGCGGAGAGGAATTATTTCACCATCGAACGGGAATGCCTTGCCTTAATTTCCGGTATTCGTAAGCATCACGAGTATTTGTATGCAGCTTCACTCGTGGTGGAAGGCGACCACGCCCAATTGGCATGGGGGGGGGGGGAAGGGGAAGAGCAAATAGAATAACGCAAAGATCGTGCAATAGGCCCTCTTACTTAGCGTATTTGGTTTGGTTTAGTTTTAAGGACTATCTTCATTGCACACAGACAACTCAATCAGCACTCCGATCTCCTCCCTTAGATCACACAAGGAGGATCTCAGCGCAGTGCACGAACTCCGTGGGATTTTTAACGTGCGTAACGTGCACATTGGACCTCCTATTTTTTCGCCCTTATCCGAGCAGGCTAGGCATCCGGGGGGGGGGGAGGAGTATAACATAATTAGGACCACTGGTTCTGAAAAAAATTCCATAAATTATAATCGCTCAGCTGGGATTCGAACCCGGTACCTCTTGAATACGAGGCAGACGCCATACCTCTTAGCCATTCCGACCCCCAAACATTTATATCCACTCTGGCCGTAACGCCTTCCAGGGAACTGTAGCGAGATTTGGTATCACTTACTTTGTTGTGAGAAAAAAATGTGTAACGCGACATACACACACACACAGCGCAGGGATAACTAACCCTCGGCGGAGCTTGCTTTGAAGTTTGAAGACAGCGGAAATGTGAATTACGGTCAAGCCAGACAATATTACTGAAGAATGAGGAAATAGCTATATGGAAATGTATGGCGGACATTGAAAGTTTGCATTTACTGGATATTAAATTATTAACTACAAGAAAATGCCTGGTTGGAATGCAATTAAATAATAATAGTTCACTAAAGGAGATAGATTATGAATTATACCCAAAAGGGTATTATTCAAATATAAATAGTTTTGAAGATAATTAACATTTTTCATCATCATCACATCCGCTAAAAATTAGCTAATAATATTTTAAAATGTATTATAAATACATGCCTAAACGGATTTTGATAAAACTAGGAGAGAATGAAAGCCTCATATGGGGAAAATAAAAGGATACCTAGGAAGGAAGGATGGATATAAGTGTGTAATGAACAGAAGAGAAAATAAGTACAGGAAAAGCACAGATTGCCTCAAATTGCCTCAAAACCCAGAGATGAAACGGAAATCTTTTGGAATTTTAGGAGGTGCTTTCTCGTACGTGAGAGATACACATATATAAGGACAGAGCGGCGCGTTGAAAATCGCACACACCAAATCCAGAAGCCAGAGTGAGAGACTTGAAGACAGTATCTGCAAGAAAAGTTTTTTTTTTCACGCTGCATGCAGGGCAGATTAACTTGAACCAATAAAGTCTCACCGTGAGCTTATAAATCCTAAGAGCGTATGTAAGTTTACTAAAGATAGATGTATGACTAATATCATTTTATTTCAGATTTTATTTACGATTTTATTGTATCAGATATAATTTTAAAAAAATGACGCTAACCAGAGATAACCTTCACCGGCATTGTCAGGAAGCATAACCATTAATTGGTTAGCCAAAAATAGCATGGCTAGCTCTTGCCTGGAAACTTTCGACATACCAGCAAGTACATAATGGACTTGACATCCATAAGTGGAAGGCAAAGGTTATCGTACCCATGTATCATAACATGTGATTTATTCCTGTCTTTTGTTAATTCTGCACAGTAGACATTATCTTATCATGCTATCTCTGTAACATACTACCATGATTCATTCATTTATATACAAACACTGAAGACATGGTCGCATCATGAACAGCAGTTGGTGGTGAGATTGTTGGAACAACCTGGCTACCTATTACCTTTTGTTCCAGGTTTTATGATCAGTTTCTATGATTGTAGTGAAATTGACAGAGATACAACGGTAAAATACCTCCAAAGATAACATGTAAGGATAAAAACATAATGCGTAGGCTGCTGATAGTACATGATCGCCCAGACCGCGGGTCATCACCCTCCATAAAAATTGACTTGCTAGACAGGAGGGGAACGGCGGATAAAAAAGGAAAAAATATGACTGGAAAGATTGCGTGAGACTAGAAAGGCTAAGGAGACGCAATTGGGGGGGAAACGGAGAAAAGTCACGTTTCCCAAGTTGACATAAAGTAAGGAACTCGACAGAAGGGACCTTGGATATGTTACGCCACAGACATTTATTGGTCGCTTTTGCGATACCAAGCCTTTGATTTGAATTCAGCGGCAGAACGCAGATGTTTGGAATATTACAAAAATTAAAAAGTAACTTTTTCGTAATATTAATGTTAGGAATATAAAAATTAGCTGGCCGGATGGCCCATTCTGAGCAGTGAACTAATATGTTCTTAATTTTACAGACGGATAGATAATATTGAAGATAATGACAAAAGACAGTGTTGTTCACATCAGCGACAGACTGTATTGAATAAAAAGTGTCGCTATTTGCACAAAAAAACACGACCTTGAGACGCAGGTGTTCAAATCAACTTAGTAGAGAAGCGAAGGGACATTGGTGGGAGCTGTGTCTAAATATAACTTTTAACGACAAAATTTTGGAGGGGAGAGAAAGGTTGGTTCAAAAATCAAGTACGTTTTTGAAAAAAAAAAAGTAGAGACGGACAGACTAACAGATAAACATCCATACTTGACTGAAGCATGACTGAAATGACTTTAGGGTAGGAAATTTGAATTTGAAATAAACCTAGGCAGTGATTGGCCACAGACAATCATTTTATCGGCGCTCAGACGCGCAAGTGGGGCCATTCCTCAATAGTTGTTCGATGATAGACACAGTATTTTAAAGTGTGGTGATTTCCAAATGAAAGAAAGTGAAATAAGTTCAGGGACGCCATACTATAGCCAGCAGCTCAGCTGAGTTTTGCTAGCATTTCTGTGTTCTTTATTCATAATCTGGTAAGATTGAAATTATTTCTTTGTATATTTTGAATATTGTTTAATGTTCGAGTGATTTGATACTGCCATATCATAATCTAGCCTTACAAACAAGTAGGGATTTGCTCTAGACCCCCCGCCCTAGTCAGGGTCTAGGGACCAACAATATACATAAACTCCAGCAAGGGTTAGGAAAGACAGATCAAGTGTTGAGAATAATGAAACATATTACCTATCCACTTTTAGGGAAGGAAACTAATAAATATTTTTCAGAATCTATAGTCTGGGAGGACCTATCTGATGTAAAACCACCATGGTAAATGTGCTGTTTGGTCAGAGAGATCTGACCTGTCTGTATGATGTGGTTGTTGTGTCCGTGTTGTGTCCAGACTTGGGTAGAGAATAGAATTTTGACACATAGCCAATACTTTGATTGCAGAGCTGTGAGTTTCAGTTGTCAACAAGGCGGTGTCCATTCAGTTGGTGATTTTACTCGAGTGTATCTGTGCAGTACGTTGTGACAGAGACCACTATTATTGCCCGCCAGCACGGAGAGGTGGGACCACCAGATTTCAGCACCAGAGCTACATATGCAAGTTGAGTGAGCCTCTGGTCTGCTGGAAGTTCACCAACGCCTTTTAGTTACTAATACCCCATAAAATTCCTGTAATTTACTGGACACTGTGTAGTCAATATAGACAGGTGTGATGAGGCCACCCCAACAGCACAAGCCTTAACTATCCTCCCAAGTAGATGACTACTAGAACATTTTAATAAAACTAACTAGTCTAGTACTTATATATGTACACTCTTGCATTTATTATGTAACATTCCATGCATTTCTTTCATAATTTTTAAATCCTTTTTTTAAGAAAGTTCTGGTCAACATAAAACTTGATCCAGAACAAATAAATGTAATATAATTCTATCAAAAATTTTACACTCTTGAGTTAGTTCAGTGTATTATAATATTTGTTAAATATTATTAGTCTGCTTAAATATCGGTGGGTGTATCTATAACTATCACACCACATTACACATCATTACCCTAGACATTTTACATAGCTACATTCATTAAGAAAAAAAAAATTTGAGTGTGAGGTCGTAGTGGTAGCAAGAAAGGCCTTCTGACAATTCACAACTACATTTTATCTCAGGAGCCTTCACAGCTGGCCTCATACATTACATTTAGTAATATCACCATCATACAATACCATCAAACCCACTACAATGATCATTGATGATCGAGTTTTGTGATCATTCCTGAACGAATTTACCAAAAAGACTTGAAGACAGTGATCCTGCTACTGAAGCCTAGAGGTCAACCAATCTTCAACACCTTAGTCCCCCGTAGTTATAGGGCGGGCTGAAGGGAAGTCTTCCAAATTCCCGTGTGTCTCAGGAACTTCGAAACAACACAGAATAGATAAGTTTTCTGTATACAATCCAACAAACTCTGTGAGCAGTTTCTAAAGCGACTATCTAATGATGACAACTAGATGGCAATAGATAATGTGACAAACTGTTTTTATAACTTCAGTGGAATATAAATCCAAGCCTTGTTCGCTTGTTTATTTTGATTTGTAACTGTAAATAATCATACATTTTATCCTATTTTAAATTTCTCATTATAAGAATATATAGATATACATATTAAATATTGAAATTGTACTCATTTGACTTGTTAAATTTTTAACCGTTAAATTTTGAGTTACCTTTCCAAATCTAATTATATTATCACATAGAGTTACTATAGCGAAAGTAGCAACTTATACTTCTGAAGCCTAAATCTATTGTCCAGCTCAGAGTATTCACAGCTGTAACTCACTTGTGATACCAGTGTACTTCTTGGGCACTGGAACTTCACCCTCTCTGGAGAGAGATTCTACTTCTCCTCTATCACTATTATCATACTAGTAAAACCTTTCGCTACATTGGGGGCTCTTTCGCGGGATATTATTTTTATCCTGAGCCACTATCTATGTACTCTTCTATCTTGAGCCACAAATAGTTTGTAAAAATAAATTTTTTTGAAAAATTCTAAAACTTAGAAATTTTTCGTAATAATAGTACCATTGAGTACGAAGTAAATAGGAAACGCTCACAAGGTTTTAAGGATTTGTCTTGTTCAAAGTAATTAATTGATTTTAATTAAGTTAGTTGGTTAGTGAAAATAAAATTATATACCCTCTGGTAAGTAAGCATCCTGGCTGAATTGGTGAAGTTTAGAGCTGCGATTATGCAGGAAAGAAAAGACTTGGGTATGACAGGAGAGGCTCTAATGCGACATATCACAACTGAAGTGGATAAATATTTAGAAAGAGAGACTAAAAGAATGGAAGTGGAGGCTGAAGCTAAGAAATTAGAAGCTGAAAGAGAGACTAAAAGAATGGAAGTGGAGGCTGAAGCTAAGAAATTAGGAGCAGAAAGAGAAGCCAAAAGATTTGAAGTTGAGGCTGAAGCTAAGAAACTAGAGGCAGAGAGAGAAGCCAAAAGAATGGAGGCAGAGGATAAGAAATTAGAAGCAGAGAGAGAAGCCAAAAGACTGGAAAGAGAAGAAAAGAGACTAATGTTGGACGCTGAAGCTGAAGAAAGAAGGTTACACAGAGCTCATGAGTTAAGTTTAAAGGAACTTGAACTCCAGGGAGCAGCTAGCAATCATGGTGCTAGCTCACCTCACTCTGAGAGTAGCTCCAACCATAGCACGGCACATGGAGCCATGAGTTTCCACCTGGATCCATTTATTGAGAAGGAGGACGCAATTGAGTCGTACCTAAATAGATATGAGAGACTGGCCTCTACCTATGGATTGGAAAAGGAAAAATGGAGCCTTAAACTATCTCAGGGGTTGAGGGGAGTTTCATACAATGTTTATTTAAAACTCTCAAAAGAAGACCAGGAAGATTATGAAATCTTAAAACAAGCTTTACTGGTCAGGTACGAAAAGAATTCTGAATCTTATAGAAAGAGATTCCGAACTGCTAAGCTACTTCCAGGAGAAAACTATCACAAGTTTTCTGCCAGATTGGAAACTTATCTGACAAAATGGATTAGCTTAGGAAAATGTCAAGATATAAAAGAAATGGTCATGATGAAACAACTGAGAGAAGCCATGCCTCAAGAAATGAGAACATTTCTCATGGAGCAAGGAGCTGAGAGACTGGAAGATATTTTAACCATGGCTGAAAGATATCAAGCAGCTCAGTCAGAAATATCAGGAAATAAGAAGAAGCAGGGGGAGAAATTCAAACCTTCACAAAACTATACCAACTATGAACATAGGGACAATTCCAACAAGAACAAACACAGAACTGATTATAAAGACAAAAACCCTCTAGGATCCGATAATAGGCCTTCAAGAAAGGAAGGAAAGTGGTGTAAATCTTGCCAAATGAGTAACCACAATACCGCAGAATGCGGACGGAAAAACCCTCCTTATCACGCTGCATGCCTTACAACAGGGAACAAGGGAAAGAAGGACCTGGCAGATAGTCAGAAGGACCTTCATTATCCCCCTGTCTGTGAGGAAGTGACGGGTAATGGCACTAAAAATCAGTGCTTATATGATTCCGGATTGGAATTCGACTCAGTCGTGAGTGCAACCCTAGTGCACCCTGATCAACTTACCACAGAAACAGTGGACATACAAGGCACAATGCAGGGAACCGTCACAATGACACTTCCCATAGCAAGGATCAACGTGAGAACTCGTTATGTGGAAGGAGTGATAAGAGCAGCAGTGAGTGATGATCCTATATACCCGCTGGTAATAAGATGCAAATATGTCTTTTTGGGTGACCCAATGAAACCTGTTGTCATGGCAGCTAACCATACCAGGTCGAGCACCAAAAAGGAGGAGGGAAATCCAATAAACATTCATCCTATAAAGATGAAAAAGGCTCAAACTGCAGACAGCACATTGAAGCCTTGTTTTGGCAAATTGCCAAAGGCCCATAACCCTCCAGAGAAAGGAGACTTCTACATGGAAAATGGACTACTCTACCGACAAGCTGGAAAAGGACCTAAAGGGCATGGACAGCTGGTAGTGCCAAAATTCTACAGGGAGGAAATTATGGAGCAAGAGCATGCTACATCAGGCAGTGGTCACAGAGGAAAAGGGGACACTGGTCAAAAGATAGCATTGCGATATTACTGGAAAGGAATAATTGAAGACATAAGTTGGTATATGAAATCCTGTTCAGAATGTAACCAGGTAAACTCAATCAGAAGTGTAGACCAGTTACAGGACCTAGGGAAGCATTGTTGCGGACGTAGGCCCATTAAGAAAACTCACAAGAGAAAACAACAGGTAGATGAGGTGATAAGGAGAAAACAAAATCACAAGTCTACTGTTACACCAGTAACCATGGCAACTCTCCGTATTGTACAGAGAGGGGACGAAAGACACCCCCCCCCCCCCCCGATTAGATATTGTTCGGAACACCATGGCCTGGATCATCTGGAAAATTTGGTTAGTCAGCAACGAGTATAGAAAAAAAGCTGCAGAAACCAACCAGAATCATAGGAGGTAGGAACCAGGGCTGTACCAAACAATGGATGGATACATACCCCACTTCGGTATACTGCCCCTTACAATAGAAATAGGTGTGAGTCCGGCAACGTTGTTGTTTCGCCGTCCCCATACACGGTCCACTGGAAGCATTGTTGCGGACATGGACTGAACAATAGCAAGCACAAGCACTCAAGGATGAGATTGACTATCTCTTAAAAGAGACAATTATTTCAAAATCTGAATCTCCCTACAGCTCAAGTGTGGTGCTATTAAGGAAGCCTAGTGGTGAACACAGGTTATACATTGACTATAGGAAACTGTTAGCCTTTAGTACACCGGATGGACATGTACTCCCATTGACTTTAGGAAAATGCCCAATTTCTTCTTTAGTAATGATGGGACAATTGTGGGCATCTCCCATTTTTTGTTTTAAAAAATAGGGGATTTTTGCCGGGGGGGGGGTTTGCGCCAAGTGGGAGGTGGGTTTTGTCTTGTAGCCAGAATTGATGAGGAAATTGTGGGAACCATTACAAAATCCTCGTATCACCAACTTCATGGATGATATTCTGATTGCTACCACTACCTTCGAGGAACACGTAGTAGCACTCTCCATGTTGTTAAATAGACTGAGAGAAACGGGATTGACAGCACGTCCAACTAAGTGTCATATTGGATGTGAGACATTGGAATTTTTAAGTCACACTATCTCTACAGGGCAAATGTCTCCTGACCCTAAGAATGTAAAGAAAATGAGAAAAGCACCAAGACCACAAACTAAGAAGGATGTTCGGAGCAACATTACTACAGCAGGCAGACACACCGCCACATATACTTCTACCAGTAGCTTTTGCCAGTAGAAAGTTAAATACAGCTGAAAGAAATTATTCTACTGTTGAACGTGAATGCGTCGCTTTGGTCTGATCGATCAATAAATTCGCCCCTTTTCTTTACGGAAAACACTTCATTGTGGAAAGCGATCACCAGCCTTTGATGTTTTTAGCAGTGTCTAAAAAATTAAATTCACGACTTTTAAGGTGGAGTTTACTGTTATCTCCATATTCGTTCAATGTGAGATACATACCAGGACGGGACAATCTTGGACCCGATTTTTTAAGTCGTCATCCTATCAAAGGAGATATAGCGAGACAGAAAAGTAAGGAGGAACTGCAGCATATGTTACCAAAAAATTAACCGTGCAAGCACTGTTTTAAATAAGAGGGCTCTGTAGCGAGATTTGGTATCACTTACTTTGTTGTGAGAGAAAAATGTGTAACGCGACATACACACACACACACAGCGCAGGGATAACCCTCGGCGGAGCTTGCTTTGAAGTTTGAAGACAGTGGAAATGTGAATTACGGTCAAGCCAGACAATATTACTGAAGAATGAGGAAATAGCTATATGGAAATGTATGGCGGACATTGAAAGTTTGCATTTACTGGATATTAAATTATTAACTACAAGAAAATTCCTGGTTGGAATGCAATTAAATAATAATAGTTCACTAAAGGAGATAGATTATGAATTATACCCAAAAGGGTATTATTCAAATATAAATAGATTTGAAGATAATTAACATTTTTCATCATCATCACATCCGCTAAAAATTAGCTAATAATATTTTAAAATGTATTATAAATACATGCCTAAACGGATTTTGATAAAACTAGGAGAGAATGAAAGCCTCATATGGGGAAAATAAAAGGATACCTAGGAAGGAAGGATGGATATAAGTGTGTAATGAACAGAAGAGAAAATAAGTACAGGAAAAGCACAGATTGCCTCAAATTGCCTCAAAACCCAGAGATGAAACGGAAATCTTTTGGAATTTTAGGAGGTGCTTTCTCGTACGTGAGAGATACACATATATAAGGACAGAGCTGCGCGTTGAAAATCACACACACCAAATCCAGAAGCCAGAGTGAGAGACTGGAAGACAGTATCTGCAAGAAAAGTTTTTTTTTTCACGCTGAATGCAGGGCAGATTAACTTGAACCAATAAAGTCTCACCGTGAGCTTATAAATCCTAAGAGGGTATGTAAGTTTATTAAAGATAGATGTATGACTAATATCATTTTATTTCAGATTTTATTTACGATTTTATTGTATCAGATATAATTTTTTTTTAAATGACGCTAACCAGAGATAACCTTCACCGGCATTGTCAGGAAGCATAACCATTAATTGGTTAGCCAAAAATAGCATGGCTAGCTCTTGCCTGGAAACTTTCGACATACCAGCAAGTACATAAGGGACTTGACATCCATAAGTGGAAGGCAAAGGTTATCGTACCCATGTATCATAACATGCGATTTATTCATGTATTTTGTTAATTCTGCACAGCAGACATTATCTTATCATGCTATCTCTGTAACATACTACCATGATTCATTCATTTATATACAAACACTGAAGACATGGTCGCATCATGAACAGCAGTTGGTGGTGAGATTGTTGGAACAACATGGCTACCTATTACCTTTTGTTCCAGGTTTTATGATCAGTTTCTATGATCATTGATGATCGAGTTTTGTGATCATTCCTGAACGAATTTACCAAAAAGACTTGAACACAGTGATCCTGCTACTGAAGCCTAGAGGTCAACCAATCTTCAACACCTTAGTCCCCCGTAGTTATAGGGCGGGCTGAAGGGAAGTCTTCCAAATTCCCGTGTGTCTCAGGAACTTCGAAACAACACAGAATAGATAAGTTTTCTGTATACAATCCAACAAACTCTGTGAGCAGTTTCTAAAGCGACTATCTAATGGTGACAACTAGATGGCAATAGATAATGTGACAAACTGTTTTTATAACTTCAGTGGAATATAAATCCAAGCCTTGTTCGCTTGTTTATTTTGATTTGTAACTGTAAATAATCATACATTTTATCCTATTTTAAATTTCTCATTATAAGAATATATAGATGTACATATTAAATATTGAAATTGTACTCATTTGACTTGTTAAATTTTTTACTGTTAAATTTTGAGTTACCTTTTCAAATCTAATTATATTATCACATAGGGTTACTATAGCGAAAGTAGCAACTTATACTTCTGAAGCCTAAATCTATTGTCCAGCTCAGAGTATTCACAGCTATAACTCACTTGTGATACCAGTGTACTTCCCGGGCACTGGAACTTAACCCTTTCTGGAGAGAGATTCTACTTCTCCTCTATCACTATTATCATACTAGTAAAACCTTTCGCTACAGGAACTGAGTTCTTCATTATTGCTTTATTATGATAGATAACAGGCTCTAAATGTAATCACATGATAATAATGAGATTATTGTGACTTTTTAAACTACATCTTACACTCACTGTGATTTACTTCTAGATGTTTCTCTGCAACTTGGTTAACTTGTTGTGGACAGAAGATTCTGCAGGTTTCTTTTACTTTATTCTTTGGTGTAGTTGGTCATAAATCACGTCTGTAACAGATCATAGTTTCAATTTTAAAGTAGGCTGGCATAGACCGGACGTCCTACAACGACTTTTATGCCAGTTTGTCCGATGTAAACTGTTGCATAGACAAGTTGTTGTTTCACATTATTTAATTTTCAGTTTTTAAGATAGTATCCTTAAGTGTTTCCTTAAGTTTAAGTTACTTTTTTTTCAGATAGTTATCATCAATGTTTTTCGAACAGCTTGAACATTCAGTTGTAAAGATAACAATGGTTTCCTGGCATCTTTCAGTTTCAATGTATGTTATGTAGACCAGGGATCGGTTGTCACGCGTAGGGAGAGAGCAAAGTCGACACAAGTCAACTGCCCTAGATAACAGTAAGAATATAGATTGATTTTCTTGCAATACTGTAATATTGATGTTATTTGTTATGAAACCAAGAGGTTAACTGCCTGGAATCAAGGGTAATTAAATACCATGTAAGAATATCAGACAAGTTGTTCTCCCACGTGACGTTATTCCACAACTAACATACACCACATGATGTTGACACTTCGACAATAAAGAGGACAGTAAACAAGAAACGGAAGTAATCACAAAAAGAGAGCTCTGGACAGGCTTATGATATTTTATCAAATTGACTCAGACGCTTAGTAAGTAAATAAACAATATGCTATTTATTAAGGGAATCACATTTACAGAGGGTTATTTTACATCTGATGAAAAAGAAATATGTAAAAGAATCACGTTTAAATCTGAAACAAAAAAGAATCTAGGTCCCAGTGGGGTGCCTTATTTTCTTCACTGACTAAGTCTGAGCGTTTGGTGGGTATGTGTGGTGATCTTCTTTCTCTTTATTATACTTATCAGAATGGTCTTGTAGGATGTAGGCAGACAGGACACTCTGCTGTGACTTCTTGATGAGGGCACGTGGTGGTGACTGATTGCCCTGTGTGGCACTAGTGTCTTCAAGGATGTCTGGTTCACACTCAGGGGTGAAGAATCAGTCCATGTCCCTTCTTGATTTTTTAGCTCAGCAAAACTGATGGAGGGCGAAGCCAGGTCCTATGTTACTGACAATCTGCACTGGAGAACAAAGTAAGGGGACAATTAATCTCTTGTCTAAAGAGATTTTACATATATTAAGTTCCTCCCCGAAGAATTTTGATCTCAGAGCATAGGCACACTTACCACTGAAGACGTTGACTGTCCGGTAAACTGTATGTAAAAGATGTCTCAGTCACCATTGTCTAACAGACTCTGTCCTCATCCTTCCAAGTCAAGTTTCTCTCCTCTACACTTAATATGTCTTACTATTAATGGATATGGAAGAAAACTAAATCCAATAGCATAACAGATATTTCTTATCATAGTCAACCGCATACCTCTTCTGCAATTTACACTTGTATCATTAAGCAATATTTAAACAAATAATTTTGAGAGATAACTCACCGCACAGGATCACTTTAGTATCACACAGTCCGAACTTGAATATTTCAATATATTCATAAGCACGTACTTGACTTTACACACAGTTGTGTACAATGTCTCTCTCTCTCTCTCTCTCTCTCTCTCTCTCTCTCTCTCTCTCTCTCTCTCTCTATATATATATATATATATATATATATATATATATATAATATGTGTATATTCTTTAAAAGTCTTATGTACTTAATTAAACATTAGTTTCGGCTGCTTTCACGGTGATCATCAAGAGTAAAGATAAGTTACATTTTCTCTGATAAATACGATGTTAGACCGGAAATAGGTGGTCGTTTGTGAGTCACGGGTTAATTGATGTCTCCAAGAAAAACATACCATTACCATCGCGTCTTCGCAAAAAAAACTTACGTGGCTGAATCTAAAGTGCCTGCTTAACGAAATTTAATACAAGCACTTCACCTGATCTAGCGTTCTCGGAGGGAAAAACAGATGACTTATATATGTGATGGGTCCGGGAAGACGCCCCTGAGGCCCCACCCCCACTTCAGTTCAAGGCATGTTTGTCCCCCACATATTTTCGTTGTGCGCGGAGCATGCTGGGATGTGAAAATTCTAACGAGATAGAAAATATATTAATTAGGCCACAATAACGCCTAAATATTAATTGTGGTGTATAGTTGTGAGTTATATTTGAGATTCGTGTGTTATATTAAATAGCTGTAGGTTTTATTTGTGTTTTCGCTATTCCTAAGCGATAATCGCGTGTGATATTTAAGTAGTCAAGATTAATACGCCTAGCGCAGTAAAGTGAGTGATTAGCCTAGTGCCTATAAAAAGAGATAGCGAGCTACCAGCGGACCTTTCCTAGTATCAGCCGCCAGAGAGAACAGACGACAGAGCCAAACTGTAAATGCATTGAGCACATTAGCATCGGGCACTGTTGGATGTTTAGTTTTGTTTTGTTTGGTGTTATGTTCCTTGGTTTATTCATTTAATGTTTGCTTTGTCACTGAATGGGCTGTAGAAATAAATATAGCCCCTGCCTCTAGAATCAAGAGTTTTATTGTTGTTCGGGTCGGTGCGAATAGAAAAGAGAGTGATCACACATCACAATATAATCATCAGCATCATCATTATCTCGCCCACCCTACCACAATTGGCGTCGTCGGCAGGATAAGGCAGACAGTGACACTGAGCAAACAGCAAACGAACAAATATTGTAAACACCCAGCAGTGCGGTCTTGCAGCAAGATGGCATCGATCAATGCGCCTGTGAAGATATTGTATGTGAAGGTGCCAGACATAAGGCTATTTAGTGGAGAGGGAAGTCCCACTTGGCAAGAGTTTGTGGAAGAGGTAGAGGCCGTGTGGAAGATGGGGTCCTTTAGTGCGATAGACAAAGTAGATTTAATCTGGAACAACGTTACACCATGGGTCGCTAGGGAGTTGCGGATACATGGCGGAGCCAAGGCCAGCCCTGAGCAGTTACTGGAAATTGTCAAAAAAGCCTATAGCGAGAAACCACAAGTCAGTGAGGTGAACAGGAATTTCCCTTGGGAATATGCTGTTTATGGTGAAAGTAAAAAGCCTGAGACACGGGTCCAGATAGCAAGTGCAGAAGTTAAGAAGGAGGAGGAGGCACTCAGGGCAGAATTATCCTTCCTAAAGTCCCAGATAGCACAGATGTCAGAGTCCAGTTCGCCAGCACAAGAGGAGGTGCAGAGAAAGAGAGCACCATGCCAGCCGCGGGAACAGCCAACGCAAGACAAGGAGGTGTGTCCGCGGGAACAGCCAAAGCACGACGAGGAGGTGCATGTTCTGGTATGTGAGAGTCAAGCTGTTGTTAACGAAAGCAGTGAGCTGACAGTACCGACCAGTGCAGCTGCACCGACAAGGCGAAAAGGAGTTTGCAAGTGGTACAGTGTCCGCAGGGGATGGGGATTCATCACGCCAGATGATGGAGGTATTGATGTATTCGTACATCAGACCAAGATCTACAGAAAGGGATTCCGGAGTCTGGCGAGCAAGAAACGAGTAGAGTTTGACAGCAAACCATCGGTCCAGGGCATGGAAGCAATTTATGTATGCGGCATTGGCGGTCAAGAGTGTAAGGGCAGCAGAAAGCGACCTATGGCACAGAGGAAGCCCAGAAAGATAAGATGCTACAATTGTGGAGACCTGTCAGACCACATGGCAGCCAAGTGCCCTCAAGGCCCGCTTCCGAAGAGATGTTTTCGATGCAAGTCAACTGAACATTTGATAGCCGCCTGTCCCTCAAAGAGCTCTTTCCCGAGACGTGCTACCACAACCAGGTTTCCTTCCGGGTGCAAGCCAAGAGATGACCGTGACAACTGTCACCCTAAGGGAGCCGAGAAGATTGGTAGTCGGTTAGGGGAGGAAACTCGTCTTAAGCAGAGAGGAGGGAGTGCAAGTCAAGGTTCAGAGGAGGAGACACATGAAAAGCAGACTGTGGGGAATGTAAGCCACCGTCCACGCAAAATGAGTGCAGAACACGTCAAGAGCGATCCCCCTACAGATTCGACAGCTACATGCACTGGCAAGCAGATGTCACAAGACAGCAGCGACGCGGCACAAGTAGGCGAATCTTCTAGACCACAGCAACTGCCAGCCCGACAAAGCACAACTAGGGACATGTCGACCAAGACAGTCCCCAGCCGGGTTGTACCGATGACAGAAGCTCAGCCCAAAGCATCGCCGCAGAGAAAGAGTCATACGCAGCACCAACGATCTAAGAGGCTACGATCGAAGCGCCAGAGGTGGTGATGTTGTCGGGACGACAACAAAATCAGGAGGGAGATATGTGATGGGTCCGGGAAGACGCCCCTGAGGCCCCACCCCCACTTCAGTTCAAGGCATGTTTGTCCCCCACATATTTTCGTTGTGCGCGGAGCATGCTGGGATGTGAAAATTCTAACGAGATAGAAAATATATTAATTAGGCCACAATAACGCCTAAATATTAATTGTGGTGTATAGTTGTGAGTTATATTTGAGATTCGTGTGTTATATTAAATAGCTGTAGGTTTTATTTGTGTTTTCGCTATTCCTAAGCGATAATCGCGTGTGATATTTAAGTAGTCAAGATTAATACGCCTAGCGCAGTAAAGTGAGTGATTAGCCTAGTGCCTATAAAAAGAGATAGCGAGCTACCAGCGGACCTTTCCTAGTATCAGCCGCCAGAGAGAACAGACGACAGAGCCAAACTGTAAATGCATTGAGCACATTAGCATCGGGCACTGTTGGGTGTTTTGTTTTGTTTTGTTTGGTGTTATGTTCCTTGGTTTATTCATTTAATGTTTGCTTTGTCACTGAATGGGCTGTAGAAATAAATATAGCCCCTGCCTCTAGAATCAAGAGTTTTATTGTTGTTCGGGTCGGTGCGAATAGAAAAGAGAGTGATCACACATCACAATATAATCATCAGCATCATCATTATCTCGCCCACCCTACCACGAGATAATGATGATGCTGATGATTATATTGTGATGTGTGATCACTCTCTTTTCTATTCGCACCGACCCGAACAACAATAAAACTCTTGATTCTAGAGGCAGGGGCTATATTTATTTCTACAGCCCATTCAGTGACAAAGCAAACATTAAATGAATAAACCAAGGAACATAACACCAAACAAAACAAAACTAAACATCCAACAGTGCCCGATGCTAATGTGCTCAATGCATTTACAGTTTGGCTCTGTCGTCTGTTCTCTCTGGCGGCTGATACTAGGAAAGGTCCGCTGGTAGCTCGCTATCTCTTTTTATAGGCACTAGGCTAATCACTCACTTTACTGCGCTAGGCGTATTAATCTTGACTACTTAAATATCACACGCGATTATCGCTTAGGAATAGCGAAAACACAAATAAAACCTACAGCTATTTAATATAACACACGAATCTCAAATATAACTCACAACTATACACCACAATTAATATTTAGGCGTTATTGTGGCCTAATTAATATATTTTCTATCTCGTTAGAATTTTCACATCCCAGCATGCTCCGCGCACAACGAAAATATGTGGGGGACAAACATGCCTTGAACTGAAGTGGGGGTGGGGCCTCAGGGGCGTCTTCCCGGACCCATCACATATGGAAGACTAGAAAACAATGACAGGATGGAATGAGTGGAGGATTTTGAAAAAGAAAGGATAGACTGCTCCATGACATCGGTAACGAGTCGATCCAGTTCTACCGGTACATCCCAGGGGACGATTGGTTAGATATTTAAGCGAGGGGAAGGAAGACTTTTTTAAACAAGGGACATTTTGAACTAAATCTCTCCCACCAGCATTTAAATTGACGGTGTCTCCGGGATCAATGGTATTTTTTCCACATTCTCAATGAAAACTCTCGAGCTTGCTACTAAAATATATTTGTGAACTGCATGAGATAGGAACGTGATCTTTTTTTGTAACGTTTATCATCCCACTTCACCTGCATACATGCTTAAGATTTTACACACACACACACACACACACACATATATATATATATATATATATATATATATATATATATATATATATATATATATATATATATATATATATATATATATATATATATATATATAATATATATATATATATATATATATATATATATAGTAGATCTTTAGACGGCCCAGAGTTATTATAGCAGTTCCCAAAAGGTCACGGACAGTCAACCCCCTAAATAGACTATTGCATAGGCGCCAGCAAGTCTCTCACAACTTTCAGTTTCTCAGTAAATGTTATTTGTTCTCTAGTTAATTTTAGTTTCAGTTTCTAAGTAATCGCATGTGGCTTACTCACTGCCCTAGTTTCAGTTTTTAAGTTGCTGACTGTAATACGGACCAATGTTCTCACCGCTGTGACGGGGCTAACCACGCACAATCTAACTGGAGTACATCGATCGAGCAAAGATACATTTGAGCGTAACAGTGCAAGGCGCGATTTATTCCTAATGCACAATCAGTCAAAGTGTTTGTCAGCTTCACGTCTTCTGTCAGACGACCAGATTATAACAATTTGTCTCTGTAACTGTTAAACCAAAGACGCTTTTGTCTGCTTCTAAGATGACCTCGAGGTCAGCCAAGTCCGGATTACCCCTTAAGCAAATTAAGCACGTGCTCAGGGAACAAGGCCACCAGATACACATGCACAGCAAATTTTCAAATTAATTATTGCTGGTAACATTGAATGCTATTCCCAGTGGAGGGGAGTTTTGTGAACTGACAAAGAGTAAGACCACTGTTTTCTCATTTATGTCCTAAGAAGTGACTACTATCCAGTTGCTCATGAGGCTGGCACCCTCTTAACGAAAAAAAAAAATTCCTACATAAAAACATCTATTTAATAACACCTGAAGTTCTATACTGTGCACACCCTTCCGGCGCAGACGCCAATGGCTACTGTGGTGTCAGCCTCATTCTTCGTGACAAAGGTCATTTGAAAAAAAAAGTTTAGAGGTCGCTGGCGGTTGATAGCATTACAAGATAGTGCTTGTTCTGAAATCCCCAAGGTACGAGATGTGAGATAGTCCTCGCCCCACCCCCCCCCCCCCCCCAATCCCCCCCCCCCCACCCCCCCCACACCCCCCCCACACCCCCCCCCCCCCCCCCCCAATCCAAAAAAAAACATGTAGAAGAGAACTGGAGACAGAATGAAAACGAATGAGGAAGACATGTTAAGACCTTGACCTCATGACACGTGACATGAGGACGGGACATACGTTTGTTGAAGGCCTATGCTCCTTGGAGAACTGCATGGTAAGGAATAAAGGAAGTGATAGCCAGTGTTGTCGACTTGAGTCAGTCGACTCGGAATTGAGTCGGACTTAAGTCATCACAGCGACTCGAGTCGATACGACTTGAGATTTAAGCATTAGTGACACGACTCGAGACTTGCCATTTTTGGTGAACGACTCGCCGTCATCATTCACAATGCATTTTTCATTAATTAGGGAGAACAATGCTCTTGTGTTAAGGGATATTACCCAAACATGACAGGTATTCCATTGTGCAAACACATTTTACTTCATAATATCTGACATAAATGGTCACTTGCTAGACAAACATCTCGAGGTACAGCGACCTTCAGAACAAAAATATTCTCTGGCTTTGTAAACATTTCCATCCCACCTTAGGGGAAATATACTGCGTGCACTTAATGGTGAGAAAAACTAGAGCATGTGTCCTTAACCTGTAAATTCCCTGAAGCGTAAGATTTCATGCTGATCAAGTGTATTACTCCATCCATTCCATTGTAGGCTGAAAACAGGGGGTGGGGAAGTATGCTTGAGAAGATTATATTTATAAAATGTAAAACTGAAAAATAATTTGGTTGAATGAAACGTCAGTAAATAAAATAGTAAAAGTACCGAAATACATATATTAATATTTGTCATTATTAATTGTAGTGATCGATGTGATTGTTCCATTACACGCGATTGTGGCTATAAACTTTGTTAGATCTAAAATGAGACACTACTCCGGGACTCCACATGCGACTCGACTTGAAGCCAGTATTAGGGTCTTGCGACTCGATTTGAGACTTGTACTAAGAGACTTGAGACTCGTTAGGAAAGACTTCACGTCAACTCTAGTAACAGGATCCCGTTACACGCCCATTATGGCATATTAGGAATAAGGTGTTAGGCCCATATTTTTTTTACCATCGGCACACTAGGAATGATGTGGTTAGTATCACGCCGGCTGCCTTAACTTTCCCAGAAGTAGCTCTGGTACCCAGTTCAGGAGGCTGGGTCGACCCGGAGCCGTTCGCGGTCTAAAAACCCACCTCAACTGGGGATCGAACTTGGACCACCGTGCTAGGAAACCAGTGATTACACTGCGCTACCGCGGCTCCCTAACTCTGGTGACAGCTCACGGTAAAAATATGTAATATAATATCTGATGGAAACAATAATGGAAGCTCTCTCAAACAAGTAAATGAATAATAGTTGATTTCCATTTTAACAAACCGTCTAGCTCAGTTGTTTTATTGCTATGTCGTGTAAGTGGTTGCTGTTCCAGAGGTCCATTAACGATCCAGTCAAACTGCGATTAAAAACATCCTCCGACTGACATTACTCTGTAAACTTTACAGTTTATCTTATAATACAGTGTTGCGTGGTGGTATCGTGACAGTTTTGTAAAGTATGCCACGATTCAGGTGTTTCTGACTAATACATGCATCACGGGAAAATCCCCACCTCACGTGACCAGGTCTTATTTATAACTGTATCTATACAATTAGACTACATCATGTAACATCATTTGAGCAGAATACTTCGAACAGGTACTTTCTGTTAAATGAAAAGTTCTAATTAATTTGTTTGTTTAACTTTTAATATAAATAAGAAGTTCTTTTCTTACGCTTTTCAAAGTAACAAATGAAGTAAGTTCAGTGAAAACCGTAATTAAAAATATTAAATATAAGGAAAGATACGAGTGTTAGAAAATTATGAACTTTTCAATGTCATTGAAATTATTTAGGCATTAAATCTTCACAATTTTTAATATGTTCAACGGTATTAACATATTTTTCTCAGTTTATTCAACAGCAGCTCTTTCGCTGAAACTCTGAAGATAGGCTACACTGCGTTGACATAACAGTCTAAAGGGGTAAGTCTTCGATATTTTCAGTGGGCCTCTTAGTAAAATAACGTTTCTGTGTTCTTCTTACATCACGTGTTTTGTCTGCTTCATCCTCATAATCATCGTCTTCGTCATTATCATTTTCATAATTCTTCTTCTTCTCTGTTCTTGTTATTTTCTTGCTCCTTTACTGCATTCTCTTCTGTCCTTATTGCACCGACCTACAAACACAGTGCTATATTCTTCCTTTGTTTTTGGTATCTGTGTTTTTATTGACGTCCCTGTCCCGACGTTCTTTGCAGCTTATTAATAATTATAACATACATCCCGAGCATTGTCATGATTGTGTTTTAACTTACATTAGTAATCTCTCCCGCCCCAACCCGTTATAACTGGTTAAGGGGATGATGTTACCTTGACGTGATAACCTTTAACTGCGTTTTGCCGGAAACTTCTTTCGACGTGTTCATTTCTTTTCTGTTTGTTGTAGGAGCATCTCTTTACCTAATCTGAGGCAACACTATAGGAAACAGTTCAACTTGGTGCGACTGGCAGCTTCGTCGTCCCAGGAAACCGGACATATATTTAGATCCTAGTGTATCTCTAGCATTCAACTTTGACCTTCAGTTGGGGTCGTACGGCTGTTCTTTTGCCATCTGTCAGTTGTCCGTAGAGAAATCAACGCAACATCTTACATGGGGCAAACATGGCCAAGCCATTGTAATCTGCGCTGTTAAGCAGGATATATACGTTTTGAAGGCCAGTGTGTGAGAGCACCTCGACTTAAGTCGCTCTGTCCTTCCAAGAACTAGGTCGTCCAGTAGAAGATACTGCCATGAGAGTGAAGTGTTAGAGACTTCACCATACTTGGTCCAGCATTTAGAGGTGGGGATGACTAGTTTCCTTCCTTGCTGCCTTTTCCTTCCCTAACTCAAGAGCAAATTCAGATACCAATTCACTGTTTTACCACAAAAGGCCAGCGCACTAACCACTCTACCAATTGGACGTTTCCATGAACTACCCTTGACAACAATGTTTTTTGTTGTTTTTCCTGATGCGGCATTTTCGCCCTGCAGTTCAGGTTTAACTTTAATCCCCATGCACCCAATGGGGACAGCAAAAAGTGCAGGGAAAGCACCTAAATAATTCGGGCTTCTCAGCGGGGTAAAGCTATCCAATGAGATCCTAGAACATACCCCCCCCCCCCCACCAGATCGGAGTAACCCCTGACGCCATGTCCAACGCGAGTTGGGCAAGATGATTTATAACAGGTAACTGCTGCTTCTCGCTGTGTACTGACAAAGCAAGTGTGTCCTCTCCAGGAAGCAAGCTTGAGCGCAGTCATATGGAGAGCAATATCGTGCCCAAACAGCATTTTCCTCTCTCTATGCAGCTGACAGGTTAAAGTCCCATGCTAACTGCCGTATGTGATCATGTTTTCCCACAGTCTTCTGTCCCAAGTCATGTTTATTAAAACTTTAACTTATTTCAATTCCAAGATTTCAAAATTTAAATTATCATCTCTCGTTGCGGCTCTTTATCTCTTTTTCCTTCAATCTTTTCCTGTCGTCAACATATAGCGCAGCTTTTTCTGATTACTTGTTAAATAATACGGGGTTATCGTCATTTACCTTTTCACGTCTTATGAAGAATGGAGATGCCACTGCAGGTGGTTCATTAGGGGGAAGCCTGCACCAAGCAATCCCATGCTTTTGCTGTAGTGGCTTGTGTGGCGATATGTTTTACATGGTGAGGTTGCCAACCCCATACAACACGTCATATTGTTGCCTTGTTTATGTCACGAAATATCTTCATTCTTTTCTGGTTTTCACTCCTCTCAGACATTATTACTTGCCATACCAAAATTAGACACTAATATTCGCAATTGGTTTGGCTTTTGAGATACTAAGATAGACTGCTGCGGTTTGGACTTCTCTAAGTAACAACCTGGGTGTGTAGGCGAAAAATGTTGCATATATTCTACACCGTGAAGGCTACTTCACTGACTTTCATTTTTGTCGAGAAGAAATCAAAGACAGTCAGGCACACAGAATATTAGGACGCAAACATAGGACTGGATTAGCAGAGAGTAACCATAGAGACATCACTTTGTGCCTTAAGTACTAGGATCCAACTTCAAATGCACTCATGTAGACACCTAACTCACCTGAAAGGTACGGCATCTTGAACAGTTGCCTGACAATATTCGGACATTTCCTGTGCAACACGTCTGTGCTGGCCCGAGAAAACTATGAGTAAGTTGTAATATGTACATGTTTCATATTGTATTTGCATTTTGACATGTATAATTTGCTTGAGGATGTACAGTGGCATATCGTTACAAATATCTTGACACATGAACCACCACTACAAGAGCTGGTGACTGATTCATGCAGGTTTCCTCACAAGGTATCGCCAGCAGAGGTGGCCTCAGGCTCCGTAGGCAGCAGGGAGTGAATGATGATATACATAAATGGTGTACATATTTACTGCACAAGCAACATAGTTAATTTCATATATGTATGTATGTATATGTATATGTATATATATATATATATATCTATATATATATATATATATATATATATATATATATATATATATATATATATATATATATATATATATATATACTGTACAGTACTTTGCAAAAAAAATGGCAGTCATATTTTCGCAACGCAGCACACTCATAGAAGCAAATAATAATAAAAACGGTATGTCCAGAGGAAGATTGGTATCTCCCCTATGTATTAACAGTGGTTTCAGTACAATATAATGTTTCCTTCTCCAGCAAGGCAAGCCTGGATGCGGCGAGGCATACTTCCCACAATTGTTTGTAGGTAATTGTGAGTCAGACTGTCCCAGTATTTTTCAGCTACCTTCTTCAATTGTTCAACGTCTCTGAGTCCACTCTTTTTTAAATGATTCTTGAGTAGTGCCCAAACGTTTTCAATTGGGTTTAGGTCGGGACTGTTACTGGGCCACTTCAGCACTATCGCATTCTTCTCTTGTAGCCATGCTTTGGTGGTATGAGTTGTATGCTTTGGGTCATTGTCATGTTGAAATGTGTACCCATCGGGGTACATGACCTGCATAAATGGCAGAAGGTGTTCCTCTAGTATGTCGATGTACCTTTCTTTCGTGAGAATTCATGTGAAAACACACAGTGGGGTGGCACCTCTTGCTGACACCCCTCCCCAAAGATGGAATTTCTGGGTATGTTTCGGTCGCTGGTACACAGGCGTTACAGAGTCTTTCGTCCAAATATTTATTTGAGCAGGATAAGACCAAACAGAACATTCATCTGAAAAAATCACATTGTCCCATGACAAATTGTGGTGTTCGTGGCACCAGTTCAAGCGCATCTGTTTGTGAGTCTATATGAGCAACGGTGACGAAATTACCCGCATTTTTTGTGTAATTCATCCTGTGTAGCTCCCGGTTGACAGTAGCATTAGATACCTCTGGGCTTCCCAACTCGATCATTCGCTGCCGTATGTTTTCTACACTCTTCATTGGCCCAGCCCGAACGATTTGGGCGAGACGCCGATGGTCCTTTGTGTCCAAAATTCTTGGCCTCCCACTACCTTCTTTTCGCTCGATTCCATTACCTGCTTTTAATTTACTCACAACTCTGTAGACAGTCCGTTCAGGAATGTTCAAGGTTTTCGAAATGTTGGTACATGTTTGATTTCCTTCATTCCAAAGCTGTGAAATTAACATACACTTTGACTTTGTATCCATTTTCTGCCACCAGCATTAGAAATTGTCGTCTGCTCTATTATCAGGGGACTTTACTCTACGGTAATTTTTTTTTACTTTTGGTAGTGTTTGCTCACTTAAGTGGAGTGCAAATTTGGGGCAGAACATGCCTATTTAATTAGATTTCAGCATATTTAGCTGAGCAATGTGACTGCCATTTTTTTTGCAAAGTACTGTATATATATATGTGTGTGTGTGTGTGTGTGTGTGTGTTTGTTGTCGATTTCCGCAGCCCGAAAGTAATTTCATCTGACTCTTTGGTGTTAACATAAACGCACAAGGAGGGTGAAATACCTGAGGAAGATGAAGTGGTGGATGGAAGCTGATGTTGCCTGATGACTATGTCAGGAGATCCGTACTTAGCAGAGGCATGTGTCTCCTTTCAGTTTGTAGAACAAGTTACCAGTAGTCGATACTAGACGCCTACATCAGACGGGTTTTGAGGACGCTTGCCAGGACAACCTAAGCTGTTATCCCAGCCTTGCTGCTAGGAAAGTGATGCTGCCACAATATATGACCTGTAGAGATGTACAGTCCAATGCATCTGTGGGAACAAACAGCGACTGAAGCAGACGCCAACCGACCCCACACTGGTAGCTAAGTACCATAACAACACAACCAAATAAAATTTTCTACCACAATTTCAATCATCCGATGGTGAAAATATCATCGCTTCTTTTTTATAAACAACTTTATTTATTTTACATTGTTAAACTATAAGTGATTATTAAACCTGTTTATCTGTAACTGTAAAGCTATAGTTGGATTAATCACTATTGAGTGAAGTGTATGTCTGCACCCGTATGACTCATATTGTTCTAAATACATAACCAGATAGAGCTATTAGATTAAGATTTTGCTGAATCACCTTCAAAGGGGTGGGAGGGGGGGGGCGCTAAAATATGAGCAAAAGTGTATAACCTCACAGAAGGGGTGGGAGAATAATAAGTTCATGACAGCTGAGATAATCTCTGTTGATATGCTTTCTTTTCTTTAAAATCTTGTGGGGTCTCTTAAACAGAAGAATCGTTCTTCTATTTGATATCTACCAAGAGCGATCTTGAGCGACGTTTGATACTTTTTTAACATATAATAATACCCTCATCATGATACTCTAATGTTGGTCATAATGTGACCACTACTGCGGAGCAAGGGGGGGATAATATGTACCGTCACAGTATATGTCTGGGGGTGAAGTAATCCTATTCTTGTTGTCCACTAGGGACTACATGGAGCAAAGAAAATGGATTGGTGTCTTCTATTAACTAGTGTCTTCTATTAACTGGTGTCTTCTATTAACTGGTGTCTTCTATTAACTGGTGTCTTCCATTAACTGGTGTCTTTCACGTCATTCTTATTACTTGTTTTAGCTGTCCATGGTGTGTTTAACATTCATCGGTTGCACTAAGTGTGTTTTTTTAATGTTTATTAAACATTACTTTTGCCGACTTCCTCTTGGCTTCTGCAGGTTTCCCATACAGATGCAACTGTTAAATCTTCAGATTACAACATCATCACTCACAGGGTGTAGGCCTTCAGTAAACGTCTGCCAAGTCTTCCTGTCACGTGCCATCCTCTCAAGGTCTTTCCATGTCTTCTTCATGCCCTTTACGCCGGTCTCCAGTTCTCTTATGTGTTCCTTGGTCTCTCTCTCT